>CM053788.1:69968161-70400661 GCA_028749045.1 Cupressus sempervirens
TGAAACACAAAGGGGACTTGAGTGATCTTGATGGTGAAAATGGTAGTGTACTACATAAATGAGATCACACATTTCAAATTGAATGGAGCACTTCTGTATGCTTCAATGAAAAAATTATAAATAGATAGAAAAACTTTTAGTTGATGTTTAGTTTTAATTAAGTAGATTAATAAGTGAATGCTGAATTAAATAACTTTTTTTCAACATTTGCTTTAATTTAAGTTGGATTAAGAAGAAAATAATGACTAAATGTTTAAATGTATTTACAGGCATTGTTGGATAATGGTTTATGGACAACATCAAACACCTCTTCTAGGGTCCATATGGCTGCCAAATGTTTTAGGTTGACTTTGTATTATTTGTGATGCAGGAGCATCTTGCATGAAAAAATTATTGGGAAAAAAATAAAAAAATAAAAAAAATTCTGGAGGAGAGAGAAAAGTGACGAAAATTAGAGGAGAAATAATAAAAAATAAAAAAAAGGGAAAAAGGAGAAAAAGAAAAAAAAAAGAGGAATTTCTATTTTCGAGGTGCATAGGTGGCATAAAATAGAGAAATAAGAAAAATAGTTGTCATTCCATTAATCGAGGTGTGTAGGTGGAAATTCTAGAAAGTTTTGGATAAATCATGTATTTAATATTTGTTGGGTGCTTAGTTGTATTTGGGTGGGAATTTAATATTTATTTAAAGATAGTTGTATTTACCCTTTATCCCACATTGGTTATGTTTGTAATGTCTTGGGTTAGAAGTGCCTATTTAAGCAAGGCATATGAACATTTCTAATCAAGCTCAAGAGGAAAGCTCAAGGGGGAAGCTTGAGGAGTAGAAGCTCGAGAAGAAGGTGAAAGCTCAAGGGAAAGTTTGAGAAGTAGAAGCTAGAAGGCGTAAAGACTTCAAGGTGTGAAAACTCTAAAGGTGTAGCTCTTCAAGTAGAAGTTATTGGTGAAGCTCTTGGTGTGAAGACTCTTATTTAGGATTTTTTTTATGTTGAAGAAGTCATATCATCTTGTGGGTGTTGTAAGGATTTTTCAAGTATAATAAAATTATTTGTGAAGCATTTTTTTTTCTTGGTCTCTATATTGTTGCTTTCTTGATTGTGAGTGGGTAAGGATGGTGTGGCCCTCTATCAAGTGATATCAGAGCAGGAGTTCCTGAGTGTACAAGCAGATCGCCGAAGTGTGAGGCAGTTTGTACCAGGACCTTGGTTGGGTGAAGTTTATCAGAGCTGGTGGATTGCAAATCTGTTGTCCTAGACTTGTGATGTGGTTCCTGATTGTTCGTACGAGGTGGCAGGTTGTGATCTGACTTGCAAACAATTTGGTTGTCACAAGGAGCATGGGAAGGATTTGTTGTAGAGGGTTTACGAAGATCTTGGGAGATGGCTCCAAGAGGATTGGACCCTAAGATGATTGTGAAAATCCATGATATAGTGGAGAGGAATTTTTCTAAGATGTTTGCTCGGTTGGATGCTAAAGCTAAGAAGGTCAAGGTGGAAGAGGATGGTTTTGCTGATCAATTTGTGGAGCTTGATGCAAAACCTGCAGAGCAACTAGAGGTTGTTGCTAAAGATATTCCTAATGTTGTTGATGTTGGGACAGAGATTGGTTTTCATGATCAATTGGTTGAATCTGACATGAAGATTGTGGAGCACTCGGTAGTGGATGATCTAGTTGATGTTGGTGGTGACTTGTATGTTGCAGAGCACTCGGTCGTGGATGATCCAGTTGTTGGAGGTGAGTTATGTATTGCAGAGCATCTTGTTGTGAGTAGTGAGGTTTCTGGTGTTGTTAGTGTGGAATGTGTTGATGGAGATCTACATGTTGATGCTGATGTAGAGCTTGTTATTGTTGGTATGGATTCACTAGTTGTTGATGTGAATGGAAGTTTGGTAATGAAGCATTATGTTCAATTTGTTTCTGAGGGTGAGCATGCTGATTGGATGGTTGAGATTCGAGTGTTTGATAGAGTAATGCAGATGTGGAAGATTTGCATGGTGGTTTTGTTGTCCCCGTTGAGGTGGAAGCCTTTGGTGAAGATGAAGATGGTGGTAGATCTTTCTTTTGGCGTCAAAGTGTGGGACACACTTTTCTATCTACCGGGGAAGTCTGATGCAGGAGCATCTTGCATGAAAAAATTATTGGGAAAAAAAAAAAAAAAAAATTCTGGAGGAGAGAGAAAAGTGACGAAAATTAGAGGAGAAATAATAAAAAATAAAAAAAAGGGAAAAAGGAGAAAAAGAAAAAAAAAAAGAGAGGAATTTCTATTTTCGAGGTGCATAGGTGGCATAAAATAGAGAAATAAGAAAAATAGTTGTCATTCCATTAATCGAGGTGTGTAGGTGGAAATTCTAGAAAGTTTTGGATAAATCATGTATTTAATATTTGTTGGGTGCTTAGTTGTATTTGGGTGGGAATTTAATATTTATTTAAAGATAGTTGTATTTACCCTTTATCCCACATTGGTTGTGTTTGTAATGTCTTGGGTTAAAAGTGCCTATTTAAGCAAGGCATATGAACATTTCTAATCAAGCTCAAAAGGAAAGCTCAAGGGGGAAGCTTGAGGAGTAGAAGCTCGAGAAGAAGGTGAAAGCTCAAGGGAAAGGTTGAGAAGTAGAAGCTAGAAGGCGTAAAGACTTCAAGGTGTGAAAACTCTAAAGGTGTAGCTCTTCAAGTAGAAGTTATTGGTGAAGCTCTTGGTGTGAAGACTCTTATTTAGGATTTTTTTTATGTTGAAGAAGTCATATCATCTTGTGGGTGTTGTAAGGATTTTTCAAGTATAATAAAATTATTTGTGAAGCATTTTTTTTTCTTGGTCTCTATATTGTTGCTTTCTTGATTGTGAGTGGGTAAGGGTGGTGTGGCCCTCTATCAATTTGAGTATCCACGAGTTTGATACTATGTAAAGAAGAGCAATGGGTTTCTTTTCTATTGATAAATAAATTCTAGTAAACGATATGAAACATTTTTATTTATTTTCATTTATGAACTTGTGGCACAATAAGATTCCTCAAAATGGAAATAGTGACAAGTGTAATAATTTTAACTAATACAATTTAATATTTTCTACGTAAAAATGTGTAATCCTAGATGCAATGAGCTTTTTGTAATCATGATATTTGAGTTTTTGTAAAACATTGCTTGTTTATTATGGTTTGGTGAAGATTGAAACAAAAGGACATAGCTACTTTATAAGGTATCATCCCATAAAATAGTATAAATCATATATTGTGAATGTCTGGTGTTCCTCTTGGGCAATTAAAAGTTGAAAATTGCTTACTTCACAATCTTCAAATTATGCTCTATGCCTATTTAGGTGCCCATTCTCTTATTTATGTTCAGATGTGATTTCCCCATGTCCTAGCCAAATACATGTCATTAGTATGTGATACAAAGATGGAAGGGATTATTTCCTATCATCTATCTACTCTTGAAAGATGGAAGGCTAATTTCGTAAGGACACTAGAACCAAATAGACATTTTTGCTTGGATACTAGGGCCACATAAATGCTCACGCCCGCTCACACCCAATGGTTAAATTTGAACTTTAGGACCCATGGCCATTGAGACCTATAATATTAGTAGATTTTATAATGGTGTTTACTCAAAACATGTGTAAAATAGTATTAACACTTTGGTTTTGAATCTCTTACTTGCATTTCTAAGAACTCTACTTTTTCTTAAGTGCCCTATGCACTCACTTCATTGTTTTAGGTTTTTTACTCCATTACAAAAGATTAGATTTTGGATTTCCTCATTATCACATACCTTTCTTTCACCATTATAATTCTCCCCTTCTTTCATCATTTTCATGTTCCACTTCCTCTTCATCACTCCTATAGTCTATTACGATTGGTGCTCTAACTTCTTTTAAAATAGAAATCCTCTCTCTGTTCCTTATTGGAAATCTTAATTTTATCCTCATCCTTAATGTTATTCTCTATGCATCTTAATTTTATTCTCATTCTCCATATTGCAATGTTAGAAAATGATGAGCACACAACTATAATGATGAGGGTGAAATATACTAAGATATCATTTACTTATTAAATCTTAACAACCACACAAGATCTACCAATTAGGGAATGTAAGATTTATGTAGTCACTCTTTTGAGAGAAAACCGCAATGATAGATTGTTTCAAAATATTATTGAAATCTAGCCACAAAATAAAAATGCTCTTATTGATTTTTGTAGGTACCAACCTTTTAGAGATACCAATCATCGCTACTAAGAACCAACTTAGTAAGATGCATCAATCTATTGAATTTAAGACGCCAACTTTTAATTGAATTAATGTCTTCAACTTCTTGAATATAGACTCTTTAATGGATGATGACCATTTAAGTCTTCATAAAATTTTCTTTTAAATGATCATGTGTAATGTTTGTCACTCATATACACTTCAAAAAAAATCTTGTATTCACATTTTCTTCTTGCCCTACTTTATTTTCTTTACATTATTATATCCTACTTATGCCTATTCACAAAGAGTGGTGACTCCTTCAAGAGGGGGTTAGCATCATTTTAAAATTACAGTTTTAATTTGTTTCACTTAAAAATTATAGTTTTTATTTATTTCATAAAGAGGGACACCTTCTAAATATAGGTGCCAATATAAGACTATTTAGGGTGACCAACTTTTGCAAACAACTTGCATTATAATTGAAGCAAACAATCTAATGGGCACAAGTCATTTAATTCTCTTTTATGACATTGTTTCTCCTTTAACAATGGGACATTTTGACATTAATGACAAATACTATGACATTGATTTTTCTTTGACAATAATGAAAATATTTTTAACAATCCCCTCCCACCATTGTAATTACCAAGATGGGCAATTTCTCTAAAGAATAATGTTGTATGTATGTAATTACTCATATCATTTTGGAGAAATTTAAGTATTAATTTATTATTCTTTAATGAATTAAATTTAATAGAATTTTAATAATTTTAAATACTAGTATGATATAGTATATTGATTAGTAATACATTATAAAATATAATATTATAATACTAATGAGATTATTAATTTAATATTTTAAAGATTTTTTTGGTATATTTCTTCATATCATTTATGTTTTTTGAAAATAGCATATAATTTTACTATTGATATAATAGTTTTAATTTTTTTTAAATATTAACAAGATAAATTAGGAGCTTAAGCTTTTAATTTTTTATTAGAGGAAAATATGCTTGATTGGGACTTGAAGCCCAACAACCAGATTTTTGTTGGGATCTAAAACCCTCACATAAAGAGCTTCTTACATATAAAACATAAACAAGCTACAACCAATCAACGTGAATACATAAGCAACTTTTGAATGGTGTTCGAAGCCCTTTACAAAAAATGGAAGGCCAAACTAAAGATAAGGAAATTATTTCACTTTTGTCACCTTGAACTAAGATTGAGAATCAAATGTTTTGAACAAGCTCTCTTCCCTATGCATAGAACTATCCATAATATACCATTCTTTGACATAAAAGAACAAGTTGATGCAAAAAGACACATTGGAAAGGGATAAGGAGTAGCCACAACCACATTCTCATGCTTGCTAGGACCAATATGTTCAAAGTTAACATACTAGTAGAAACTTTCTATAGTCATGACCAACAAAAGTTGTCAATGATGAACAAAATAATGTTAGTCAATGATGAACCTTGAGTAATGGACAGATTTGCACTAAACATACTGAAATCCACATACTTAATGGAAATAAGAGGCTCTACTAGTGGTTTCTCAGTATGCTGAATCAAATTGTCATCTCTGGAATTTTCATCTATATTACCCATTGTAAGATGCTTACAAAGAGCATTTATCCACCTAGTAGTATTTCTATGGTGAGATTTTTTCCAAGTTGCAATTAGATGACCTTTAGCAAAACATTTCCTATGACAAAAAAGGAAGACCCTCATGATTGAGAATCCGTGGGCAAGGTCTCTCCCCAACCATAAAGACAACTTAATCGAGTAGATCTTATGAAATGGCAATATCCATAAGAATGTGGGCATAAGTAGGATGCCCATAAATAAGAAAAGAATCATGAGTGAAAATGACCTTCCAATAACATTATCAATAGATTGGAAGAAAGAGAGTCCAAAATTGGAGAGGTAAATAAGGAAAGTTAATCAAAATAGGGATAATACTAATAGATTTAGTTAGAGGGTTGTAGTAAGGGAACCAAGGTCTAAGAAAAAGGGAGTTCTTTCCCCACAACCAAATACCTTCTTCAAATACTTGAGCTTCGTCCTCTTTAGTTTGCAAAACAACCATAGAAAATCCCCTTGAAGTAGGATGAAGCTCAATCATGTCCTCAATAATGGGTCTCCACAAATTCAAAACCCATTTATGCAAGTCAAGAAGGAAAGGCCATAAACCATTGAACCTACAAATAAGAGCACACTTGGACAAGCATTCTTCATTATAGAACACTTACTCCACACAAATAACAATAGGGATTGAAGAAAAGAAACATTAAGGTTTACTCTTAAGTGATGGACGAATAAGTGCAAAAGAAAGGATTTTACCACTAGAAGAGCCAACTACGTTAGCAAAGGATAAAGAAGTTGGGGAAGAAGTAAGAGCATTCACGTGCAATGTGCCAAACCTTTAAGGTGGAAAATTTGTCTCAATAGGGGAACCACTGTTCATTGGTAATGAACTACAAAATACAACACCAAATGTTAATAGATAAGCAACAATTGTCAACAACAAACCAATAGTGACCATCATTAGTAAATTAGCTACATGTTGTAGACTAAAAGGTGACAAGCCATCAATTGACAATCTGGCAATTGGTGACAAACTAATATTAACAAATGACAAACTAATAGTATAGCCAGAAGGGTTGTTAATAGTGAGTGAGAAAGCCATATCAAAAATCTTATAATATGCTAGGTGTTAGTAATGCAATACAATATTTTATCAAGCTCAAGCTTTTTGATTTTATGAATAATATAAGATATTCTTATTTATTTATAGAATACTAATAATAATAAAATAAAAAATGACTATTTATATTCAATTAATAAATAAATTACTTATCTTAGATTTTTATAGTTTTTATGTCACTCAAAGAAAGCATGACACATTTGTATAATTGCACTTAGAATAATTCTATAAAACAAATAATAGACTAATATTTATTTATAAAATAAACAATTATATAAAATTAAAAATTATATACAATTACTTGATTATAAATAAATATTATTTATATATAATTATAAATAAATATTATGTGTGTGTGTGTGTGTGTGTGTGTGTGCATACATACATACAATAAATAAATAAAAAATTTTAAAAATGTGATGGGAAGACCGCAACAATATCAAAACAAGAGCTCTTAGGGAGCTAGAGTCAATGTCTTTTGTCAAAAGTGAAGCAGAGATTTTTTGTATGGTTAAAACATAGCGATCGAAGAGGAAAAACCACTAAGAGTTGTACCTCTAAGCATGTGATGATTATTTGGTTGAGGATACCAAACCAATGGTTATGGCTACACATATATACCCTTCAACTATAGATAATGTATGAGAAAAGTAATGTAATTTTAGTTCAAATAAAGATCTTTTGAAGTTATGTTGGATTTACAGTTTGTTCTCCTGTTTGATTTTATAATTTGGCTCTTTTAATGCCCAATGCCTTCGAGAAACAAAAGGATGTTACCAACAAATGGGTTAGTGTATTCACTCTATCATTGCCCTTTGAATTACAAGGTACAACTCCCTTAAGACTTTCAATGATGTGCAATGAATTATGTCTTTCTTAGATCAAATTTTTAACAGAATAAGCTCTTAATCTGAGAGTAGTAAAGGCTAACCAAATTGTCTGTAGACACAAACAATTTAGGCAAAGATTGGGACAACCTATCACACCCAATGGAATGACTATAGTAGGTTATCTTTGAGATTTCTCGACTCTTACTTCTATTCTAAATGCAGATTAATTATCTAAATGCAAAAGAAGAAAGGAAGAAGAGATGCACATGAGGGCAAATGGAATTGCTTTAACTATTAGGCTTAGATGAAATGGAATCTGTATGCATGAAAACCTAACCTATTGGGAGCACACGTAAACAATAAAACGTTAGTAGCATGTGCATAAAACTATACTGAAATCAAGAAAACTACTAACTAATATTGTGTTTTAATACTAATGCAACCAATAAGAAAGAGTCCCCACACAACCTCAAAGCAGCTCAACAAGGGCACCCATAAGAGGCCTTGTTGGTGTGCTTAAGTGTGAGGGATGTAGATGTGCTCTTCCAAACACAACTATGAATCCCAATGATATGAAAGATGCAATAATTAATCATGCAACAAAGCTAAATGATGAAGAATGCTTCAAGAGATGGCTATGGAAGCAACCATTCTTGAGAGCACTCAAAGGATTATAGAAGTGGATGTAGAAAGAAAATCTAAGAGTGCAATACTATCATGAATAAACAAAGCAATGCAAGAAGTAAACAACTACCAAAGGGTTAGTAGTAACATGCGAATTACTAAGAAAACTCTAACTCTAAACTAGCATGATAACAATACAAATGAGGGAGATGTAAAATGCTTGAGACAAGGGCTCTATCTATAGGTTTGAGAGAGGCCTTGGGGAGGTGGCATCTATGCGTCATCCACATAGGTGCCACAAGGGAGACACATGGGCTAAAGGACAAGCCATGCAAAAGTCAAAGAGAAACTGTATGGTTGAGAGGCTCAAGGTGTGCTCACATGTGTGAGCAACCTTAGGGAAATGAGTGGGGGATAAATGTGTAAGAATACCTTTTTGGACAGTTTAATGAGAGGAAGCTCCTTCAGCCTTGTGTTGCTCACACATGTGTGAGCAACCACTTAGTTGCTAAAGAGGTGATTAAGAGAGGTTTAGGATAATAAAGTGGGATTAATTAATAGATAGGCTTAGAGGGATGAGAGTGATGGGTGTAGACTAGGTTTTAGGATGGGATTAGGATTAAATTAAATAGGATTTAACTTAATCATAAGATTAGAGAATTTAATAAAGTGGAAGGATTAAATAAATTAGAACTTATTTAGAAGGGGGATTTATGGAGCACTATGCATTAAATGAATTTAATACATTACAGGGGAAGTATTTAAATTAAATTTAAATACATTAGGGAAATGAACCTATCTAATTAAATAAGTAGAAGAATATGGAAAATATAATTAATTAATTATAATGTCAAAAGAAATATTAAATGAATTAATATATAGCATTTGGGATTATTTTAAGCGTCTACAGAATCCAACAAGTTGCTAATAGATTCGTCCAAATTTATTCTTCAATTCCCAATGAAGCTACTTTAACATGACGTGAGATAGGCGAGAGGAGAAATATAATAACATATGAACAAGTAAATGGAATTACCTATATTGTAAGAGCTATAGTGAAATGGAATCCACGTGATCATTACAGAATCACCTATGATTGTCTTTCAACTCCCAATGCAGAACTAATCTATGGAATGGGCAACAAACATGAAGAACAAATTAGGTAAATGGAATTACAGAGCCAATTCACCATCAAGTTTGCCGACCTTTGTATTATCAGAAGAAATTACATTTATAGTTTTATGTATCCCTTAGATCTAGCAGAGCAACAATCACATGATAGAAATAAAATATGAAATTATTTAATCTACAACATGATATGGACACATGGCATCTTCCTCATCGAAGATCTTGACTCCATAACACTTTTGGAAACATGTGGCGACTATTTATCTTCGTGCTATTTAGGAACTCTATGAAAATCTTTGTTTTCTTCATATTCAATTGTTGGCGCCAAGTCCATATAATTCATGTTTCAATGGTTATAACAAGTTTGAAGTTTGGTCATTGATCTGAGATCAATGATCAAGATTAAAACCTTGCAATCTTCCCTATTTCTCCTTTGTCACTTCTTCATGACTTTCTTTCATTCGATATCTTTACTCGATGTAATGATGTGATCCAACAATTGTTATTTCATTTCGCAGTTTTGCAACCTGAAATGTTTTGAATTCTTTTTAACCTGTGACCTTGCAATTTCTCTTATTCGCCACTTCACAGCGTCACCTATCTCTATTCTACTAATCGCAGCGACTCAGTGATGACTGCACACTAACATGGTCATGCCTTCACAACAATAACCTTAGGTTGTCTTTAACTACCCGCGATTGTGCAATCAATGGCTTTTCGTTGCTTTGCTATGTTAACTTATGGTTATCCTTAATTGCTTGCGAACATGTGACCATCATTGATTTTTAAGATCTAACAACTAGGAATAGAAGATCTTAACTCTTTGTTTTGCTTTGAAATGTGGGTCCATCTACTCCACGTGTCATGTTGTTTCCTCTGTGGACCATCACAACTTAGATTTCCATTGGTTAGCTTTGAGTTGCGATCATGTGCCTAGCAGTCATTTCTAACATTTTGCAGCTTTACAACTATTAGCCTTAAACTGTTGGCCAACCTTGCAATCATGTGATTTATACGCTTTCGCTTTGTCGTTGCCTTAACTTTGGGTTACCTCTACTTATTATCGCCTAGTTGCAACTGAAAACTGATACAAATCAATTTCTTCTTCATTTTGAGCTTGATCACAATGGTATCTTCGATGAAAACTATAACACAACATGAATATTTGCCTTCAACATGATTAAGAATAGGGAATGATGGATCAATAAAGTATCCAGACCTTCTTCTCATCAGAGGAACGTATAAACAAACCCTCCAAAACCAAATTTCCTAGTGTTTTGATTAGTACATTGCTTGCATGATTTCTCACATTAGGTTAACTCAAAGGGATGATGAGAAGAGAGGTTATCTTATGGGCACTCTAGAATCAGACTCAAGACATTGACACAGTTGACTTGACGCAAACCTAAAGCAAAAGGAATGAATTGAAAATTGGGCAATGACTGGTTCTAATTGGGGATTTAAGCATCAGAATGCTTAAAAGAATCCTAGAAATCTTTGGTTCCACACAACAAGATGACAACTTGACAATCGAAACAAATAGACTAATCTAGGAAAGCAACAACAACTAACTAAGAAAGCGAGCAACTAAGCTAAAGAAAACCTACTTAACTAGCTACTATGTGGGGATTACTTGCTTTCAATTTTGCATTTGATACAACTTCAAATCCTACCCATTATAAGAACATGGCAAGGTTTCCCCAGTGGGATATGCCAACTTGAAAGAGTTGTTCTGGTTCATTTGTATGATTTGAGATGGCCCTTTCCAAAAATATTGGAACTTGGAGTGCATTCCTCTTGGTTCATGTCGCTTATAATCCCATAGTATGACCAAATCACCTTCCATGAATTTCCTAGGTCTTGCTCTTTTATGAAATAACTTCTTGACTCTTCCTTGATGTTCAGTGATTCTGTCAACCATTTCTTCTCTTTCTTCCTACAACTTGGTAAGATACAAAATTCTCTTTTCTAATCCATCTTTGAAAACATCCTCTTCAATCATAGTCTTCAATTTACAAGTGTTGAGCTCTAGAGGTAATGGCAAGGTAGCTTCTACTCCATAAACTAACTCAAAAGGTGAGATCCCAATGGCCCTTTTAGGTGTAGTTATATCTTCCCATAAAGCATCATGTATCTTCTTGTGCCAACTTTTTTGATTATCTGAAACTAATTTCTTCAAGATATTAATTAGATTCTTATTGCTAGATTCGGCCTTTCCATTTCCTTGAGAGAAATAATTAGAAAAATGACCAACTTGGATACCATTATCATAACAAAACAATTTCTAAAGAAAAAAGTAAGATGCATTGTCCATTATCAATTTTATAGGGAGTCCAAATTTGACCAATAAATGTTCTTTGAGAAATTCACATACTGCTTCTGATGAAGTCTTCTTCATAGGTTTTGCTCCCACCCATTTACTAAAATAATCTGTGGTAGTTAGGATATAAGAATTTCCTTGATTGGAAGAAGGATTAATTGGAGCTTTGAAATCAGGATGTGGTAGAAGCAAAGATGTAGAAACTGCCAAAGAACTAGCTCTTGAATTGAATTCCTTTGGTACTGCTATAATTGAGAAAGCATCCAAACTCTCAATTTCATCCCACACCTTATTATTTTCTTAATCTTGGATTCTTTACTGCATATTGATTTTTCACTTGCCTTACCACCAATTCTACATCTCCTTGAGCTTTGAGTATCTTGACTCCTTTTTGTTTAGCTGCAATTATACCAAGGAGAAGGGCTTCATACTCTGCAGTATTGTTAGTATTTTTGAAATCTAACTTGTATGCCAAACAAGTTGTTTCTCTACTAGGTGGTGTCAAAACCATTCTTGTCCCTGAACCAACATTAACACAACTGATATCAAATTCCAAAGTCCACAACTGTTCACCATGAACCTACTCTGATTCTTCTTGAATGTCAAGGGTATCAAAAAATAACATATAATTACCAAACTACATTTCTTGACATAATATTTGAAACCTAGGATCATTTTATTTTAGAACAATGAACTTTGCCTTTTCTTCTAGTTCTAGTTTCATCTTGTTGTCTCCAACTTGGATAGTAGCATAAGACCACTCTAGTTTTATCTCTCCCCCCATGTCTTTACAAAAACTTCTACTTAGGAACATTCCATAACTTGCAAGGATGTCTGCTACTAGGATGGTAAGTTTTAGCTTTTTAGAAGGATAGGCAACTAGAGAACTTGAGCATCTTTTATTTGTCCAAGCAAGGGTACTTTTTTTACATCCATTGAGTAAAAATGACCAAAGGTTTTAGTCAGTGGAAGACCTAGAGCTTTAGCTACATAGGCATGCATCACATTATCATAAGCCCTCGAGTCTATGATACAGTTACTCAACCGATTTCCAATTATAAACAAGGAAATGTAAAAAGGATTTGGTTTTTGATTCAGAGAGGTAGCCAAGACAATAGACTCTTCTTCTTGAAACAGCTTAGGAAGTATAAGATCTTCATCAATCATAGAAATTCTACTAGTGCTAGCTTTACTGTGATGATCAACATTACCATTCATACTATTATGACCTCCATCTTTAGTACTATAGTGTTCAACTAACCTTTGCAATTGATTAGGATTAGACTTCAAGTAATCTAGTGGACATATATGAATTGTCACATCTTCACAGTATTGTATTATGTCAAAGGAATTAGATGAATCACCTTTGTGTTTTTTTTGTGAAGTTGAAGGTATCATGTCGCTGTCCTTATCTACTTTGTTTGATGATGCATGGTTTTTAGTAGGCACCACATTGGAGGATTGATTCCTATTCTTTCGACTTCTAGTCATGACTGTCATCTAAAGTCCATCTAGAGTTGCAAAACAATCACCTCCATTTTATGATTTTGATTCATACTCCAAATAAAAGTTTTCAGAGTTGCCACAAGGAGTATGATCATCTTCACTTTTAGGATATTCAACTGTTTGTTCTTTATTGTCCACCATATGCTTATATTTGATCATGTTAGCACATGTATCTCCATCATGATCTTCCCTTAGGTGAAAAGAACACATATTTTGTCTCTTTGGAGCAACTTCAATTGCTAACCTCTATTGAGCAGGTGGTATTTGCAAAGTTTTACCTCCATTTGGATGTCTAGAACTTTCTTGATAAGATTGATGAAAAGAATGAGCAGGCCTATTGATTTGTTTCTTCAATGAAATGAGCTCATTAGACAACTTTTGGAGCATGGCTTTTGTGTTATTGGAAGTGCTAGCTACATTACCCTTGATTCTAGATTGAAGTTCCCTCTTCCATTTACTAGAGGCTATCATGTCATCTTCCATCTCTACAACTAACATTTGAGCAACTTGTGAATTTTCTACTTTTGCTCTTCTAATTTGATATCCTAGATCAAGAGACATAGAGCTGATATAGAAGGTTTTCTTATCATCATTTATTGGTGCACTTGCAATAGGTATTCTTTTGATGAGTTTAGTAAATTTTGCATTAAAATCTCTCATAGAAACTGATGGTTCTTTCTTTATTTGTGCCAATTGCAACAACAACACTTGTGTATCTTCTATACTTTTATAGTGTTCTTCAAATATTTGCTTCATATGATTCCAATCTGTGATGCATCCTACACATAAATATTGGAACCAATCAGTAGCATAATCTACAAGGTTATCCAAAAACATCCTGACAACTACATCTTCATGTTGAGGATTCACTGCACCATAGGCTTTATGAAAAATACTTAGGTGTTGTTCTGCAGAAATGGTACCATCACCATTGAATCTTGGGAAATTCTTTCTTGATGCTTTGGGCAAATCATTATTAGTTGCAAGGGTGAGAGGACCAATTGCATTTCCCCAAAGAAGTGCCATAGCTGCTGATATAATGTTATGATTAGTTTGGAAAGTAACTGAAACATGAAGTGTTGCACCATTCAACAACAAAGCATCAAAAGTAGGAGGAATAGAAGTTCTAGCAATAGGAGGAGAAGAAGATTGACTTCCCCTTGCTCTAATAGGAACAATGACAGACAAATGAATTTCTTGGAATTTCTCAACTGCAAATTCCCTTGCAAGTGTTCTTCCTTTTCAGCAAATATCTTCTAGAACAAGAAAGTTGGCCTTCTTGAGTTCCTCGTATATTGGCTCAACCCTTCCTCTTTCCTTGGCAATCCTAATATACTTGGAATCGAAGATGTATCAAATGCTTAGAAAATGGTGTTTTGTGTTTTACCTTAACCCTGATGATTAAGGGAACTTTATCAGTCTTCAGCTTTGAATTAGTTTCTCCTTTCTAGCAGGTTGAGGTTATAAAACTAGTATTAGGTTCTTATGGCAAACATCTTACTTCCACAAGGCCTATCTTGCAACTCTATATATATATATGTGTGTGTGTGTGTGTGTGTGTGTGTGTGTGTGTGTGTGTGTGTGTGTGTGTGTGTGTGTGTGTGTGTGTAGAATTAGAGTGCAAACTAATATGAAGGAAAATTCTTTAGAGATTTTTCATTTGAATTCTTCCTAGTAGAGTCACCAAAAACTGTTGGTTAATAGTTTGTTCTCCTGTTTGATTTTATAATCTAACTCTTTTAATGCCCAATGCTTCAGAGAAACAAAAGGATGTTACCAACAAATGGGTCAGTGTATGTGTTCTATCACTACCTTGACTTTGAGTTACCTCTACTTATTATTGTTTGGTCGCAACTTAAAATATATTGAATATTTCTTGGCTAGTGACCTTACATACACCCTTGATATGATCTTCATCTGACGGTCAAGGATCTACGTTCAAAAGCAATTGACTTTCAAGTAACCAATCACATTTGCTCCTTTTTATTGATTGACTTTTCCACTCGTCTACGTAGCTGCTGATACAAATAAATTTCTTCTACATTTTGAGCTCAATCACTGTATTATCTTCCATGAAAACTATAACACAACATGAATCTTCGCCTTCAACATGATTAAGAATAGGGAATGATGGATCAGTAAAGGATCCAGACCTTCTTCTCATTAGAGGAACACATAAACCCACCCTCCAAAACCAAATCACCGAGAGTTTTGACTAGTGCATTGCTCACATGATTTGCTGCATTAGGTTAACTCAAAGGAATGATGAGAAGAGAGGTCATCGTATGGGTATTCTACTCTCAAACTCAAGACATTGACGCATTTGACTTGACTCAAACCTAAAGATAAAAGAAATGAACTGAAAATTGGGCAACAGGTTACAAAATATTATCATGCAATCCTTCAGGCACATCATCCTTAAACAATTTTGGTCTGAGGTTGAGTATTTGATGGTTACTTTAGATTTCTCTCTCTTAAAGCTTCCCTTTAGACCAATATATATTTTAGAAAGTTGCTTGAACATATAAAGTATCAGCTTTGTGCTTTTGAAGAAAATTTTGAATTCAAGCTAATCAAGATGCCTTCAATTAGTCTCATATAATATGGTGTTCAAGTCTATTGAAGGGACTGTTGTGTCTCTCTAAAGGAATCTTGTTCAACAGATACGTCTTGGTTCTTTTAGCCTGGAATATAAACAACTTGGTTGCAACATTGCTTTAGCTTTCTTTAGTGATGGTTGTTTGATACTTTTAAGGAATTGCTGATTGCTTTGAAGGAGGTTTGGAAGTAGGTGACAAATTCATTTACAATATTCTCAATGCTGCTGTTAACTCTGATAGACATTTGTTGTAATATCATTACTACTGTTATACCAAACAACATTGTATCTACTGTCATATATTTGTAAAAAGTTTATTTTTGTTAATAAAGTGCTTCTTTCAATAAAAAAAGAAGATTGGAATGCCCTAAAAAATATTTTATATTTGAAAGAAGAAATGTAAATTAGACTAAGAGCTTTTGGCATGCACATCCAAACATTTTTAAAAAATTGAAAAACAATTTAATCCCCAACAAAATTGGCACTAATCAATCAAAAAAATTAAATTAGTGAACAGAAATTTCATTTTAGAAACAAGAGCTCTGGTTGAGCTAGAGTCCCTGCCTTTTGGTAAAGAGAAAATTCAGGCACTTGTTTTCCAAAAATGGAATTAGATTTGCCAACTTATGGTGCAAATCGCGGTGGATTCAATTTTGAATCATGTGGATTGAGTCTTTGTTGGCTTTAATTTAGGTGTAAAGCCGGAGTTTTGTTGAATTTAGTTTGAGTGCATACTCATTTGATGTTATATGTGGGTAGAAGATTTTATCATAAGAATTTACCACTATCCTAAATTGATAAAATAAGTTTTAGAACTAAGTGCCCAACCTTTTCGTGATGATAGTATCAAAGTACCACTATTAATTTATTGGCCTAATGCTTTACCAAATAAAACTCCTATGAATTGATTTTTTAAGATGATGGTGTAATTTTATTATTAAAATATTTTTCCATATGTATTAAAATAACTTTGCATTTTAAGTACATTGTCTTTCACAAGAATGAAGTCTAAATAATTTCTTATCCTTTTCATCTTCTTAGAGGAAATTATAAATTGATAATTTAATATTTATAATATAATAAATAATAATAATAAATAGTCTAATTTCAGGACAAAATTATAAGGTATTAATTCAATTTTTTCAAAGAAAAGAAAAAGAATATTAAAAAAGAAAATTAATGATTTTTGTTTTCACTATAAAAATGAAAAATAATATGATTATATTTTAATATAATTTGATTGATTATAAATTAATTAAAATATCTTAGTAATTTAATATTACAAATTAAAAAATTATATTTACCAAATAAAAATAAATAATTCTACATGAAAATTTAAAAAAATACAAATAATAATTCTAAATTAGTTTTTTCACTAATAAATATAATTATTTTATATTTAAAGTTATAGATGTCGTCGTTGCTTATAATAGCTTATTGGTTTTAAAAAGTAACCCAAAGCAAGAGCATGTGAAAATGACTGGAATCGGATTTAGTTTGTTATTATTATTCAAAAATGCATTCAACCCAATGCACAAAGAGGAATGACTAAAATCGGTTTAATCGAAGACTATCGTCCACCGCCATATGATTTAATCAAAGACTATGCCATATGTTTTTCTAATAATTTTCAGAGCCTTTGTCCATTTACGAGAGGCATGGGATGAATACACCAATTTGACACGTAGCCAAAGTTTGGATAAAATGTCAATTTGTCTGCTCTTCCTACTCACATTTGTCAAACTTTGACTAAACTATCAAATAGTTACAGGCAAGAACATTAATTAGATGCTTATGCCAGAAAAATAGCCTTGAACCAATCAGAAATTAAAATTTTGGTTGTGATAAATGAATTATTGGTTGTGATAAATGAATTAAACACCACAAGATGTTGAGAGGGGGGCGAGTTAGTATAATTTTAAAAATAAATTCTATCACTGTTCTTAGTTATTAATTATGATCCAATTAATTATCAACAAAACACAGTGATAAAAGCACACAAACACCAGGTTTATGTGGAAGACCCTATGTAGGAAAAATCACAACGAGAATCTTACTCGCTACATGAAACAATTGATTGCAAACTTTTAGCCCAAAATCTAGGGAACTCATTGTCCTTGTTATTTTAGGCACACTTGCCAAGGAACTCATTATTCCAAAGAGAACTTGCACAGAAAATATAGATCTTAACACTCCTACAAATAGAGCTTATTGTCTTGCAATAGAAACAGAGAAAATCTGAACAATAGAGGATCGTTTGATCAACTTCTCCAACTTTTATGTTAGATACAATGATTCACACTTTTGCATTTCCTTTCTTGCATCGCTTCGTCTTTGCATTTGATCCACGCATATTTTGCAATAACCTCACATGTTGTCATGCTTTTTCCATTCATTACACATACATGTATAATAGTTGTCCATCAAAAATTTTATGAGGTCAAGCTAGAGAAAATAGGCAATATCATTAGTTAGTCGGCCAGTATGAACAAAAACATTAAATTTGGTCCACCCCTGAAGAAAAATAGGCAATATCAGTACTTACTATTGTTTCTTGGTTGTCAAAGAGACTAACCTGTCTTCCTAAGAGAATGCACCACCACTTTCACTTCTGTCATTTGCACATTCAGCCAAGTCAAAATCAATGGAAGCTTCTACTGAAAAATCACCATTCCAGTTATACTATAGACCAAAATCCAAAGTGCCTTTCAAATATCTGATTATTCTTTTAATTATTACCTTATGGGATTATCTTGGACTTGCTAGATATCTAATAGCCAAGTTGATTCCATGCCATAATATCTTGTCTTGATGTAGTCAAGTATAACAGTCCACCTATCATAGTTTTATTCAATTTTTGATCAACTTCCAAAGACTCATCATCCTTGTTAATTCAACAACCTATAGCCATAGGAGTTACACTTGGTTAGTGTCTTCCATTCCAAACATCAACAATTCTTTGATGTACTTGGTCTAAGAAACGAGAATGCAATCTTCCTACTGGATAACATGAAGACCAAGAAAAAATGACAACTCACCTATCATAGACATTTCAAATTCTTTCTACATTTCTTTAGCAAATTTCTTACAATCTTTTCGATCACCTCCAAAAATTGTATCATCAACATATACAATTACTACCAGCAACTTATATCCTTCAACTTTAAAGTAAAGATTACAAATTTTTGTACCTTTATTGATTTTATATTGCATCATATATCTATCTAGTCTAGCATACAAAGCCTTGGGAGCCTGCTTAAGTCCATTAATACCTTCTTCAATCTAAAGACTGTATCTAAATCTTTTGATTGCTTGAAACCTAAGTCATATGGTTTGTTGAATTTTCGGCTTTAGGTTCGAAATTCGACAAACCCATAAAAAATGAAAAAAAATCTCTAAAATTTGGCAGAAAATTTGTATGGTAGTAGTTTGGTTGTCATTTTGCTGAAAACATATTTCATTACAACATTTTTAAGGTTTTCGTCAAAAAAAATGTATAAACAAACTTTTGTTTACTGAAAATGGATCAATTTTTTGAAAGATGGCTAGGGTGTAACAAGCTATTTTCTCATTCCAAATTAAAAAATTAAGTACAAACAAAATATACAATACTTTTCATATTCACATGAAGAACGATTATAACAACTACTTTACATATTTAAATGAAAGAGATCAACGGTTATAACAGATTAACTAAATCCTAGTCCATTGAAAGAGAGTAATCGATTTAACAATATTGACCAGCTAAACATATCTTCAATTGAAAATGCAAGTACATAAAAGAAAAGTACCCATTTAAAGAAGATAACTTGAATGCAGATCATATCTCTATCTTGTGCAAGTCTTGACATCTGGTGGACAGGAGAAGCATTCTCAAGGGCTTAACCTCCCAACTACAAACCTTTAAGTATCCCCACACAATCTCAATTGAGAAAGGCCCTCCCTACCCGAGACTAGGCATGGGACACCCCCTATCCTGTCACTGAGCATCCTAGAGTGTCGACTATGTAGACAACTAGGTTATGGAATCCTTCCCATCAGGTCATCTATCCAACTACTAGCAACCTTGACCTCTAGTGATCATAGCTGCAAACATGCCACTAAACCTACCCTGGCTAGGAATTTACATGGACACCATGTGCCCGATCACCCACTGCTCGACTTGACAACAAGATTATACCCATTGAACACCATGAGCTGACTTAGTCTAAATTACTTGCTTATTTTCAATATTGATTTGTTTAGTGCTGATTTTTTTTTTGTCTTGCTGGTTATTTCACATAATCTTTGATTATTAGACCACACCCTTGATCTCAATCTTGTTGGTCATCCTTGATGAATCTCAGTGTGGTTGTCCTATCATTCTTGATTAACTTTGTCTATTATAGACATGATTTCTCAGCCCAACTTGGGCATATAACAGATTTGTAATAGAAGGTTCTTTGACATTTCATTATCATAATTAATAACATCTATGATGGTGCCCTTCCCTATCTTAGAGACATACAAGTAATGCCACTGTATAGGGATTGCATAGTAACGTAATCTTTCACAGTATTGAAGTTTTGATATGAAACATGTAAATATACAACATACAATTCAACCGGTTTTCATAAGAGCAATTCATGGCAATGGCTAAACAAAAATGAACAATTCATCAACATGGATTGTATTTACTATTTACTTATGCTACATGCCTAACTCAGAACTCATTCTGATAAAAAGAAATGGAAAAAGATTGGTAGGAAGGAAGCCTGACATGACTTGCAAACAGAGACCTGTCACCCTCAACACTGGTAAGAACTAGTATGCTTGACACAACTCCTTGGCTCACAATGGATTCAACTCGTAGGTGAATCAACTGCACTATATGCACAGATCGCATATGAGAAACAATTGGCTAAAATGAATGTTATCTTAGAAATAAATCAAAAGCTCATGGAATGTAAACACAGATAATAACAATGGCTAGTAGGAATGCTTTCTTAGATTTACTTCAACAGCTCATGGAATGTAATCACAGTTAAGAACAAGTGGCTAGTATAGATGAAGTCTCAGATATGTAGCACTATTAATGCAGAGTGTGGATGGTAACAACAATTGCCGAGATTGGGAGTGAATGTGTTTTGCTAAATAAGAATGCAAATCACATAAATAAAGAATGACATTTTTACTTAAAACGCATGCTCAGTTCCAAGATGTACACTCTTGGTTGGAGTTACAAACAAGATGAGGAAGGTGGTGGAAACAAGAGTTACCTCCAAGAGCCATCAATAATACAAATGGATAATTTAACAATTTCAAAATAGGATGCTAGAAAAAAATAAAGGCCGATGACTCAAAATAATAATAATACTATTAAAACATTGCCAAAAGGTGGAATTATTAATTTTGTTCTCAATGTGTTAGTATAAGGACATCATCTTGTATCTACCTATACCCATATATGCATGTACACATACACATACATATATGCAAAATTCTAATTATATGTGCCTTGTGTATACATCATGTTTTAAGTAAGTGTATACGTTCATATATGTCATTATTGAATTTATGCATATGTACATACATGTACGTGTACATGTAAATATCATGTTGTCCTTGTATTAAGACATGTCTGTTATAATAGGAAGCATTGAGCTTATCCCAACAAATATTAATGGAACCATTCATTCTAGATCAATTATTTTATTAGCTTATTAAATGTGTAGACCAACTTAGTTCATGGCAATCATATGGTATACCCTTGCTTGCCTAGTCCAATTTTCCCTTGACTAAGGTGGTTTAGGTTCCATACTTGTTAGCTCAATGGTAGGAGGTGTCCACATGCCCTTTCTTTTTCTAGCAATGCTTCGCCCCTTCATCGCATTCCCACAAAAGAAGTTTATCAAGGTAATAACATAATCTAAGTTGTCTAATCAAAATAAAGTAATCATATTAGCTAAACCACATGCCATTCATATAACACCATAACGAAAACCATTATTTCAATTTCTCATGAAACATAACGATTAACCAACTCTTCAATTTCTCATGAAACCATAACAAACAACTAACACTTTATTTTCACATGAAGTAAAAAATAAATAACAATTTAACCAACCAATTCAATTTTGTTTGAAGTCCCAATGACTACAATGACATTATAATCAAGCAAAAATTAGGGATGTAACATTGATAGAGGGCCACACCACCCTTACCCACTCACAATCAAGAATGCAACAATATAGAGACCAAGAAAAAAAAAGACTTCACAAATAATTTTATTATACTTGAAAAATCCTTACAACACCCACAAGATGATATGACTTCTTCAACATAAGAGAAATCCTAAATAAGAGTCTTCACACCAAGAGCTTCATCAATAACTTCTACTTGAAGAGCTACACCTTTAGAGTTTTCACACCTTGAAGTCTTCACGCCTTCTAGCTTCTACTTCTCAAACTTCTCCTTGAGCTTTCACTCCTCAAGCTACTCCTTGAGCTTGATTAGAAATGCTCATATGCCTTGCTTAAATAGGAACTTACCACCCTATGCATGACTTATCCACAACCTTCTACACAATATCCACAATCTTCTAAAACTTCCATAACTTTCTAGAATTACAACTAAGCACCACCATGTGGCCCAATTAGAAAATTACATTTCCTTTATGGATCACAACAAATATTAAATGCAAGATTTAAGAAACTTTCCACAAGCTTCTAAGATGCCACCTACACACCTTGATTAATGTAATGACAACTATTTTTCTTATTTTTCTATTTATGCCACCTATGCACCTCAAAAATAAAAATCCTCTTTTTCTTTTTTTTTCTCCTTATTATTTTTTTATTATTTCTCCTCTAATTTTCGTCACTTTCTCTCTCCACAATTTTTTTTTTTTGCCTTTATTTCTTTTTCAATTTTTTTTTTTTTTTTTTTTTCATGCAAGATGCTCCTGCATCAAACATAGGGCAAATTGTTTGTTGCGTCTTGAAAATCATCTGCTATCATCAATGGAGGGTTGAGGCATCTGAAGTCATTTGGCATCTGGCTTCTAAAATCATCTGCATTTGACATCTAAAATTGTTCCTATTCGCCATCTCTATTAGTTGTATGTTCGATGTGTGGTGGCTGCTGGTCCCTCTAAGGTGGTTGGAAGGTAGCTGCAGCTCGTCGTCTCTCACCTACTATAAGATCCCGACAATCTCCTGTCAACAGTGACAACTACCACGTTGTGGCAATAATTAACAAAGATTTGCATTTCAATTTTATGTTTTAATAGTTTATAGCTTTATTATAATGTATATTATTTTTATTTCTTTATCAATAGTAAAATGCTTTTACGTATTTTTTTTATTAGAAAACATTGGTATTTTATGTATGTTCTACTTACCTTTTTTTAGTGGTAGAAAATATAATATTTGGTATGTTTATTTATTATTAATTTATTTTTTTAATTTTAAAAAATATATAAGGTGATTTTAATGTTGTTTTTTTTCAAAAAATTTAGACCATGCCGAACTTCATCCGAAGTTCATAGTTGTCGAATTCGAACCTTGTGTCTTAGCTTGAAACCCTCTGATTGTTCTATATACACTTCTAACTCATTTCAAAAAAATAGACTCAACATCCATTTGATACACTAAAATGTTGTTAAGCAACAAAACCTAAGAACATTCTAATAGCTTCCATAGCAAATGTTTCCTCAAAACCTTTCCCTTCAAGTTGGGTATTACTCTTAAATACCAGTTTTGCCTTGTTTTTGGTGACATTCCATCTTTATTATGTTTATTTTGTAATACCCACTTAGTTTCAATCACATTTTTATCCTTGACTCTAATGATTTCTTCTTTTGAATGATCACTTTGAACATATTTAGCAGGCATTTTCTGATATCGTTTGTATTCTTTCTCTTTGCCCACCAATCCTTGATTGCTTTATGGAGCTTTTTTGCATCTACATGAACAGCGAGAACTTTAAATTCAATCTCTAGTTCTAGAGAAGTCTAATCCCATACTTAATTGACTTTGACATTTGCACTTTCTACTGCTTTCTTCAACCTCTGGTTATAGCATCAACATGCCTTTCTTTTAGTAGAGTATTCCTTTAAAAGCTACCTTCATTAGATCTTGCATAAAAGATTTTAAGATTGCCTTCATCTCTTTTGATATTGCATTTGTTTCCAAAGATTCTAAAATATTTGACAGTGCGTGCTTTTCAAAACCATAGTTCATAGTATTTGAATGATTACTCTAATCCGTACCTTGTGGAGTAGGTAAACAACAGTGTGCAGTGCATATCTCCATTACACATCAGGTGAACTAGCATCTTTCAGTATTATTCTAGACGTCTCTACAACTATTTTGTTTTCCCTCTTAAATGCTTCATTTGGTAGTGGACTCCTCAGAGCAGATAGCTAACTTCTAATTTTATGCCTTTCATAGAAACTATCAAACTCATTTGATGTATTTTCTCCTCTATTAAACCTTGAGCATTTAATTCTATCATCTATTTGATTTTTAAGTAGATTGTTGAATTCTAATTCTATTGAGTGCTTCAAACTTCTCTCTTAGGATAGTCACCCATGTCACTCTAGAATAATCATCATATGTAATATGAAGTACCTTTCACAATTAAGTTCTCTTGTTTTTGTAGGTCTGCATAGATTAGTGTGTACCGATTTGAAGAGGCTTCTTGTTAAATATTCTTTTTTCTTGATTATGTTTCTCATTTTCTTTTTCATCTGGCATTCCCTATATACAGTATTAGAAGGCCTGGATATCTTCGACATGTCTCTTACAACTTCAGAGAAATTGATCTTCATTATGTTATCAAAGTTGATGTGTCTCATTCTTGTATGCCACAACTAATTCTTTCATTTTTAGTGCCAAAGAGTAGCCTACATTGTTCTTTTTTAGATAGTAGACAACCATTTCTAATGCATTCTACAACAAGTATTCTGGAACATTTTCTGATTTCACATATTCCTTCATGAATGCTAACCTCAAATCTTCTATTGCATAATTGATACACGCTTGAAAGACTTTGTTTTAGATCCTTACCATAGTAAACATCACTAGCCTTATGCTTTACATCAATAGAAATAGCCTTATACAATCAAAGCCTTCACCATCAAACAATTTGATATGCCATCATAACTTTCAAGATTTACAAAGACTCTTCTATCACTTGTCCTATAATTTGAACAACTAGATCAATGATTAAGAATTCGGATTCTTCTTCTGTATGTAGAGCAGTTTTTCCTTCAGTATTTTAATTGCCACATCTATTTTTGCCATCTTCCTTAATAACTATGAGCAGTACCTAATCATTTGAACCATTTCCATCCTTATTTTTTGAATGAGTCTCTATTGTGAATTTTTTATTCCTCTTATTATTGTTATCTATCTTAAGTTTCCTGTTGTATCTCATGTAGTTTTCTTTCCTTTCATCATCATCAATTTCTTTGTATCTTCCCTAAAGGGTCATTTAGTAGCATAGTGTCCTACTCTTCTACAATTTTAAGTTTCTATTTTCAACCTCTCCATTCTAAGCATCGCCTTAGTCTCTTTCCTGCCATCATG
The DNA here is from genome assembly GCA_028749045.1 of Cupressus sempervirens. Classification (NCBI taxonomy): domain Eukaryota; kingdom Viridiplantae; phylum Streptophyta; class Pinopsida; order Cupressales; family Cupressaceae; genus Cupressus; species Cupressus sempervirens. Next base: position 69,993,631 of record CM053788.1, read on the forward strand.
AGAAACTCCACATACCCGAACTTGTTGCTTGCTTGAATGTTTAAGCAGCCAAAACCAGTGTTACCCAACTTTCAGGACAGGGACGATAGAGGACCAGGGGTGGGAGGGTTGGAGGAAGGGGAGTTTCTAGGACGGGAAAAGTGATGGTTATATAAATATCAGATTTTTTTTAAATATATAGGAAAATTTGCATGTATGTGTTATATATATATAAAAGCATGGATAAAGCATGTCATTTAAACATAATAGAACCTTAACATGCAACACTACAATCATCAAACTCAATACTCAATAACATGCATTTATAATTCACAACTCATTGTCAATAGATATGTAATATTAAAACAATAACATACAAAATTGAATTACACCAAAAACATAATTCAGAATCCAATAACATACAAAATTGAATTACACCCAAAAACATAATTCAGAATTCATTTTCAATAGTAACAAGAACAATAATCCACCTTCTAAATTGAAGCACACTACTATCATTCAAGTCTGATATATATTATCTGTGTATATATTATAGGCACAACTTTACAATTGTTTTTGAAGAATTTGAACACTAGTGGCTGCACATGAACAAATACTCCTATGAAATATTAACATGGAAAAATTTGGAAACTGGGTTAGAGTTGATTGTTGGAGGTTCGACATTGACCCTAGAAATGACTTCTATAGATAGTAGATAGAGTATGTGTCTCCCAACACCTCATTATAGACCACATTCACTAATGATCTAAATTGGGGTTACAACATTACACCCTCAAAGCTACATCTATAGTTCGTTGGAAGTGGGCTGATATTAATACAAACATGTTTGCTAGACAGTCCTGAACATGGTATAGGTCCCTTACAGTAAAATGACACTTTGATGCAACCACCAATGTTCACTAAATCTTTCATGAAGGATTCAATTTTACACAAACCAACCTAGCACTGATGTATTGCCACAAAATGACACAAAAATGCATGTTTCAGGTCTATAATACAATTCTCATACTTTCTCAAAACCTTGCAAAAAGTCTGTTATATGATTCAAAGCATGTAACATACTCTTATAACACACTTAATTTCACGATTCTTAATGTAATGTTGTGAAATACTAATAAGAGGACCCCAAATCATAGGAACTAAATACAAAACAATATTAAGCGTACTAAGACAAACTTGGAAGAAAGGCCCACTTTAAGATACATAGATAAAATTGTTTTTACTCGATTTTAGTTTTAATTAAGTAGATTAATAAATTAAAAAATTAAATTAAATAATCTTTTCTTAGTATTTCCTTCAAATAAAGTTAGATTAAGAAGGGAATATTGACTATATTTTAAAATATATTTGCAGGCAATGTTGGATAATGGTTTACGGGCAACATCAAACACCTCTTCTAGGGTCCATATGGTTGCCCAATGTTTTTGGTTAAATTTGCATTGTGTGTATCTATGAGTTCGATACTATGCATTGAAGATCAATACATTTCTATTTACGTAGATAAATAAATTCCAGTGAACTATATGAGATACATTTATTTATTGTCTTTTGTGTTCTTGTGGAACAATAAGATTCCTCAAAATAGAAGTAACAAGGCATGTAATATATTTTACTAGTTTAAAAGATTTTGCATGACATGTGCATAACATGAATCTATTCATAGTTTTCTTTCATACATTTATGTTGAGAATCTTTGTAACGTTTGTTATTTTAAGATGTATTAAAATGTCAATTTAAGTATCTTTCATAAATTCTTTAGTATGTACCAATGTTGAGTTTTAAGGTAAAATGTGATCCAAGAAACAATAAATACAATTTTTCTTATGGATTATATTTTGAAAGGTATTTAAATTGTTTGATGATTTAAGCACAAAGGCTTCCCAAAACGACATTTAATCGAGTTGTTTCCTTGCATGCAAGGGTACCCACTTTGTTATAATAGAAAGACATAGGAAATGGATTGTGGTGGAAACTGCATAGTTAAATATGTTTAACCAAAGTAGTATTGGGATTGGGGACCTTCAATTTTTTTATAGTGCACTCTCATTAGCATCATTTAAATGCAATGATGCTGATTTTATATAAGATGAAATCTTGTGGACAATTACTCAAGAAATTTTCACGAGAAATGATACTCCATTGTTGTGATCCTTAGATGTATTGAGTTTCAGAGACTTAATCATGATATTTGAGTTTGCGTAAAAAATTGCTTATTTATTATGGCTTGGTGAAGATTGAAACAAACGGGCATAGTTACATTATAATGTTTTATAAAATATTGTATAAACGAGATGTTGTAAATGCCTAGGGTACCTCTTGGGAAATTAAAAGTAAAAAATTGCTTGCTATAAAATCTTCAAATTATCTTAATCTTGTTTTGGCACTCATTCCATTATATATGTTTAGATGTGATTTCCCCATGTCCAAGCCAAATACATGTCATCAATATGTAATACAAAGATGGAAAGGATTATTTTCTTGTTCTCTATCTACTCTTGAAAGATGGAAGGCTAATTCCTTAAGAACACTAGAACCACAAAAACATTTCTGTTTGTATTCTAGGCCCACATAAGTGCTCATGTTCACTTCGGTTTTGAATATATTTCTTGCCTTTCTACAAATTCTACTCTTTCTTAATCGCCCTATCTATTCACTTCATTGTTTTAGGGTTTTTATCTCCATTATTGAAGATTATATTTTAGAATTCCTCATTGTCACACACCACTTTCACTACTAAAATTCTCTCCCCCCTTTCAATATTTTTCATGTCTTAATTCTTCTCCAGCACTCATGTTCTATGTTGACTAGCGATCTACATTTTTAAAAATAGAAATCATCTCTAAATTTTTTGTTGAAAATCTTCATTTTATCCTAATCCTTAATGTTAATTCACTATGCATCTTAGTGATTGTTTCATCTTCAAATATCCACCTCTATATTGCAATGTTAGAAATTGATGAGCACACAATTTTAAAGATGGGGTGAATTAGTATGAGATAATCACTAACTTATTAAAATTGAATAACCACACAAGTTCTACCAATTAGGGAACACATGATTTCTGTGGTAACTCTTGAGAGAAAATCACAAAGAAAGATTGATTTGTTATATTTTTGAAATCTAGCCAAAAACTAAAAAGATTAGTGAACAACCACACATAAATTGATGAGCACACAATTATAAAGATGGGGTGAATTAGTATGAGATAATCACTAACTTATTAAAATTGAATAACCACACAAGTTCTACCAATTAGGGAACACATGATTTCTGTGGTAACTCTTGAGAGAAAATCATAAAGAAAGATTGATTTGATATATTTTTTAAATCTAGCCAAAAACTAAAAAGATTAGTGAACAACAACACATAAATTGATGAGCACACAATTATAAAGATGGGGTGAATTAGTATGAGATAATCACTAACTTATTAAAATTGAATAACCACACAAGTTCTACCAATAAGGGAACACATGATTTCTGTGGTAACTCTTGAGAGAAAATCACAAAGAAAGATTGATTTAATATATTTTTGAAATCTAGCCAAAAACTAAAAATATTCACTAATCTTTTTAGGTACTTACCCATTGGAAATGCCAATTCCTTTTACTATGAACCAACTTAGTATGAAAATTCAATCTCTTCAATTAAAAACACCAACCTCTAAATGAATTAATGTCTTAAACTTCTTAAATATTGATTCTTCAATGGATGATGATCACCATAAAAATGCTTATAAAAGTGTAAGGTTTATCATTAATATACACTTCAATAAAAATAAAAGTTCTTGTATAAGAATGACTTCACATTATCTTCTAGCCTTACTTTAACTTCTCTTTACCTTTTTATATCCCATTAATGCCTATTCACCAAGAGAGGTGATTCCTCCATGAGGATGGTCCATGACAAGGTTAGCCTCATCTAAAACAAGGGATGCGAAGTGTCATAGTTCCTACCATATGTGTGATAGTTGTATTGTTGTGGAGTAGGGAGGGAAAGGGTTGACATGAGGTAATAGTCAGTTATCTTGAAAGTGCAAGAAATGTACTTAAATATTCCATTTAAATTTAATGTAAACATTTTCTTTTAAGAAATACAAGCTTTCTTGATGCTCCTTATATTTAAAAAGGATTCTTCTTGTATTTTGTAATAGAAGTGCAATGAGCAAAAAGTTGGTTTTCCCATTTCCCATATATTTATTTTATGTCATATCAACTTCAGTAAATTACATTAATTAACCAATAACATGCATATCAAAGAGAAATTAGCAAAGATCTATATAAATTTGAGGCATATATCTTTTCATGTTAAAGATATTCTGTCAAAAATAATGTTCATGGCAAATTTGGAGATCAACAAATTCAGAGATGATTGCCTGCAAAGAGAAAACTAAAAATTAAATAGAGCATACCAATTCATACATTCACTATTGAAATAGTAGTAAGACAATTAGTAAAGGCAACTACAAGCTTTATAGTATAATAATTTAGAGGGCAAGCCCTTAACCAGTTATTGAAGGGCATAGAGACTTTCGGTATACTTCCAAAAGGGGATGGAAATTCTAACGAAAGAGATATACTTCCAAAAGGGGATGGGAATTTCTAACAAAAGAGATATACTTCCAAAAGGGTATGGGAATTTCTAACAAAAGAGACATAATCTAGAAATCTATTCTATATTGTAATTTTTCTACTAGTTTTTCTTTAAACTAGCAAATTGGAATTCTAGTTAAACTACAAACTCCATTGAGACCTCAGGAAACCTTCCATACAAAGTCCATGTAGAATTTTTAATTTTATGCAATTTCTTTGGCAACTTTTCCAATCAGTTAGCTTTCATTGGGCGTCTAGAGCAAAGACTTTGCAATCACATGTTCATGAATTTCCAATTTAAGCAACAACCAAATTCAACATGTAATAAGCCACTGGAATTCACCAAATTTGGATGTTCATCACTAGCAAAGCAAAGCTTCACCGCACCCCAACCCAAATACTATGGCAAGTTAGCTAGAGCAAATTATGCTCAAACTGGGGATGTACATCATTTGTGTGATAAATAAATTGATAGTTTACCTAGTGTTTTTGCATTTGCAATCAGTTGCTTTGGATCGTTGAGATCTTGTACAAGATTAAACAATATCAACCAAAACCCTAACAAAAGCATAAGCACATTATAACTAAATTCTACATATAGAAAAGATATCCACAATATAAATTGCTTATTCTTTGTGTCTTGGAGTCTGAAGTACAATAAATTTTGTTTTAACTTTAGCATAATTGCAATGTAAAAAATCAAAAACCAATTGTTTATCCTAAAAGAAAATTATATGATTAAAGAACTAGAGAAATTGAAAACTACGAAGCAAAAATATATTTTTTACAAATATTTAACATCAAATGATGAATTAATTTTTAAAAAACTACAATCAATTGTCATCTTTATACACTATTAAATATTTAATCAACAACTTGACACCGAAAAATGATATAAGATATTTAAATTTTAAATACATAAACAATAAACATAATTATTCATACAATAACTACCATTTTAAAATTCTTTGTAATATTATTTAGTTTTTAGTAAAAAAAGCCTTCTATATATATGTATTCAATTCGTGTTAATAATTATTTCTATTACACACATAATTCATACATTACAGAACAGAGGCAACCATCTCTGAAATGTCAAAAAAATTGAACTTAATTAAATAAAATTCAGAATAAACTTATAAAGACAATCGCAAAGACACTGTATTTCACTTCATTGTAACGCATTCATAATATGAACTGACCAAAAAGAAAAGTACGATCCATTATGACAGCAAATCAGAAAACCCTGCAACTGCAACAGAAGACGTGGAAATGACTAAGCTTTGAATCTGAAACATGAAGATTGCTGAATGCACAATCCACCAGCCATAAATATAAAAAGAAGACCTTGAACAAGGAATGCAATTTTTAAAATCAAACAGATAAGATTTACAAAGAAAGATACTGTAGTAACCTGTAATATCATTTACTTTCACTGTCGAGTATACCCAAAATGAAGACACGCAATAAATCATTCAATCTAAATTCCAAAACAGAAAACATGACGTTTTAATTCACCGTCCTAACAACAGAATAAATAATCATTGACCCAAGACTCAAATCATTTTCAGGATCAAATCCTACAACAACAATATGATAACCCACAAAAGAGAACTGAACCTGAAACGTGCAAATCATTGTCTTATAACCCAGCACCAATGTGATTTTGAAAGTCTCAAAACTATTAGCCAGGAAAATAAAAATAAACCGGCTATTCTTCTCTGTATAAACCCTACATAATAACATTCTATAAATTAAAATCGATTATATAAATTCGTCTGTGGGGACCTGTCCGATTTGCCTGATTTTTCTACAACTGGTTCTAGAAGTCGGAGGACAAAAGTCAGGCTGTCGTTTTAGGCAGGACTGGCGTAACCATTCTACGCCGTGGCTTTGTGGGAACGGAACAGCTATAGTAGTTGCTTTATCAAAACCTTCAAAATAGTGATTAAATTCCTCCACGTTTGATCTTAGAACGGTTGGTCGATGCGAGAGTAATACAACTAATTGAAGTAGACCACAACTTAGCTATATACAGCCAGTACCGATCTACTCAAGAGCTAATTTTCAACAATTAAAAAGAAAATTACTTTTCCTGTGTTTGAATTTTCTAAGCTTATATGGTTCATAATGAATATTCATAGAGTTGAAACTCAAAACAGAACTGAAGAAAGTGGGTAACAATAGCTTTTTCTTCAATATTTTACCTGGATGAAGAAGCTTTTGCTGATACAATGCCTGGGACAATTTACCCATTTGAACTGAACTCACCAAAACGCTGAGAGAGAATGAAATAGCATACAAGTAAATGAGTAATAGTGCCTCTTCTCATTCCCTGCTTAGATCAATGTCAAACGCAGAAGAAAATATTTGCAGAACGATGATGTTTTTAATCTAATATATCATACACAGATAAATGCCTACCGACTACAAGCATTCATGAATGTTCAATTAATTCCCAATGACCAAAGACAAATGACAAGATCTAAGTGGGGCAGATATGCAGCCATGGATATTTATTTTTTCATAACTATCAACAACTGTCACCCTTTTTATTTGTGCCTAAATTGACCATAGTCAATGAAATGTGAAATAAACAATATTTTATATATTTGGAAAATAGTTTTTTGAAAGGAAACATTAAAATAAATTAGAGAAGTGCTAAAATATTTTGATCTCATTGGTCAGATTAATGAAACTAAAAACATTTGCATGAATGTATTAGTATTTCTGCCATAAGCAGCAACTAAAAATTAGTTTTGGATTTATTCTACAAAGAGGGGTGACTCCAAATATATAGATGTGATTATTTAGATTGCCTTTTATAACTAAAGAAAAACATCTCATGGGTGATGACTCATATAATTCTCTTTTGTGATGTTGTTTCCCCTTTACCATTGCGACATTTTGTCATCAATGCTAAACTATCATGACATAGATTGTGTTTTTTTTGGCATCAATGAAAATAATTTTAACAATTTCCCCCATTGTAATTGATGGAAAGCTTGCAAATAAGTATTTTTTTACACCAAGAACATGTATCTCCTATTTTTTGTAATTCTTCCACACGTCTCTGTATTGTCTTTTGGTTGTATATTATTGAAAAATTAATAGATTTAAAGAATAATTCAATGACAAGCTCCCATGTAGTTTAAGAACTAATATCAATTGATGAGCACACAACTATACTAATCTCCAGACAAAATGTACCAAAGAAAAAAGAAAAAATCAAACATGATTCTTTTTTAGATTCACGAAAACACAGTGAAATTTTCTCAAAAAAATTGTTGTTTTTTATTACAAAATATATAAACCCTAAAATCAAAAGCTAAAAATTTCAAAAAAAATTATCGTGTTTTTTCGTTTTTTTGAAATTTAGTCAATGGTGCAATTTGTAGGGAGGATAGCCGCATCCTATATTGAGAGGGGGATGAATCAACATAAGACAATCTTTTAGATATTAAAACTTTAAAAATCACTATAAAGCAACCACAAAATCTAACAATTAGGGCCACAAAATTTACATGGAACCCCTTTCAAAAGAATACCTTAAAGAAAGACTCTTTGTTTTTACCATCAAAATCCAACCACAAATTAAAATGTTCTTAATAATATTTAAGAACAAAATATTTTTAAAAACATTTATAAGCATTGACCCACTAGAAACATCAATCTTTATAACCAAGCACCAAGCTTTAAATGAATAAGGTCTAAACCATTTTTTTTGGGAAAAAGAGGGGTAAAATTTATTCAATCAAATCCAAGTTACAGAGCAAAAGTTGAAGGCCCAAAACCACACTACATACTCCTATCCTCCAGTAACAACTGATCAATAATCTTACAATACTCAGAAGGTAACTCATCCCTACCGTTAATATCCCATCTATCCACCTTCTTTGAAGCCCACTTTGCCAGACAATCCGCCACTCTATTCCATTCGCGAGGGATATGACGAAAGGAGAAAGAATCCAAAGAGCTACAGAGGCTAAGAATTCATCTGGCCAAAGAGGCAAGTTGCCAACTAACATCCTCCAACCTCTGGTTATTCAACATATCAATAACAATCTGAGAGTTTGACTCGCAGATGATCTTTTGCCACCCTAAAGAACAACCATGCTCAATAGCAACCTTAAGAGCCATGGCCTCCATCAGATTATTAGAATGTTGACCCTTGTAAATAGAGAGGAGAAAAACTGCACCACCATCATGACCTCTACCAATAGCCCCAATACCAACATGACCAAGGTTCCCCTAAGAAGACCCATCTGTATTGATCTTCAAGAACTCAGCCAAGGGAGGAGACCACCTCCCACCCCGACAAACCCTCTGCTTAACATGGCTAGGTCCTTTTTTGGGAGCGCATCCTCGACTGTTATCTCCCAGTTCAGATTCCTCACAATAGCTTGATCCCCAGGATCTATAGTAACAAACATATCACACTTTGCATAAATCGTCTCCTGAAGCCTATTGAGAATCTTCTCCCACAGTTGGCAGCTTCCTAATTTGGAATCACAAAAAATTATGCGATTCCTTTCCAACCAGAGGTTCCAGAGAATGAAGATCAATCCAACCATCCAAGCAACCTGTAAGAAAGGAGTATTCGCTGGAGGTCTGCCCAAGCTTTCCCAGAAATCAATAAGAGAAGAAGCATGAATACAACCATGACACCAAGCCTCCCGCCATATGTGCCATATCTCTCTCGAAAAGGGGTAGAGAAAAAACAAGTGAGAAGCACACTCCTCATTATGCAAACAAAGACAACAAACCGAAGGTCCCTGAAAACCTCATTTGCGAAGATTCTCCCAAGTGAGACATTTCTTCTAAGCCAACAACCATAAGAAAAAGTTACATTTGGGCCATGAAAAGCTGCTCCAAAACTTCTTCCACTAGTGCACTTCAGTCAACTCGTGTAAGTTCTTGTCAAGAGTAGCATAGCCTTGAGCCACTGTAAATTTACCTTTTGGACTAGGACTCCAAGCCAAGTTGTCCCTCCCCTTGAGAGAGCTGCAAAACCTATTCTCCAAAACTCTAGAGAGAAGGGCACGATCCTCATCAAAGCCTCCAATCGACCACTCCTGAGAATCCTTCCAGCAAGTCACCTCAACTTGACCCAAGCGTTTGACGGTCTTAAAATGCTCCACTTTAAGCCAACTTGCATTAGTAAAAGAATGGGAAAGGGGAAGAAGCTAGGGAAAACTAGAGAGAATGGGAGGATAGCCATGCCAAGAGTCCTGCCAAAACAAAGTATCCGAGCCTCCATTACAAATCCAGAAGAGACCCTCCTTAACAAGTTGGGCTCTCTTCTTAAGTATATCCCAAATACATGAGCCTTTACCCACCAAAGGAAGTCGTGGCACCTTAGAGAAATCTGCACCAAGAAAGTACTTATGGGAAAGAATCTTGGCCCAATCATGATCTTGATTGTTACACCATTGCCAGTACAACTTGGCAGCCAAGGTCATGGCAACAAGAGCCATCAAGCGAAGCCCAAGACCACCTGCTTGTTTCAGTCTACACACAAACTCCCACTTGACCAGGCTCCACTTCGAGGATAGAAGACTACCAAACCAAGGGAATTGCCGGGATAAAGCATCAAAGTCCCTCACAAAATTAGAGGGGTGAACTTGAACACAACACCTGTAAATGGGGAGAGACTGCACGACAGTCTTTAGCAGAACCACTCTCCCAGTAGAAGATAACCATTTGTAAGTCTAGTGACTAACCTTACTCCATAATTTGTCCAAAATCCCCTACCAATAGTCCCTCCGTTGAGCACCCAAGACCAAATGGACCCCGAGGTACATCAGAGGAAGGGAACCAATTTCGAACCTAAGAATTCTAGCAATCTTGTTCTGAATAAGCTGAGGCGTGTTAAAGAAATAAATAGAATACTTATCATCATTAATTCTCTGACCTGAGGCTTTCAAATAGGTATCCAGAGCTTTCCTAATATTCAGTGCCTCACTAATTCTAGCCATGCCCATCAATATGGTATCATCCACAAACTGAAAATGAGAATACGAAGAAAGGTCATTTTTCCAGCTCCATCCTTGGATAAGACCCTGCTGCACCTAAGCTTTTAGAAACCTACCAAGACCCTCCGCCATGATAATGAACAAGTAGGGAGATAGAGGGTCTCCCTGCCAATGTCCCCAAGAGGCCCCAAACAAGTCTGAAGGTTCTCCATTAATAAGAACCAAGAAAGAGGCTGAGGTCACACAACTAAGAACCCAATCGACCCACTCCGCAGCAAATCCACAAGTCAAAAGAATTTTCTATAAGAAGTAGCCATAGAGTGGACTGCCTCCATTGCTATCACAACCGCATCCAAAAAATTTCTTCTGTCAACAAAGCCACCCTGTTCAACAGAGATCAATGAACCAAGGATAGGCTTGAGCCTCTCAGTAATCAATTTGGTGATGATCTTGTAGACAACATTACATAACGCTATAGGCCTGAATTGATTCAACTGATTAGCCCCTTCCTTCTTCGGTATGAGAGCCAAGAAAGTGGAATTCAAAGACTTCAGCATCTATTTATTCCTATATGATTCCTAGACCACATCTAGGAGATCATACTTATTTATCTCCTAGAACTCTTCGAAAAACTCAATCAAAAACTCGTCTAGACCTGGGGCCTTACCTATCTTCATATTAAACACAACTTTCTCCAATGTTGAAAGCAAGATAGGGCATAAGAGGGTGTCATTCATCTCTACAGAGACTAGGTGAGGTATACAATCTAGGATGTCCCATTCCTCAGGCCCAGTAAGAGGATCCTCCCTAGAAAAGAGATTAGAGAAGAACTGACTGCTTCCCTGGAAATATCATCACCAGAATAGATTTGGGTCCCATCAGTTAAGACAAGAGAGGGTAGAGAGTTCCCATGCCTTCGTGCCTTAACAAAGTTGTGGAAAAAAACAGTGTTCCTATCCCCCTCTTGAAGCCAATCAATACAAGATTTTTGCTTCCAAAAAATCTCCTCCCGAAGCTCCTATTCTTCCAGATCCTTAAGAGTTGAGGACTTAGTTTTACTCAACTCAAAGCTCAACCCATGGTCACAAATTTGGTGGGTGATATTAGCTAGCTTGGTTTGAGCAGCAGTCTTCTACACATGTAGATACCCGAAACACTATTTATTCCATCTCTTAAGCTTGTACTTCACATGTTGAAGCCTTTTACTGAAAGTATACATGGTCGTACCATGATTAGGCATCCCCTCATACCACTAATCCACCATAAGATTAGGTAAAGACAAGTCTTTGAGCCACATCAACTAGAATTTGGAAGAGGGATTCTTGGTGACTCTGCATGAAGTGATGGAAAGCTTAACGGGCCAGTGGTTTGATCCCCTCCAATCAAGAATTTCAAAGCTGGTAATCCACCTGTTGTTCATCCAATAGCAAGACACCAAAAATATGTCAAGCCTTTCCAAGATAGCCTCACCACCACATCTCTAATTATTCCATGTAAAAACACCATTGGTTGGCTTCACATCAATGAGAAACAATGATCCAATCATATCTCTGAGCAGATTTGAAGATGGGTCCAGCCTAGCTAGTCCACCTCTTTTTTCCTCCAAGCTAGTAACTGCATTAAAATCTCTTGCCATAATCCATGATAAAAAAAGTGTCCAGAGAGCGGATGAATCTAATGTGAGCCAATAAATGGAATTTACCTACAAAGTCCGTAGGAGCATAAATATTGGATAAAAGGCACCTTTCTCCATTCTCAAAGCTAGTGGCAATCAAAGACATGGAGGACCAACTGGAGATCCACCATAATGGGGAGACTTTCCTTGGGTCCCATAAGCAAGCCACCCCTCCTAAACTATTCAAGGCCCCTAACCCCTTTGAAGAGCCCTTGGGCCAGATATACGCAACACAATTAGCCAATCCATCCAATGAAAGTTTGGTTTCCTGAATAAAGACCATATCAAGAGACTGAGACTCAATTAATCTGTGAACAACCTTTTGTCTGGGGATGTTGTTCAACCCCGTTACATTCCATGACAACAAAATCATTTATGGAGGTGGGAGAAATGAGAATCAATGGGTTTCACAGACTCAGACTCAACCAAATTTTCACCCATTATCTTCACTTTCTCCTGATTAGTCTTCCTGCCACTTTTTGACAGTTTATCTAAAGGCCCCTTTTTGAAGGGTTTCTATTGTATGCGTAAAACAAGAGGAGCCTTATTACTCTTTGTAGAATCAGAGGTCCCCTTAGGTATGGGGGGTTCGGACCCACCAAAATTGGGTCCTTCAAACCCTGTGATCCATGAAGATCCCCGATATCCTGAACAAGAGGAAGAAAATCAATATCCAACTGCCCAGCCTATAGGTCCCTTGCAGATGGAGTCTGATCCTCTCTCTGCGTATCCCCTACTTGAATCTCCTATTGACTTTTGGCCTCAGAAGAGAACTCAATTGGGATACTTTCCTCTTGGACCATGTCTCCAAGAGTATCAAACCTATTAGAGGTATCATCAATCCGCCTATCCATCCAGGCTCTCTTCTTACCTTTGTCGTTATTACAAGATTTAACTTGCGTAAATCCCTCACTATCAATAGGTCCATTAGATACCTTAGCCTTTCGCTTGTCCTCCCTAGGGGGTCCTGGAGCAACCAAGGGGTGGTTCTTATACCTGGGACATCTGCGCAGTAGATGCCCATATTCATGGCAGATTCTACATCTAAATGGTAAGGTCTCATAGTCCAACTGCTAAATCTAGGAAACTGAGCCCATACAAATCTTCATAGAATCTGGCAATGGATTATTTAAATCAACTTCTACACAAATACGAGCAAAAGAGATTACCTTATGATCTTGAGTCTGTGAAGCTGATCCTACAGGTTTTCCCAAAAGCACTGAGATTGAGTGGAGAATATCTTCCCTCTAAAATTCCAAAGGAAGTCTCGGTAAGCGAACCCACAGCGGAACTCGAGAAGGGATTTCCTCCATAGAGTTAAAGCTCGTGTGCCAAGGTTTGATGAAGAGCCCCACCTGATTAAAGAAATAGGGGTTGCCTTCAAAAGCCTTGTTCCTGTCTGACATGCTTGAGAAGATAACCATAAAATAATTATTAGCGGCTAACAGAATCTTCATATCTCCTTCTGGGTTCCACACCCAACGGGCCCAAGAATCCAACATAGGAAATGAAAGGCAGAGGCCCAAAAATTTGGAAATAAAAGCATGATTGCTCAAGTACTCGACATCCTCTGAAACCTGTTCAGGTTGAATAACCAAGATTGGTCGGACCTCAGCTTTCTACAAACATCCATTGATTTTTTGTAATTGAAACTTCCCATTTGAGGAGGATTCTCCTTCCCCCGATTGAGGTTTACCATTTAGAGCCTTACTACTAGCATGCACCACCAAAGCTAGCTCACCCATCTCCAAATCTTTACCAGAAGGCAGGGAAGAGGTGACACCAAGATCTCCCATTCACCCTAAACCCCGAATTAACAAGTAGAAGAGGGAAAGACGGGGCAAAAGCCCCTCAACCCCACAACACCACCGACCCCCACCAAAAATGCAACTATGGCCAAAAAACTGTAGGTATTCACCCACAACTAGAAGAACCAACACTTGAAATAGAAGCATGCACCCAGGCTACAGCAAGCAGGGACCCTCAAAACAAGAGACAAAGATGCCACAAATACCAGGAATGGATGCGGGCTAGGGCATGCAGGCTCTAGCAGATCATGAAAAGCTCGCCCTCTTCCTTCAATTGTAGTCGCAGCTTCTCCTCAAATGCAGTCCATCTCCTTCATGAAATTATTTTACTTAAAAACGATTTCTTGAATTCCTCATCTACAATAAGGTCTAAACCTTATTATATATGTTCTTTTTCATGTATTTTTTTTCAATATTTTCTTTATCTTACATATTCTTCTTGCCTTACTCCTACTTCACCTCACCATTTTGTATCTCCTTTATGCCAAGAGGGGTGATTCCTTTATAGAACACACATGTACGCACACGCACATGCGCATGCGCAAGGTGATTCTTCTATAGAACACACACACACATGCACATGCACACGCACACGTGCAAGTGCACGCATGCACAGCTTAATGAGTTAGATTTAATTAATTAATAGATATTGTGTGGGAGCGAAGTTTTCATAAAATTAATTTTTGGCCAAAACAATTGTCAACCCTTCCCATTAATTATTTTGTATGAGTTTTAGTTTCACCGCACTTTGAACTCTTATTTATCTCTAGCTAATTAGTTGTTTTACTATTTATCTAGTTTAATTTGTTGTTATGGGTTGCTTTCACTACACTTTAAACTCTCGTTCTTTCTCTTATTTATTTAACTTAATTTTATCTATGATCTTGTTTTTAGTTTTAATTGTTTTAAGTTTTTTTTTTTTAAATAATTATTAAACTCTTGTTTTTTTCCTTTTTTTATTTAACCTAATATCATCTATGGTCTTGTTTTTAATTTTAATTTAATTTAAAAAATAAATATTTTAAGTTTTAATTTTTTAATTATTTTAATTTATTCTTTAAATTTGTTTAGTTTTTCACTTAAAATATTAATCCTTAGTTTTATCATTTATTAAGTAGCATATTTAGATATTTTTGAAAAATTATTTTATTTATATATGATAAATTGAATATATAAAAATGATATTTATTACTTTCTTTAAAATAAATTTTCAAAATATTAGTTTATTGAAATTGAGGATTATTTATTTTAATTTATTATATATGATTATAATTTTAAAAATAGTTTTATTATAAAGAATTTATTGGCTTATTGTTGCAAGCACAAAAGCATGCAAATGCTAGTTAGCTCATAGGCTTTGTGTAGTAGTTTTGCTCTTATAAAATTACCTTTTTGGCTATAAATTTGTCAGCCCCTTTAATTATTTTTGGATCAATTTTTATCACACCCCACATATAACTCTAATTTATCACTCTCTTTATTTAGTAAATTAATTAGTTGTTATGTGGAATTGTTTTAGATGATCATTTTATTAGTATGTGATAAATTAAAGATAAATAAATAATATTTTCTTGTCTTATTTAAAATTCCATTTTGTTAAAATTGAAAATTAATTTTAATCTATTTAATGCACATTAAATATATTTTAAAATATTAGTAAATACTTTTTGGCTCATTAGTGCAAGCACACAAGCTTGTTGAAGTGATAGGATCTATGTGGGAACTTTGTTCTTGTCAAAAAATTGTTAGCCCTCTTTCCAAAATAATTTCTTCTCAATCACAAAAATAGAAGTTAATCTACGTTTTCTCTTTAAAATTTCTAATTTAATTTTGATTTTTTCAAAATTGATTTAGTTTTAAATTTTTAAAATTATTTTAGTTTTTTTTCAAATTAATTTAGTTTTCATAATTCTAAATTAGTTAGTTTTTAGTTATTATTATTATTTGAGTTTTTTTTTTTGTTCTTCGATTTATTCGTGTTATTTTTCCATATCATTTTGCTATTAATTTTCCATGATAGATTTTTTATATGGAGATTTTTAGATGATTATTTCAATAATACATGCTAAATTGAATATAAATAAATAATAATTCTTTAGGTTTTCTATTGAGGCGTCTGCAACTAGGGCATGATCGTCAAGGCACCTTCCATCCGATGGAAGGTCCCTCACCATTTAGCTTTAATTGCAAAGTCTACTCTCAAGCCTTTTATGGGCTTTAATGGTAAACATAATGATATTTTCCAAGATAGGGCAGGGAGGATCAACGACAACACACACGTTCAAAAATGTTGTCGAAGGCAATCTTTCTATCCCTGATGGTATGTGCTACTTCAAGTAGGACCAATTGGGATCAGTTTTTCTTCAAACAGAGGAGGGAGGTAAGGTTCCCAATACCAGCCCTTTTGTTATCAAGTCAAATGCACAAATGTCCATAGCTATTGAAACTGAAAAAAGTGGGCTAAAGAATTCAACTATATTCTTGGTAGCACATGATTTAGATTGCATTCCCTCAAGGAAACATACAAAAGATTGGGTCACTACTAAATTTGGACTAAATTTTTGATGCAGATTGGTCAATTTTTCTATGTAGATTGGTTGAAATTTTGACCAAAGTCTTTGTTGCTAAGATTTGCTCGAGGATTTGATCGAAGCTTCAACCAATGTCTTTGTGCATCTATTTATCAAAACATCTTATTAAAAAAAAGTCCAAACTCTTGCAAAATAAGGCATACAAAATGGTTTGATTTGACAAGGATGCCATGTCATCGATAGCAATCCTCATCAAAAATTGTACCAAAGTACATCAAAATTTCAATGAGTTCTCGATATTTAAAAAGAGTTTATTGACAAGGATGTCATGTCATCGATGACAATCCTCATTGAAACTTTTAACAAGTTACGTTGAAACTTCGATGAGTGTTCAATTATTTAAAAAAGAGATTACCAATGAGGATGCCATGTCATTGATCATAGTTCTCATTGAAACTTCTAGAAAATTATGTGGAAACATAAACAAGTGCCCAATATTTAAAAAAGAGATTATCGACGAGGATGTCATCTCATCAACGACAATCCTAGTTGAAACTTCTACCAAATTACGTTAAAATTTTGATGAGTGCCCAATATTTAATTTATTTTTGAAAGGATACTATGTCAAAGGAATAGATCCTATTCATTCACTTGCCAATGAAATATTCAGAGTACCCGAATACTATAATAACTATATATATATATATATATATATATATATATACCTAAAATATTCTTTAAAAGTCCTATCTATCTATCTATCTATCTATCTATCTATTTGTCTATATATCTGTCTATCTATCTCTC
Source organism: Cupressus sempervirens (assembly GCA_028749045.1). Classification (NCBI taxonomy): domain Eukaryota; kingdom Viridiplantae; phylum Streptophyta; class Pinopsida; order Cupressales; family Cupressaceae; genus Cupressus; species Cupressus sempervirens. Next base: position 70,011,018 of record CM053788.1, read on the forward strand.
TATCTGTTTTTCTGTCTATTTGTCTATCTATCTGTCTATCTATTTGTCTATCTAGAGTTTAGTGTTCTACAATTATTATTTTTACATGTCTTAGATGTGTGCTTACAAATTCATTTTAGGAAAATGGTATCTTAAACTTGTATTTCATAAGATTTTTTTTGATTAAGTAAAACAGGTTTTAAAGGGTGCCTGAAACCTTGTACAAATCTTAAGATTTTCAATAAGTTTTGAATCAAGACTGAGACAGATCTAATTACCCCCCAAGAAGAGAGGAATCCATGGAGATAGAAAAGCCTATCTCCAGCACAAACAAAACATTCAACTAGGAGCCAAAGAACCCAACAATGGACTCCACCTCCAAAAACTAGTCACAACAAGGGAGCTCACTATTTGCCCTTTGATTTAGAGCCTCCCATACTCAACATGAGAATCATATCTATAAGATGAATAAAGGACTTGGATTTTTTTTTTTCATTTTTACATCAGTCCAATCATCCACTACCCTAGTTGCCTCACCAAGCCAAGCCGCAGAGAGGAGGCTGGGAGAAGCAAAAGCACCAAACACAACAATCTCCCTAGGAGAAGTTGAAGAAGACAGGCCCCTATCAGGATTAGGAATAGCAGCTAGATCAGAGAAAGGAGAAGGGACAAGATCCTGACTCGAAGGTTGGGCATCTTTATCAACCAAAGGCCCTAAAGTAGCGTCTGACAGGAAAGAGCCAACCATAGGGGGAGAGCCATCCGTAGGATCCAGGGACACATCAAGAGACTTATGCACTATATAGTGCTCGGAGGAGGCCCCAAGCCACCAGGTAGGAGGTCGTTGCAGCTTGGTTTTCACAGTCAAGCACCGAACAACCATGTGACCTGTCATATGACAAATCCTACATTTGAAGGGTATACCTTCATAATCCAAAATTTGAGTCCAGGAACCCCGCGAAGAGGCCAAGCAAATTTTCTCTGGGATGCCCTTTAAGACATCCAACTCAACAAGAATTCAAGCGTATGTTGAATGGAGAACATCAAAAGTAGCCGAGTCCACTAGCAAAAAATTTCCAATAGCATTCCCCATAGCTTCCAAAATAGAGTCAAGCCAGAGGTGCATAGGGAGATTAGAAAGCCAAACCCAAATAGGAACCATATGAAATTTATATTTTATTAGATTGAATTATTACCCAACTCTAAGGATTATGTAAATAAGTACATGCTAGAATATTTTTGTGGAATGTCATTTTTATAGTTGAAGATATTAAATTTCTTAATTTTTAATGTTCTTTAAGATGTTTTAATGTACTCTTTCATAGTCTTGGATGTTCAAAATGAGCCTAAAATAGGTCATAACAAATGTATGAGTTAATAGCTTAGTAGACCAATTCAAGATATTTTCTTTTCTTCAAATGATTCATTAAGTTCATATCCATATGAAAAGTTATTGATGTTAGAAAATGGATCTCCTAAAAGAGGAAAAGAAAAACCATGGTTGATGAAATATAAAAGGAAGTTTCATGTGTTAGTTGATAAAATCTAAGAGGAAGTTTCATGTGTTAGTATGTGTTTTTATACATTATAGCAAATTTTGAATTAGAGATGATTTATGTGTCAATTATTGGTTAGATTGAGTCATGGTTTTTTATTACTATTTTATGATTTCATGTATTCTATATCCTATGTATTAGATGAAAAATATGGAGGTTTTAACTAAGAATCAGTTACTTCTATATTTCTAATTGATATATTCCATGATTTGACGATTATATAAAAGAAATAGAAGACCTATAAGAAACTTTCTCGCAGGTATGTTGTAAAGAGAAAACCTACAAAACAAAGAATATTAATGAAGAGAGAAAATTGAATTTGTAATATGTGAGAGTATAATTTGAAGATTATATAAAAGAAAGAGAAGGATAAATATGTATTCTTTATAATAGATGAAAATAACGAGGTCTTATCATATGATATTTTACTATTAAAATTCTTTATAATAAAGAAAATTTCACATGATATTTGCATACACCCTTCATATTAAAAACACATTTTCACCATCATATCAAAAAATATTATCTAGGTAAAGAAACAACAAAGAAATATACCTGGGTATTATCGGTTACACTATTGCCCTTGGCAGCTAATGTTATTACATTGACCACATTAAAGTTTTTGCCATGGAGACTCTTGGAGTTTGAATTAGTTGAACCAATCAATGGTATGTTTTTGACAACCCTTTAAGCAGAGCACTTATCTCTTGGGGATCAAAATGGTGGCTTGGCTAGCTTTCTATAGGATTGTGAGTGATGCTTCTCATGGGAAAATCATGAGCAATTGATAGACTACATAATATATTATTTTCTCCTAAGAAAGTTTTTTGTTGATCACTGTGAACAAGGAAAGTGACAAAGATAAATAATCTGGCCACAAGAAATCTTTAATACCAACTATATAATAACCACCAATCAAATCATCATAAAATTAAACAAAAGAAGAGAATTTGATGAAAAAAATTACATGAACATTTTCTTTTTTCAATATAATGTGACTACATTAACATTTTTCTTTATCATTGTTTTGAATGACATCCCATTAGTTGAACCTGCAAAATAATGATTTGAAATCTCAGTACTACTAATACACACTTTATGGTCTTCATTTATAACAAGCTTCTTACAATGAATATGATTAAGCCATAAAATGAAAATAGTGGAAGGTTGATAAGTGTTGAAGAACTTACACAGTTACCTCACGACCTCCAACATTGTAAAGAATATTTGTGGCTCTAGTAAAGTAAAGAACCAGTCTGGTTGGTGCAGAGTGTTTTACATCTTCAACCTATATAATTGGAACACAATTAGATATTCACAAATACAAATGAGGCATAGTCAAATAACTTGTCTAGAAAATCATTCATGTAATAACACAATGTGACTATCTAATTATGGACATAATTAACTTAGAATTTTTTTAAATTTAAACCTTTTATTTTAAGAGAAACTGCTATATTTGTTTTGTTGTTATGCAGGGTCCTTTTCCTGTAGATACAACTACTCTTTTGCATAGAGATCAGTGATTTAAATGTCTTTCTAGTGTAGTTTGAAGAGTGTCTTTGGTCTAAAAAAGTAGAGGCTAATGGAAGAATTTGAAACAACTGAAGGCACTTTGATATGGGTCCATTAGCCTCTAGTTGATAAGATAGAATGAATGGGCCTTGGCCATCAATACCTACAAGGTTTTAATCTTGAATATTCTAATACATCATTCATTAATCTCGAGCTAGATCACACTACAACATCCATGTATTGTTCTATTTCATTTCAATACCAAAGTCCAATCAAGACACGAGTCCATCTTGAGATGAAAAAGTTCCATGGCAAGATATGTTGTTGAGGAATTGGATGATTGGTGTTGACAACTTATAAATTACCACACAATCAACAAGTTCACAAAAGTAAAGATAACCTTATCGACTTCAAATATATCCACACCTACAATACACATGGAAGTCTCTTAGTGTAAAGAGAGCTCACAAACCAATTGACACATCATAAAAGTTCACATGGGCAGTCCATGCTTAGTAACATCTTTTCAATTGGTCTACATGGACTGCCCAAGTGAACTTTCATGATGCATCAATATATTATGGAATGCTAGATTTATATATTAGTAAAATAATATAATATTTACATTTTTGGTCCATTCTTTAATGATGACTTGTAAAAAGTGATTTGAAATATGAAAAAGGATATATGGACATAATAGGTATATAGTATAGCATTAGATTTCTTGGAGCCTGACATAAAAAATTTCCTGGTGTTATGTTAGCCTACAATAAACAAATTACTGCTTCTAGCCCAAAATAAGCCTTGGCACTAACCAATCAAACTATTCAACTAGTCACAAACAAAGTTTGTGACGAGGTGTTACACATTGAATGCAACTATAAAGTTTGAGTTCTTTTCTCTAGGAAGTCACGCATTAGATATGGTAAAGTTTCAATTGTATCTATGTAGAAAGAATGTGGTAAAAGTTCTAGTTGATTTTTAGACTCTGATTTTTATGGTTGTGCATTGAACTGTGATCTAAATCTATTTAGAATTCAGATGAAAACCCTGCTTGGAAAATAGTTCTGCCAGTGCAAGGGGAAAATATTTTACTTTGTCATGTATGTTTCATTGTACTATTGCTCTCAATTAAATTTGGTTTCTATTTTTGGAGACTTCTAGCTCTCTAAGTTCCAATGAATGTATCATGCCTCTAGGGTTGCAATCTAAATGAATAAATTAAAACCTAGGCAATGCAAATTAAATAGAAAAATAATTACAACTGATAAGATATAATTGACACATTATATGTGAAGGATTTGATGAGAACAAATCCATAGATCCAGTAGAACCCCTGCATGCAAGAACCTGTCACAAAGAAGAAAAAGACAAGAGAAGGCAAGGGTTTGACTCTAAAATATCCAAGAATATATTATTAGATTAAAAGAATAAATAAAATTATACAATGGATCAATGCTTAAAGAAGGAGATTGCAAAACCTAAAAGGGAAACCCTAAGAGATAAATGACATTTAATAATTAATATTTAATTATTAAATAAGAATGCATGTGCATAAAGTGAGATCTTAGTAGGGAGTAAAGGTAATGTAATAATTGAAATTAAATTAATCCTTTACTCTAACACCTCCCATTAAGATGAGAAACAACGCAGGTACAAAAAATGCAAGGAAAAGCAAGGAAACTACAATGTTGAAAGCATAAATGGGTCTTGAAAATGTGGCTTGATGGAGTATCCAACACAACCAAATGTCTGAAAAATAGAGAAATAGGGAAAACCAGGTAGGAAAAAACCTACTCCAAAAGGAGATAGAAGAATGCTAAAAACAAAAGAAAGAAGGAAGGACTCATCATTGAGACCCCCCCAAGAACAACTTCCTTCACCCCAAGCATAGAACATAGTTGAAGATACCACAAGAATGTAAAAGGTTTATTATATATGTCTACAACATGCTCAATAATGAGAATATACTCCAAGATAAGAGAGCCATCCCAAATCAAATGCATGATGAAGTTCATATGAAGCTCAATGTGCTTGGTCTGCTAATGCTCAACTGGGTTGTAGGAAATGTGTATAGCACTTTGATTGCCACACCAAAGAAAGGTGGAACTGTCAAGGGGAAATCCAAATTCTATCATCAACTATTGAAGCCCTAAAACCTCTTGACTAGATAGCACAATTTCCTTGTATTCTGCCTCTGTAGATGATAATGCATGAGCATGTTGCTTCTTGCAAGACCATGTGATAGGACTAGAACCAAGAAAAAAATAAAGCCATAAGTAAAACTTTGATCATCAATATCACCAACCCAATTTGAGTCTATATAACTAACAATGTAAGGATCCCCTAATGTATAGTGAATGCCATAACATTTAGTACTTTGAATGTACCTCAAAATATGTTTGACAGCTTGCTAGTGGCTCTCATGAGGATCCTGCAAGAATAGAGAGACAAGGCCAACTACAAAGGAAAGACCAAGATATGTGTGTCAAGTACAAAAAACTACCCATAGCCTATCTATATAAAGTGGAATCTACTATAGGAGTAGAGAAAGTGGTAGATAAAATAACACCCAATTGAACGGTGTGGGAGCATCCTTGCAATTAAGAATATTGAATCTCTAAAGCATATCAAGAGCATACTTCTGCTGGAGTATGACTATCCCATCCGAAGACTGAACAACCTATAGGCCTAAAAAATAGTGCAGAAGTTCAAGGTCTATCATCTCAATTTTCTCTCTCAAAGCTTGTTGGACACTCTAAATTATAGAGGGTAAGCTACTTGTAATAATGAGATCATCAACATATATAACAAGTATCAATAGGTCAGCCCCATGATGTTTAATGTACACTGACTGATCAGAATGACAACATGTGAAGTGTGATGCAAGTAAGAAGAAATCCATCTTCTTATACCAAGCCCAAGGGTCTTGTTTGAGACCATACAAGGACCTCCAGAGTCTGCACATCATAGAAGAGTCTTGTATAAAACCCTAAGGCTGCTCCATATAGATCTCCTCATGTAGGCCTCCATACAAAAAGGCACTCTTCACATCCATTTGATATACTATCCATCCCTGAGAAGCTCCAAGAGAGAGTACAAGGTGAATATAATTCATCTTGGTGATAGGAGAAAAGGTCTCAGAGTAATCAATACCCTCCACCTACGAAAAACCCTTCACAACAAGATGTACCTTATACCTATCAATAGAACCATTTATAGCATACTTGGTATTTTATATCCACCTGCACTAATCCAACTTCCTTTCTTTTGGAAGAGGAAAAAGATCCCAAGTGTTGTTCTTCATCAAAGAAGAGTACTTCCCATCCATAGCCCTATCCCAATTTGAGTGCCTTGTTGCATGTGAAAAAATATGTGAACCATCTAAAATGGCATGACTCAATACTCTATTACCAGATGTTTGAGCATGAGTGTGATGAGAATCTAAAGGATCTTCTGCCATAGGTCCAATTGAATCAACAGTATCATAATCCCACTTGGGTACTCATGGAACCTCAGGGGGAGGAGGGGAAGGTGGATCATCAACAAGATTTTCCTCAAAAGGATAAAGAATCCTATAGATAAGAAGAGGAAGTACTCAGAAGTGAGGGAGAAGCTAGTGACAAAGGCTCCATCGGAGCATACTGCTCATCAAACCAGACATCTCACTGAAATAAGAAATCTTTGGAAACATGATCAAACAACATGTATTCCTTAACATCCTCGTAGTAGCCAAAAATATGAGTGGTCAACCCTTCCTCTCCATGGATTTCCTCTATGCATCTGGAATGAATTCCCAAGCCTCACTACCAAAAATACAGAATGTAGAGGCATCAAACTTGACATGAGTCAAGCCTCTTAAGGAATCAAATGTCACAATGACTTGTGAGACATCCAATTCTAAAAATAGTTGGCACAATTGATAGCCATGTGCATCTAGAGAAGTCATCTATGAAGGTAAGCACGTATCAGGAACCTTAAAAAGATGGAGTGGGGAATGACATAAGATCATTGTGTATCAACTCTAATGGTGCCTTAGCACATGTGGTTCTACCTACCAAAAAATGATCGCTATGATGTTTGCCAAGTGTATAGCCTTGACAAACACCATTAGTACAATAAATCTAAGGTAGCCCAATCACTAGCTCATGTGTACTCATTTGCTATAGATATCTATAGTTGACATGGCCAAGATGGTCATGCCAAAGTTTTTTCACTATTTTTGCATGAGCAACAAGAGAAACACATATAGAGTCTAAGCTCTCAAAGCCATCAAACTGATATAAGCGAGACTATAAATCAACACTCCTAGTAGAAACATCATATGGTGAGAACACAATTGTCTTACTAGAGCCAGAATGAAAAATTTGATAGAAAAATAAGAGGTTTGTAGGCCAAAACCAATAGAACATCCTATAGGGAACCGCCCTCCAAAGAGATAGTGCCAGAACCTGAAACTAAAAGTTGTGTAGAGTCACCAATTGCAACCTATGTAGTAACTCTGAGCAAGTGAGGTAACCAAATCAAGAGAGTGTGTCATAGGGTGGGAAGTGCTCGAAGAAATGATCGAAGTAGTAGAAGAAGATGAATTTTGTGCAAAAAGAGGATGCCCTTTCCTTGAAGGAGCAAGAGGTGGCTTCAGAGAAACAATATTGAGATGCTACATGGTCTCCTCCAATGCCTCAAGATATTTCCAACATTTGGAAATTGGATGTCCTTCCTTTCTACAAAAACTATAAGAATCACCTGTAAACTTTTTAGTCTGGGATGACTCACTAGACTTAGAAGGTTTACCCTTTGGAGTGGATTTCTAAGTATCTGATCTAGGAAATGGCATGGAGGAACTCCCACTGCCAGCTGAATCTTCTTTGGGGTTCATTTTTGGATTTTCCTTCCCTGTAGATGTCTGGGCAACTAATAGCTGGTTCTTTGATCCTAGTAGAGAATCCAACAATCTAAGCTTGACTTTCTCTCTAGTCAAACGATCACAAAATAACTCAAATGTGGGCATGGTAAATTTAGGACCCAAAGCATCCATAGTGGAATGAAAGGTGGATGAGAAAATATGAAAGTTTCCTTGAAGCTTTGAAAAAATTAGATAGATGCACTCTATAACAGTCTTGTTCTTTCGACAACTTTGTAACAATGATCTTTGTTTTCTAAATCTTATCAAAATTAATTCCTTAATGGAGGGAAAAGAATTAGGTGCAGGTGATGCAAACTTTGCCTCAAATTGAGGAGACACAAGTGATGAAATAGGAATTGATATAGACAACATGCTATCTAGAAGTATTTTCTCACTATATTGACTTTTCAAAACATATCAACTTCACCACCTTTTAAATTTTACATTTTGCATCAAGGGACAATAATACCAAAAAACTCCCTCTATTGTCCTTGAGGAAAAAATATTTTCTTAACTTTATACATCATAGTTTATGAAAATGCAAATGAATGTTGTATAATCATGATCATATACACAAATATATATATAGTGATATAAATATTTGTCTATATGATAAGATTCAAATGCACTAAAAAATAATAAAGTGATATATAAAGCATATCAAATAAAATACCATGAAGAAAGAAGAATATCACATATATAACTGCAAACTATCATTGAAACCAAAAACCCCTGACACACATATACTTGTCCAATGTAAACTTGAGAAAAGATAACCCTATCAAGAGTATGCCAAGATCATAATAATAGATCAATCACACCACTGAAGAAAATGCTACTAAAGTACCATTGAATCAAGCCGATGAGGAGAAAATATTTCTCTCCCCCATTTTGCATCAGAGACACAAAAGTACTACTTTTATGAATTATAAATTTCTACATATAGGAGTAAAAACCTAGAATAGGCTCCCCCATTTCTAGATAGTTATTACAATAAATATTGTGAGATCACTCTCAAACTTGTGCAAACCTATTCAAAGGTGTCTCTAGATAGAGGATTTGTAATAATATTGTCCACTTGTGCTTGAGTGGGAACATAAACCAACTAAAATTTATAGTCAATCACTTTATCTATCAAGAAGAGGACTAAGAGACCTTTTCGACACTTCTTTCAGATCAAAAAACAGAGCAAAATTGAGTAAGTTATGCCCCCCATAGTGCAAAAATAATCATTAGACTTCACCAGTAAAAATATGTATCATTCTAGAAAAATCCACCAATAAAACCTACACCAATTCATCTGTCTCAAAATTATCTTTCCAACGGTATCTTGTTTTCCCAATTTTGATACTGTATGCTCAAGATATTGTAAAAAAACCATAAGGTACTCCATAAGGAAATAAATTTTTTAAATAACCCCTTGAGAGGAAAAAAATTAACCCCCTTCGATCAATCATATGATTGTAGATGGATTGTTAGGGGGCTGGAGGCACGTGGTGGCACATGGATGACGATAGTAAGTGAGTGGTGCAAAGGAGGTGTGAGAGTGGCATTGTGGTAGAGGTGGCACATGGGCTGCACATTTTTTTAAAAGCGTTGCATTATTAAAAACACAAAAAAAAATTTAAAAAAAAATTTAAAAATTTATAAAATAATTTCCACCTCATTTTGTGTGCCAAGGGTCATACAACCTTAGTAGGCAAAAAAAAAAATTCATATTCATCCTAACTCCAAAATAGGCGTGTTTAGGGTTTTGACATCCTCTGAATCCAATCATGAGGTTTGTTTGGACTCAAAGTGCTCTGAATTTTAGAGATCCCCCTATTTTCATAGATGTCCGAAAAATACTAGATCAAATCCAACAAAATCTTGAGCTTTCTTTCTTCAATAAAACTGAACAAGTTGTAGCAGATATGGCTTTGATACCATGAAGGATTTGATGAGAGAAAATGCACAAATCCAGTAGAATAGCTACATGGAAGAACCTTCCACAGAGAATAAAAGACAAGAGAAGGCAAGGGTTTGGCTTTGAAATATGCAAGAATATATTATCATACTAAAAGAATAAGTAAAAATATACAATTGATCAATCCTTATAGGACATCATAAAACCTAAAATGGAAACCCTAAGAGGTAAATGACATTTAATAATTAATATTTAATAATTAAATGGGAATGCATGTGCACAAAGTGAAATGTTAAGTAGGGAGTAAAGGTAATTTAATAACTTAAATTAAATTAATTCTTTACTCTAACAATATGTAACACAACAACATATCAGATATTACAATTGTCATTATCAGCTTCATAGTTATGTACTAGATTCTGCAATTATCAATTAGTTATCTAATTGTCCTCGAATAAAAATATCTCATCACACTTCTTTTAACACCATACACACCAAGTTATGGTTCTTTCTCTCTAGCATTCTGATAAATTCCCTAAACCATGCCTTCAAACCACAAGCAAACATAAATATCAAGAACTATTGTTATTGAATTCATCCATTTGACAAAAGATCATTATCAAGATCAATCACATTGGCTCATCAATTGGTATCTAAATACATTTACTTTACTCATAGATAATCATCAAACATGGAGAAAAAGAAGGGATAAACAATGGTACCCATGACTAGAATACTCATAATGCTCTCCTTTGGTGGAGAAGACAACAAAAGAAACTTTTGCATCACAAAGAATTACATGTTCTTGAGCTTTCTTCTACAAACCTTGTCTACACTTACCTTAATATGAAGAATTGTCTAATTGGTTGTTTACCTTGCTGACATTTTAGTGTTTAGAAAGACTAAGGAGGAGCATATTAAGCATTTGGATCTAGTATTGGAGATGTTTCACAAGGGAAAGATTATGAGAATTTTTGAGGAAGGGATGTTGTTTTTTTATATAAGAGGCTTAATGATGAAAAAAAGAAAGTATTAAAAATATGACTTAGATTTGTATGCCATGGTCCATGCACTAATGAAGTAAAGACACAATTTGTCTACAAGGGGATAAATAAACTCTACGGTAGGTGAAAATGTTCTAGTTTTGGCCAAAGATTTTAGATAAGTGGACAAAAGAAAATATTTTTTAGGATGGCTAATTTGGATTTTCCTTTGCTAACAAGAGCACTCCAACCAGATATGGTACAAAAATTTTGATGTGGCTCTTTTGTATCCAGACCTTACTTTAAATTAACACATCTAGTTACTTCCATTGTAGCTCTTTATATTATTTCTAACAAGGGTTTATTTAAGAAAAAACCATACCTTGTATCAAATTGTAATAGGATCATACACAAACAAATTTCAATTATCATGTTGGGCACACAATTTTAAGGTACAAATTGTGGAAGGACCCATGATTCTCTAAAAAAATTATTTCAATTTGATAGGAAGTGACAATACTTTTTTATTAATGATTGTTGTCATTATAAATCCTTTATGGTCATATTTTATAGTTGTGTCTTAAAAAACTTTGGGTTGAAATTTTTTCTTTCATTTTTATGCAACAATAGTAAATGCATGAACAAGTTAAGGAGGGGTGCTGATATGGAAACAAAAAATAAGGCAAGGGAGAATAATGCTCTACTCTAGATTGATGTTAGGAGTATAAAAGGGACCATAATAGGGATAATGATGATACAAATGATACCCTCATGAAAAATGACTTGGGAAATGAGTCAAAATGATCCAAGAAAGATACAAGGTTGTCTTTTGAAGGTCTCTCCTAGCATCCATGATCTTTAATCTTCCAGATCTAGAATAGTTTAATGTAGTCAACTCTATGCCAAGAATGGACAAGGAATTGTTTCACAAATATATATCCCATGTGAGAGTGAAGAAAGGCTAATAGGCACATGGAACTTTCTATGGATAAGATAAGCTGAGAGAAGCAACTATAAATGTGTTTTAACAAGATGTTGACCTTAAATATTGGTGTCTAAAATTAATAAATTTTAAAATGTAGAGGCAAAAATATCAAATATAAATAATGAAAACTATTTAGTGAGGGACTCTCTTAAGCCTTTGTACAAATAATAAAATCTCCCTCAAATATCATTATTCATGAATCATTATAGATAGGAACACCAAAGGTAAATCATTCTTCCATCTACACCTCTAAGAGAGAAAATATAACATATCTTGTTGCCTCATGTAATATGATGATCTATCTCTCTAAAAAAAGTTGTGAGAGATGTTTATTATATTTAGGTGACATTGAGCTAGAAAGAAAAAGGGAGAGAATATTGATGGCTCTTGACATATGTGCCACATATCTAGGATTAAAATATTTTTTCTTGTCTTAAGCATGTACACACAAATCAACTATAAATTTTTTTCTTGGAGTGACTTCCAAAGTAATCAAACCACTTGGAACCAATATCATGACTCCCAAGTATTCTTATGGAAATGGAGGGAAGACTAAATGAATAGAGAAATTGGCAAGAGAGATGAGCCAAAAGTGATTTCCACAATAAATCAAAATAATCAGGACTCACTTCCTCATTGCCAAGTATTCTAGTGGAATTGAGGGCAGATTACTTAACTAGATAAACTGATAAATGTGCACACTATCTGGAGGAATTGCCACAAAAAAAAAATGAAAATAGAGATTAAAATGATGACTTTATACTAGCTACCCTCTAAAAATAATGAAATGTTAATATTCTCAATAACACATAGATAGCTCCAAAATTTGTGACTGTGCTTAACAAGAACATGAAAATCTTTGAGTCAAAGATCACAATAGATAACTAAATATACATTGGTGGAAATGCAAGTTAAATTAGCAATCATGTCGTCTCCATTTCTTATTGTTTAGGGAATTAAGCACCCAAAGTGAACCCTTCATTACATTACATTTATTGAAAGTCAACAAATTTTGGGGATGAGAAATGTTGGATCATTGGAGGTAATTCAAGAAACAAATATTCTATTTTATGTGCCCCACAAAACTTTCTTAGTGTCCAACATAGAATCTTAGAGACACTTAGAGAGATCCCACACACTGTAGGGGATGCACAAAGAACATTAGAATCAGTCTAAAGAGAAAAAATTATCTACCTTTCACACAACAATAGATTACATGTTATTTATATTCTATACATATAGTCATAAATTCAAAATTTTATAGAAGAAAGAATCTCCAATCTAACAAACAAATGAACATGAAATTGCAAGTAGTAGTTTTCCTTAGACAAACTGACCCACAAGTGATTACAAAGTTATTTTTGATTTCCAAGGTTCTAATTGACTTTAAATATGTTGTAACAATCAGATTTGAGAAGAAGAAGTGGGTGTAACACTTTGATATCAATAAAATGAAAATAAAGTAACTCCCATCACATCCACTTTGTATCTCATTCAGTAATACATAGAAGTCACATACCTTTAAGTGTGTACTATCCAGTTCTCTCCAAATCCATGAATCTATTCTTCCAACATTTGTAGTAGAGTAAGGAATCCATAGAAGTATATGCTGATTTAGAGAGATGAAACCCAAAAAAATCAAGTTGCTATCTAAAAGGAAAGAAATATGTTGTGGACCTTCTGTCGAAGGAAATAATTGCAACACAAATGAATTGTGGTAGAAGGCATGGATAAAATGTGATTCAATATGGACAAGCAATACCAATAGTGTACTGATAATCTGACACTTAAAGAAAAAAAGATTCTTTTTGTTGCATTTCCCTTTTGAATGCTAGTTATAATTTCTACTTAAAGTCTTCTACTTAAGAGTTGATAATTTTTGTCGAAGACCAAATGAAGAAAATGGGAGTTCTATGATGTTTGTGTTTTGCAAGTAGGTGCATGGACATGGATTTTTGAAATTATTTTCAATAGTCTTTTGCAAACCACTAAAATACAAATTTTGTACTATTCTATTTGAAAAGTCTTTCACAATCCAGTTTTTGTTGTTTGTAAGTTTTTTAATAAACTACACACTCTTGTTTTCATATTCATGGCCAATATAGAAGATATTGTTTTGACCAAAACTGGTAAACTGATAGGCCAAAACTTTCAATTTTGAATTCACAAGATTCTCACCTTGGATGAGTAGACGTATTATAATATAAATTGTTTATAATGAAAACCAAAATGACCTCAGATGTGAATCACTTATTTTTGATTAATTAATCTCTTTTTTTTTGAATGATACATTTGACAAAAATTTTACCTTACATTTTTCCTTCCAAATTTCTTCATTAGTATTTTGGTTAATGCGTCGGACACGAAACAGTGCATCTTAGATGTAAATTTCAATTTTTTGTGAAAATAGTTTATAAAATCTAATTTTGATTGCAAAGTCTTGATTTCTATAATGATGTACATAATTGGATTTTAAGATATGTGGTATATTCCCCTTATACATCAACATATTATTTGTTTTCTTGTAGAGCAATCTAATATTTATTAGAATGACCTCAAATGTGAATCACTTATTTTTGATTAATTGATCTCATTTTTTCAAATAATACATTTGACAAAAATTCTACCTTATTTTTCTCCTTCCAAATATATTCATTAGTATTTTGGTTAATAGCGTTGGACACAAAACAATGCATCTTAGATGCAAGTTTCATTTTTTTTGGTAAAAATAATGTATAAAATCTAATTTCAATTGCAAAGACTTGATTTCTCTAATGATGTGCATACTTTGATTTTAAGATATGTTTTATAATCCCCTTATACATTAACATATTATTTGTTTTCTTTTAGAGTGATCCAATATTTATTGGCATTAGTCAGAAAGTGACTAATGTTTAACCCATTGTTTTCTTCTACACCAAATGTAGTCTACATTCATTAGATATCTAGAGCTTATATTCAAAAGAAAAATATGGTTATTATTGGATAATTTAAAAGACATATACTAAGCTTTAATTCATAACAATTTTTCTAATGAATTGCATGAATATTTTCATACTTGAACTAGATTTTTTTTTATGTTGATTTGCTCATTGCTAAGTATGATTTAGCAATTAGAGCATCAGAGATGCCAGGTTGTTACTAAGGCAGGTTTGCATTTTATGATCTTATGACCAAAGAGGCTAAAATTCAATGAGGTGAAAATTTTCCTTCCTTTTTACCCTTAAAGTTAATATTTATTATTTTTCCTTTAGAGTCTATGGGTTCTTTTTAGTTCCTTGCTCAAAACTGTTTCAAGAATTTTTACAAAAATAATTAACTCAATATTTAATACAGTTTTGTTGTCCTCCTAGAACTACTACTATTTTATTTATTTATTTTTGGTCAAGATATGTCGATTATAGCCCATTTGGTTATTTTAATAAGAATAGAAAATTTGGAATACGTTTTCTATTTTCTATTTGGTTTGTCAATTAGAATAGGGAATAGGAATGCATATTCTCATTTTGCCTCTAAAATGAGCTTATACCCATTCCAAAAAATACTTGTTATTGGAATAGTCATTCCTATTCCCAATATTGGATGACTATTCTCCATTCCTATGCTTGCAACCAAATGGCCTATTATGTATCCTAGAACTACAAGATAACATTTGAAAAAATCTAATATAGATAGAGATAAACATCTTGTCACCACCTCGACTTGTGGAACTATTTTTTTTGGGTAACAAGGCTTAACCATGATAATGAACTCAACTCTTAGATGATTAAATTTGCTTTAAAATATTTAATTATTTGATCTGCTTCCCTTCAAAAAGTTATTTTTTCCCTCCATCTAAGAACTTAGTATCAACTAGAATGTAGGGATATATGATCAATTAGTGTTGTTAGAATCTACCACTTAAACAATATCTCTTACCTTTACCTTTGTTGAATATTTAGGGATTGGTAATGGACTGCTTCTTTTTCTTTCCTACTCAAACTCTATCATTGGAGAAGGTTCTTGACCAAAAACTACTACAACTTGGGAGGATCTAATACTCTAAACCAAATCATTCATTTTTGCAAGACTGTGCATCCACTTTAAGGTTGGCTAAGGCTAGAGTTCACCATGAAACATGAAAATTTCACCCTTTTTTTGCATTCTAAAGTGCATACCTTCTCATAACTCTCTCCACACTGTAGATTCACCCTTCTCATTTTTTTTGGCAAAAATTTGCATTCACATGAATTGACTTACGTTCTATGCCTTTCAAACATATTATTCAAATGAACATAAAGCATTAAATAAGAATAAACATATTTTTCCTAGATGTATTCTTAGTTCTCACTATATTTTTTCTACATCATCACTTTTTTTTGAAACCTTTTTCATATCTCATCCTTGACAACAAATTCAAGAACTTGGAAAACATGACTCTTTTACTTTCTTAGTTCTGTGGGAGTGATGCAGAGCTCTCCCTTATATAGGAAACTAGGTTATGGTGTGACCTTATGGCTTCTTCAATTACCCCAATATGGAGTCAAGAGAGGACTCTATAGCTTTGTATAAACTTTACTCACATACATGAACTAGGTACTTGAAAGAGTGCAACTAGGTCTTTAAGCACAAAATCACTAAATACTAGGGATATTCTTGAAATGGGAACCTATGTGTTCAAAGTGGAATGGAAAGGTTCCTGAACATTCAACAAACTCAGCTTGATGGGTTAGAAAAATCTAACTTATGACTAATAGCCTCAAATAGCAAAACTGGCTTTTAGGCATAGGAGCCCCAATTAGGCCTACCAAAGAGGAAATGAGAACTTGGTTTGAAATTACTCCGAAAGACCTAGAAGAAAAAGTTGATATCCATACACCATTTTGGAAGATGCTTTTGATTCCAAGGTTTCAAACTCCCATTTGATTAGATGACCACCAAACAAAAAATGCAACAATTAGCCCTATTAGGCCAAATTGATTGGGTTTGTGAAGGAATTATAAATTGGGCTATTGATTAGACTTAGCCACCAACTGAGAAACTAAGAGGGATATATCAAAGATGGCATTCCACCATTAGAAAGGTTTTATCCATCCCCTAAGTGCCTTTGACACTTCAATACTCATTGTCCTGATTCTAAGGTATCACACTCCCAATTGATTAGATGAACACCAAACCAAAAATACAACAATTAGCCCTATTAGGCCAAATTGATTGGGTTTGTGAAGAAAGTATAAATTGGGATATTGATCAGAATTAGGCACTAACTGAGAAACTAAGAGGATCTATCAAAGAACACATTCCACCATTAGAAAGGTTTTATCCATCCCATGAGTGCCTTTAACACTTCAATACCCATTGTCTTGCACCAAACACATAGAGATGTTTGGCCTAGGGCTGGATTGCAAAATTAGATAACTTATACTTCATCTCCCATCCTTTTGGGGTCTTATAGTACACCCTCCTAAATTGCATTTTCTTGAGAAGTACAAGATTTCCACAGTGGAAATGCAAGTTAGGATTTTTGCCAAAACTTTTCAATGGAATAAGGGTTTTGGTGCACCCAAAGAAGAATGTTAAATATCTTTTGATGTTGATCACTTCAATCCTTCAAAACACTCACATTATTCTACCAAGACATTCAAGATTCAAGTTCAAATAATCATTTGCTTTTGCCAATTCGTACAAGTTCACACACTCAAGTGTTACAACAAATTATAAGGAAAAATAGGAGATTTAATTAATTTCAAATTGCAAAATAGTACATCTTCTATCTTCCACACACTTAAAAGGGCTATTGAAGAAATTTCCTAACTAATCCAACTAATTTTCAAAGGTTATGACCATTGGGGAGTGATTAAGTGAAAGTTGTTAAATGTAATGAGAAACTATCAAACCTTTACTCGAGCAGTTAGTGATAATCAAGCTCACTCAGGCATCAAAGATAATTTCCTGTATGTGCCAAGCATTCAACAATAATCGAGTTTGGAAATAGTATTGACCGAGTTGGGTCAGTTAATGAAGGGACACCAGCATAAAATCTATACTAATTGAGTTGGGTTGGTTAACAAAGGGATCATCTATGTTAACTGAGTACACATGCTTATAAGCCTAAGAACACACCTATTATATCCTAAGACTAAGATGTGCCTAATGACCATAGTAAAAAACTCGTGGTTTATAAAACACCAATGGTGACTAGGCCTTACAAGTAGCTTATTTGTAATGAAAACATACTTCTAAAACTTATCAAAGACTCTTAGGCATGAATGCCCTTGAGTGAAACTCATGAAGAGCTTATTGTACTGGATGCTTTGGAGAGTGGATGAATAGGTGCTCCTACACTAGAGAGCAATAAATAATAACATATATATTCATATATTACCTTTTCTCTCTACTCATTGTTCTATATTTGATACTAAGTTTGGCATAATTAAATAGGGAATAGTTGTGAGAATTTCACACCAGTGTCCCATTGTAAATGGGAGCCCTTCTTTTCACTTTGTAGTAGGGTAGTTACCTCAGGTAGTCTTATTTTAGTGGTAGTTTATAGGTCTTTGAAGTCTAAGAGTTGAGTTTGAGAAACTTTGGTACACTAGGGGGTTGAGTCAATTAGGGATGGGTGAGAGATGAGTTGAGCTAGTCAAGGATGCAAAATCAAAAGTCAGGAGATTTATGATGAAATAGATTAACCAAAGTGTAAAAGTATGGAGTGAAGGATGCAAAGAAAGAATCGATGAAATTTTATCCCGAAGAAAAATACTTACAAAACCTTGTTGATTCTTAAAATTAGCCTTTTTTTTTTTTTATCTCCCAAAAACTAAAATTTTCATTATATCTACTATGAATCTAAAACCACTATCAAATATCTTGATAGTATATACATAAACTATAACTTTAAAAAATTAATAATATGTGACTTAAATGAAGTCAAAATTTGTGAAATTTCCACATGTATCTTGCCCAATCCCAACACGATATTAAATATCCATCCAATCCTTGAAAAAATTCTGCTCCAAGAGGCTAATTTTGCCCAACTCCTTGTGAATTTTCCTCAATCCACAAATGTAGTTCTCCTAATCTCTTGGTGAATTTCAAAATTCACTTAATGCAACTTCTCTCAATCACAAGATGAACTCCTAAACACGTAGAATTTGGAACTCGTCAAAGAGGTTAAAAATTTGATGAAAGGAATGATGAGAATTCAGCCTTGGAGGGTTGAATATTAATAAATTTTGAAGTGCAAGCATTAATTATTGAAAACTGAGCACACAAGGTTAACCAATTTTATCAATTGCCTATTAAAATTGAGGGCCACCAATTCAATGTGAAGGACTACAATTTATGAAGGGTTGTGATTTTGATAAAATAAAAGTTTTCTAAATTTACTTTTATTTCATCAAAGGGAGACATCCCAAGTAGAAAGTGTATGGCCCTTGGCTTAGTTTCCTGTAAGAAGATATGAAGGGGCATCATTTCAAATCATAAAATAGTCACAAAGCAAATAATTTGGATTACAAATAGAGTAGATCATAAGGAATTTCCTAGGGAGCTTCATAGAGGTAGACTAAATTTGATGAAGTCACTAAAGAATAGTAGATATGAGGCCTCAAGAATTATCCTATTTCTTCAAAACAAGGTCGAGAACTTCAAAGTGTCCAAAAATATTATAGGCTAGGTGGTGCAAATTATAGATCTAGCTATAAAAAAATCAAAATTTAGAGTGGAGATCATACAAAGATTTTGACATTATGGCGTAGACATTGATACCGACATGTAAGATAAGTGGTTGACAATTGAGGGGTATTCAAGAAAATCAAGGAGAGAAAATAACATTTTAAGAAATAATGAATCATATTTTATCAAATTCTGATCACGTGGATTAACAACCATGTTGAAATTTGAGAATGGTGGCAGTCAATGAATGTGAATATGATAACTTTGTGAGGAGATTAGAAGGATTTATTGAAAATAATAGATTTAGTTAGATAAAAGGGGGAAATTATTTAAATGTGAAATAAGTCCATACAAACAAAGGAAATAAGTCCATGCAAATGACAACAATATCTATAGTTTGACTCAAGGTGGGGTTATGGGGATATACAACTACTCTTCTCAAGAGTGAGGAGATTGCTTAATAAGTATAATAACAATATCTCTTTACGCAGGTGATGATTGGTTTAGTTTGAGCTTCACTTAGTTTCATGAATGTTTTAATATTCTCCACTTAACAAGGCCAACCATATGAATGCGGAAGCTCATTTTTCCCCCTTGAATAATCATTCTAAATTCCCCATTAACATCTAATTACATATTTCATTAATTGATTCATCCATTTACGAACTGTAACATTGTATCATTATAATCATGTAACATTCATTATTAGCATGACATAAAATTCATTAATACACAATATTCATCAATAATTCATTAACAAATCACATAACATTCATTAAAATGACATACAAATTCATTAATGCATAACATTCATCAATAATTCATCAACACATCAATCATTATAATCACATAACATTCATTAACATGACATAAAATTTATTAATACATAACATTCATCAATAATTCATAAACACATCAATTATGATTATCACATAACATAAAAATTATTAATAAGAAACATTCATCAATAATTCATCAACAAATTCATTAAGACACCATTCTTGCATTATCAAACAAGGTTTATAATAATCATTTCATTTTTAGTTTTTTCTTTGATTTTTGAAGGCAAATTCTAATAGGAACATCAATATCTTTGGCATTCTCCTTGTGTTGTGGTTATGATCTTATGATGTGACACCTCCTCATCTTTTTTGGAGCATGAGGCTCCTATGCCAAAGGGGGGTCCACTACAATAACAAATAAATGGGTTAAATTCACAATAGTTTTACTAATATTGTTACAAGTATTTCATTAATCAAAAGAACATAACAAGGATTTTTCTTACATTGCTCTGCAACTTGCCGCTCAACTTTGAATTTGAATTCTATTTCTATGGCAGGACCTGAGCCCCCGGATTTGCCTCCTTGCCCAAATTTGCAAATGGTGCTTGCGTTATGTAGGGACTTGAAGGACACGAGGGATGGTTTTGGGTCCAAGGGGGATCTTGGGATGTCTTCTAATGATACTATTGTCTTGGCCAATGGTGGCCCGATTGGTGGTCCTCTAGAGGGTGGTTAGATGATGGCTAGTGGGTCCCTAATGGGTTGGAAAAATGTGCTTGTGAGATCCTTGGGGAATAATGCCCATTCAAAGGGGAATAAGGCCCATTCAGAGGATCCTAAGATTGCTCATGGTTCATATGGTCCAATGATCTCCCTCCCTGATAGTTTGATGGACAATGTGACTTATAGTCTCAAACTTTGTGTTGTTGGTAGATTTGTTGCTTTCAGACCAACAATCGAGATGGTTCAAAAATGGGTGAGTCAAAAATGGAAAGTTAGAGGTAGTGTGGGGGTTTCTACCATGCCCAGTGGCCTCTTTTGTTTCAAATTTACTTTTGAGGAAGATACCAATCTTATTCTCTCAAGTACTTGGTATTATGGGAAGCATTGTCTTGCTTTGACAAAGTGGCATCTGGGTTTTGATGCTAATGCAGAGCTAAGTAAATTGGCCCCAATTTGGGTTAGATTACCTGGATTGCCCCTTAAATTTTTGGATGAAATGATCCTAAGATGGGTGGGGAATTCTTTTGATCACTTTGTCACAGTGGATAAGGTAACTATGCAAAAATCACGTATGGTTTATGCAAGGTTCTATGTGAATGTTGCATTAGATCATGCACTCCCAACTATGGTTACACTTAAGACCAAATGGGGAGAGAAAGTCTAGCCCATTGAATATGAGAATGCGAGCTTATTTTGCTAGAAATGTGGCTAGTTTGGACACCTTATCATGGATTGCAAGGCTCAAATGCAAAAGTACAAACAAAAGGAGAGTATGCCAAGGATAGTTATGGAAACAATGAGGGAACCTTCGAAGGCCCCAAGACAAGAGGTGGAGACTGTTGTTACACAAACTATGGAGGTTAACCCTGTGCTTTCCATCTCAAGCAAAAAGAATAATGCTACTAGGGAAGGGGAAGCCTTGGAGGACAAGAAGAAATTGGAGGAATATCCCTTTAAAGGGGAATTAGAGGAACTACTGAGTTCACCCATGGGGGGACTTAAGGAAGGTGAGTTGTTGGAGGAAGGTGAAATAGAGGTTTACCACCCTATTCCTGGCTCACCAACAAATCAGGGAGGTAATAGCCTGCAAGATCTTATGATGGTAGAATGTGATACTCAAGTAAAAATTTGTACCCCCTTAAAAATGGTTAAGGCATCCCCAGTGGAGATTGCAGCTAAAGTCATGGGAAGCATTGATAAGGTAGATAAGGAACATAGCCCTACCTCACCATAGGAGGAGGAAAATGGGGAATGGGAGTTGAGAAAAAGAAAAGGAGGGAAGGCAAAAAGCTAGATGTGGGTTCCTATGGGATTGCTAGAAGGCCATCTAGTAGAGCAACCAGGACAACACAAGTAGCAAGGGATGTGGCCAGTGGTAAGCAACTTACATTGGAGACTATTACTAGAGGTAAGAAATGAAATTCCTCTCTTGGAAATTAAGGGGGTTGAATAAACCCCATAAACAATATGCTCTGAAACAATGTATTTTTCAAGAAAAAGTTGTTTGTGTTCTAATACAAGAAATTAAAATGTCTAGTGCCAATTTTGATAAAATTGTTTGTCATGTTTGGCATGGTATTTCTTACATGCATATGGAGGCTGATAGAGCCTCGGGGGGTATTGCTATTATGTGGAACCCAAACTCTATAATGGGAGTTGAGGTTTGGAAGGATAGAAAATTCATAATAATTGATGTCCAATCTAGTATTCACAGGTGGGGATTGATTAATTTTTATGCCTCTAATAACAAGCTAGGGAGGAAGGAAACATATGATAAATTAGCTAGGATAATAGAAACTATGAAGGATAAGCAATTGAAGTGTATAGGTGACTTTAATACTCCCTTGTACCACTTAGAGAAGTTGGGTGGTAATAGGGATTGCCTAGAAAGATTGCAAGATCTAAATGATTTTATGAGCCGAATGGACTTTATAGATGTGGAATTGAGAAATGTAGAAAAATGGGGTTGTCATGAGTATTTTTCCCTTTTTGACAACTCAAAAATATTGAGAAGACAACAAATGAGATGGAAACCACCCACCCTTACACAATTTAAATTAAGTTTTGATGGTGTTGCTAGAGGAGGTGTTGGAGTGGTGGGTGGAGTGTTGCAAGATAGGAAGGGTGATGTGTTGTTAGTCTATACTAGCAAGGTGGGAAACGGAAGTAATAATTTAGCTAAGGCAATGGCTTTCATCCGGGGGCTGCAGTTGATAAGTGAAACACAACTTAAGGAAATAACAATAGAAGGGGACTCCAAATTAATCATTGATCTAGCTAATGGGGTGTCCCAACCAGAATGTAATATTTGGACTTAGATGGGATGGAAAGAGTACACCCATAGCACATCTATAAGGAAGGAAACAAGGTGGCCAATGTGGCAATTGCCATGGGGTTTAAATCTACGACACTCATGTGCTGGAGGAATATGGAGAATCTTAACGAAGATATAAAGTCCTTGATAAGCAAGGAAAGTAGAGGGAGTATTATGTAATAATGTCTATAATATTTAATACTGGGGCCAAGTTTGGCAAGTGTGAGTCAAAGTGTGCTAAAATTAAGAAAGGTTTTAGGGTAATGAGGAGACATGGCCATATAAATAGAAATATGAGTGAATGCAAATTAAGAGGAATGGCACTTCATCATCATGGTAACACATTGCAGAATTCAAATTTCTCCCCATTTAAAAGTACGAATGATATCATTTATTAGATTGTCAAAAAAAATTAGGGTGCTAAAATTATGATAACATACAATCATGAATCCCATAATGAATTTGTTTGGGATTTTGAAGTGTATCAAGCATGGGACTGTAAAACTTCTTTTCTTTTTGTTGAAAGACTCAGGGTCAATTGTAGGTGCAGTGCTTTCATAGATAAGGAGGTTCAGATGTGCATCACTGAAGTGGGGGAACGAGAAATTGGTGAGATAGATATGGGAGGGGACTTGAATATGCTAGAACCCACAAAAATGGAGAACTTCAAAGATAGGATGGCCACTTGGTTTTTGTTGAAGGAGGGGGGCTTTTTTCCCTACATGCAGTCAATGGTGGGATATGATGAGAATTGTGTCCTTCAGTTTGTCAATGAGTGGAACAACCACAAGGTCACCATTAATGGAATCACTTTTCAAGTGAATGAGGAGGTGATAGCCATGGCTACTAGTCTTTCAATGAGAGGAAAGAAATGGAAGAAGGTTACTAAAACTGTGGACGAGGCCAGTAAGAACAGTTTTTTTGTAGATGGTGAGGAACCAATGTGCTATAGAGGAGGATTTAAGAGGGACAAATTTCCTGCTCCATGGGATGATGTGTACTTGGTTCTTATGAAATATCTGACGCTGGAGGGAAAGTTTGATGTTTGCTTCTACTAACACTTCCCTTTATTGAATTATTTTAGGATTAGGGATTTTATTTCTATCCCATTTGTTTTGTTGCATTCTCTTGAAGATATGGTCAGTGATGTTAGGGAGAAAAGGAATAAAGGGCAAAACTTTAGCATTATCCACCAAGGCCTTGTCTTTCGCCTGTACCAATTCCACCTAACCCTTTGCCCCCCTAGGGTGGTGGCAGTGGAAAACCAGTGCCACCATCAAAATTTACCCCCGAGCACCAGTACTGGATCAAAAATTCATACCCCATGACCCTCCCCTAGCCGTGAAAATAAGAAAAAGGAAAAACCTGATATTGTTGGGGAACAAAACCATAGTAAAAAAATTAAAATGGAAAAACCTGTGGTGGTGGAAGAGGAGGATTCGAAGGAGGAGATTGAGGGAAAGGATAGGAGAAGGTCTAGGAGAATTTCCCAATCCTAGGCAAGACACAAACAAAAATCCAATAGGTTCAAGGTTGAAGAGGTTGAAGAAGAGAGAGCAAAAAATAATGATGAAGAAGGGGAGGAGGAGGATTCCAAAGGAGAAGAAGGAATGGAGGAGGTAGAAAAAAGTGTTAACTCGGTGGACAATTCTGTTGGTAATGCCCAGTTGTATGCAGATAACACTCAAGTGGCAGCTAGCAATGTTGCAACCACAGAGACTACTCATGTTTCTACCAGCTTAACTCTTTAGCCCATTACCTTCTATGAGGATAGCAAAAAAGTTGACACTTCCCCCATCACTATATTGTCACTAGCCAAAGATAAACTTAAGGTTTTTGCTAACCCGAGGATTTTGCAGGATGATAACCAGGCACAAAATGCTAAAGAGGAAGCTAAGAAGGTGGAAATGGATAATAAGGAAGAGACTGAGGAGCAATTGGAGGCATATGCCAAATTGGAAATGAGGGTTAAATCTTTAGAGGAAGGGTTCTTCCCCTTCTCTAAATTTTCCCTTGAGGTCACTCACATTGCTACCACTACCCTCCAATTACTGGCTCAGGAGAAGGAGGACACTAGAATGAATTTGGATGATCAAAAACTCTTCTTTAAATTCCTTGTAGATGACTAGGCTCGAATTCTGCTCGCTATGAAGGGAAAGGAGAAAATTGTTAATTAAGTTTTTTAGATTTTGGGGATCCTTGTATCCAAAATTTTATGTTTATATGCCGGTTCTAGTTTTACTGGTTTTCAGCTGTGGCTCAGACTTGGGTAGGCATGGTTAAGTCAACAGTTTTTATGATGAACTCTCATAGTTTGATAGACTTATTGGACTGCTACTATAGTTTAGGTGGTTTTGTTCATATTATTATGCTGGTTGGTGACATGCATGTGTTTTACTGTGGCTTAGTGGAACTTTAGTTAAATCTGTTAAGGTTCTTTGTTGGTCTCTACTGGTAATGTGTTGGTATTGGTAATGTGTTGGTTACTAATTTTTTGGTTGTAAGGGCCGACCCCCTTGTTTCTGGTCAATTTTTATTTCAAAAACAAGGATTTTTATTTACTTGACAATGCCACATCATCTACAATGACATTTTTTTTAGCCCCACCCTCAACATGCTCAACACTAACATCATGCTCCACTTCATCACCATGGCGTTCTGCATGGTCTAAAATATTCATAAAAAGGTTACACCAATTGCAATTTAAGATTTTAAATTTTATTAATAATTACATAATTAATTTTCAATAGAAAATAAATACCTCCATCATTGTAGTGCACATCAGGGCCTTCACCATGTTTAGGACCCGTGGTAGGATTAGAAGGCTACAATGAAATGTCATGAACATTGTTATCATTGTTTACTTTATAAAATAAAATAGTCAATTTATGTTTGAAATTAACATCAAATAGATTATTTCTCAAGTATTTGATTTGAGTTATTATTCATTAGGCCTATTTATGTGTGTGTGAACCGGTGCACCAGAATCTTCTCTTTGGCCATTGCAATCTATGTGATGGTGTGCAACCATTACTATATAGCCTTTCTTGAAGGCAATTTGTTTGTCCTCTTATGTGGGTGCTAGATTAAATTAAAAGCCTTATATATTTCGCTTGATATTGTCAATATTGAATGTATTATTTGATTAAACAAAATTGTTTGTAATTATATATGTATAATTAATACAAAATTTCATTTATTGCTACGTATAAGTTGTGCATGAAGTTTCATATATCCACCAAAGCCAAGATGATGTTGGCAAACACTATCTCTTCTTACCTGTGTAGCTTTTGATGTGTCCTGTAGTTTGCATATGAAAACTTTGAAATATATTAGATTATGGATAAAAGAACATAGTTGTGTCACCTTTGAGGATATTCGACAGAGTTATGATTGAAATGTTTATGGTTGAAAGGGTTACGACTGAACCCATGTGGTGACAAGTGGCATTGATGTAGCACGAAGGTGGAAATATGGTTACATCCAAAACCATTTTGGTCGTAACACTTTTGGCTGAAACTATTCTTTCAAAATTAATGAAGAAAAGTGTTTCTCTTATATGAGGTCACGTATGTGGGCAAAGAAAGTCACTTTGGGTTTCAGCCGAAACCCTTTGGGCCAAAATTGTCTATATGGCATCCTATGTGGCAACAACACAAGAAAAAATAGAGTTTTTAAAAACTTTGCACTTCTAAGGCTAATTTCTCCATATAAAAAATTTCAAAGAGTAAAAATACCCTTTTGTAGATCTCAGAATCAAGATTATGGTCATAAATTCAATAGTGTTTTGAGTAGTTATAATATGTTATACCTTTCAAATATTAAAAGTAATTATTTTAAGATTCAAGAAGAGGTCACTTCAAAAAAGAGAAAAGAAAAATAAATCATGTTCAAAAAATTAAAAATTTATATGTATCTCTAGAGGAGAGAGTCCTCTTCAATAATATGTAACTTTTTTTCAAAAATATGTAGATTTGATAGGAAAATTTTGGCGAGAAAAAAGAAACTATCAATTTCTGATAAGTTCAACTTTGAACACTTATAATTTAAAAAATATACATTGAAAATAAAAATTTATTTTCTTGTCCACTAGATATACATGTCAAATATGGCATATTAAAACATCAACACAAAATATGATCATTTGCATATATTTGTTTGGCAAGAACGAAACTCTATATTTTAACATTTTTTAAAAATTAAAATATGGAATTAAAAAATTATCAAAATGCAAAAAATCTTTCTCAAATTTTTTTTATTTTTTTTATAGACATAAATAGAAGGATTTGAACAATACAAATCAACAAATCCTAAAGAATATTTGCATGTAAGAACCTATAATGGAGAAGAAAAAGCAAAGAAGAGGCAAGGGTTTTGCTCTGAAAATATGGAAACAATATTATCAGAATCAAAAGAATCAGAGCTATTTACAAAAGATCAATCCTTATAAGGAGATCAAAAACCTAAAAGGGAAACCCTAAGAGGTAAAAATACATTTAATAATTACTAATTAATTATTAAATGGAAATGCAAAGTGCATAAATTGAAATCTTAAGAAGGGAGTAGAGGTAATTTAATAAAAGGAATTAAGTTAACCCTTTACTCTAACACCCCCTTAAGATGAGAAACAATGTAGCTACAAAAAATGAAAAAAGAGCAAGGAAACTACAATGCAATGTTGAAAGCAAACTTGGGTCTCGACAACAAGATCCGATGAGGTACCCATTCACAACCAAATATCTATGAAACAAAGAAATAGAGAAAACCCACTAGGAAAAACCCTACTCCAAATAGAGATAACAAGAAAAGGAAGGAAGGACCCATCATGAGCCACCCCAAGGACAAATTCCTTCACCCTAAGCATAGAATACAATTGAAGATACCATGGGGATGTAAAAGGTTTAGTGAAGATGTCTACAATCTTCTTAGCAATGGGAATGTACTCCAAGCTTAGAGCACCATCCTGAATCAGATGCCTAATGAAGTGCATGTGAAGCTCAATGTGCTTGGTCTACTAAAGCTCAACTGGGTTGTGGGAAATATGTATATCACTCTATTTTTGACACCACAAAAAGGTGGGACTATTAAGAGGAAATCCAAACTCTGTCATCAACTGTCCAAGCCATAAAACCTCTTGACTAGATAGCACAACTGCCCTATACTCTGCCTTAGTAGATGATAATACATGAGCATGCTGCTTCTTGCAAGACCATGTGATAGGAATAGAACCAAGATAGAAGAAAAATCCAAGTAGACTTACGATCATCAATATCACTAGCCCAATCTGAGTCTGTGTAACAAACAATGTGAGGATCACCTAATGTGTAGTGAATGCCATAACATGTAGTACCCCTAATGTATCACAATAAAAATTTGGAAGCCTACCAATCAATCTCATGTGGATCATGTGAGAATTGAGAAACAAGTCCAACCATAAATGAAATATCAGGACATGTGTGTGTTTCATACAACAAACTACCCACAAGTTGTTTGTATAAAGTAGAATCCACTGTAGGAATAGTGCAAGTGGTAGATAAAACAACACCTAATTGAAAAGGTGTGGGAGCAGGCTTACAATCAAGCATGTTGAATCTCTAAAGCATATCAAGAGCATACTTATGCTGGAGTATGGCTATCCCATTTGAAGATTGAACAACCTGTAGGCCCAAAAAATAGTGCAGAAATTCAAGGTTTTTCATCTCAAATTGCTCTCTCGAGGCTCACTAAACACTCTATATGATGGAGGGTGAGCTACCTATAATTATGAGATCATATAGATAAAGCACAAGTATCAATAATTCAACCCCGTGATGCTAAATGTAAACTCTTGGATCAGAATGACATCGAGTGAACTGTAAATCAAGCAAAAAGGAATCCATCTTATACCAAGCTAGAGAGGTCTGTTTGAGGCCGTATAAGGACCTCTAAAGCCTACATACTAATGAATAATCCTACACAAAACCATGAGGCTTCTCCATAGATATCTCCTCATGAAGGTCTCGATACAAAAAGGCACTCTTCATGCCAATCTAAAAAATTATCCATCCTTGTGAAGCTGTGAGTGTAAACAATAAATAGAATTCATTTTGATAACAAGAGAAAAGGTCTCAGAGTAATCAATACCCTCAACCTATGAAAATTCCTTTGCAACAAGACATGCATTATACTTTTCAATAGAACTATTTGCAACATACTTGGTATGATACACCCACCGACATCAAATGAACTTTCTTCCTTTCACAAGAGGACAAAGATCCCATGTGTGGTTTTTCATCAAAGAAGAGTACTCCTCATAGTCCTATCCCACTCTAAGTGTCATGTTTCTTGTGAAAAACTTTTTGGATCATCTAAAATGACATGACTCAAGAGGCCAGTGCCAAAAGTCTAAGCACAAGTGTGACAAGAATCTGTAGGATCACCTGTTGTAGGTCTTGTTGCATCAACATTATCAAAAGCCCACATGGACAGTCATGAAACAAATGGTGGAGATGGTGAAGGGGGATCAATATCAAGATCTTCTTTAGAGGATGCATAATTTTGTGGAGGAGTAGAAGGAGGTATTGGGTAGTGAGGGAGAAGTTAGTGATGGTGGCTCCATCTAAGGATAACGCTCATCAAACTAAACATCTCTAGAATCAGGATCAAACAACTTGTATTCCTTTATATCCTCATAGTAGCCAATAAAGATGGGGGGTCGAATCTTCTTCTCCATGGATTTCTATTGAGCATCTAGAATAAATGCCCAAGCCTCGCTGCCAAAAATGTGGAAAGTAGAAACATCACGCTTGATATGAGTCCAATCCTCTTTAGGAGTCAAGAGTCACAATCCCTTGTGAGGCATCTGATTCTAAATATAGTTGGCACAATTGATAGCCTCAAATCAAAATGAAGAACTCATAGCTTGACACTGTATCATACAATTGGCCATTTCCCATAATGTCTTATTCTTTCTCTCTACAACCCCATTTTGCTAAGGGGCATGTAGAACTGTGAATTGATGTTATAAACCATGCTTAGTGCAAAAATCTTTAAGAGACTGATTCACATATTCCCCCCATTATGAGTGCATATACGCTTGACAAAAAGACCATACTACTTCTCCATAAATGTCTTAAAGATTTGAAATAATCAAAGACTTCGGACTTGTACTTCAAAAAGCACACCCATGTGCATCTAGAGAAGTTCTCTATGAAGGTGAGCACATATAGAGCACCTGAAAAAGATCGAGTGGGAAATGACATAAGATCATTGTGTATCAATTCCAATGGTGCCTTAGCACATGTGGATCTACTTGCTAAAGAAGGATCTCTGTGATATTTTCCAAGTGCACAATCTTAACACACACCATTAGTACAACAGATCTGAGGTAGCCTAATCACTAGCCCTTGTGTACTCATTTGTTGTAGATATTTGTAGTTGACATGGCCAAAATGATCATGCCAAAGTTCTCTCACTATGTATGCATGAGAAATGAGAGAACCACCTATGGAATTGGAGCTCTTAAAGCCATCAAACTCATATAAGTGAGATTGAAGATCAACACTCCCAATAACAACAACCAAGTTAGGATCATGGAGGTCTCAAATAACCACATCATGTGGTGAGAACTCAAGTGTCTTTCCAAAGCTAGAATGACAAATTTGAAAGACAGACAAGAGGTTCATAGAAATGGCAGGCACCAAGAGAACATCTTGTAGTGAACCACATTCTAAAGACATAGTTCCTAAACCTATGTCAGAAAGCTGTATAGAATCACCGACTGCAATCTATGTAGTAACACTCTGAGGAAGTAAGGTAAGCAAATTAGATGAGTGTGATATATGGTGTGAAGCCCCTAAACCAAGAATCCAAGTAGTTGTAGAAGATAATGCTTGTGTAGAAAGAGCATGTCCTTTCCCTAAAGGAGGAGGTGGTGGCTTCGGAGAAGAAATATTGTGCTACTGTATGGCCTCCTCTAAAGCCTCAAGGAATTTCCATTACCTACAAACTAGATGTCCTTCCTTTCCACAAAGACTAAAAAGATTACCTATGTACTTCTTAGTCTTCAAGGA
The DNA here is from genome assembly GCA_028749045.1 of Cupressus sempervirens. Taxonomy (NCBI): domain Eukaryota; kingdom Viridiplantae; phylum Streptophyta; class Pinopsida; order Cupressales; family Cupressaceae; genus Cupressus; species Cupressus sempervirens. The sequence continues at coordinate 70,042,374 of CM053788.1, forward strand.
AGACTCACCAGACTTAGAACCCTTCTAAGAGGGTTTTTGAGCATCTAATTCAGGAGCAGGCTTGGAGGAATTCTCACTTCCTATTGAATCTATCTTGTGTTTCAATTTCTACTTCAGCTTCCCTGTAGATGTTTGAGTAACCAATGCCCATGGCTTTGAGCTGGCAATAGTACCCAACTACTTAAGTTTGGACTGCTCTCTAGTCAAGTGATTGCAAAAGACCTTAAAAGTAAGCATGATAAATCTAGGACCCAAGGCATCCATAATGGAATAGAAGGTAGAAGAGAAAATCTGAAAGTTTCCTCAAAATTTTGAGAGAATCAGATAGATGCACTCCTTAACTATCTTCCATTTCCCACATCCCTATAACAAAGTCCTTTAGTGTTCAAACCTCATAAGAAATTCCTTATAGAGGGGAAAGCATTGGGTACAAGAGAAGTAAGCTCTGCCTCAATTTGAAGTGCTCTAAACCTAGTGATGGTACCAAGCAAGTCATTAAACTTAGCCTACATTTTTTGAGAAGTGGAACACTCATCAAGATGAAACAATAAGTTGTCTAAAACACTCAAAGAAATCAAATTAATTGCTTCATCCATCTTATTTGTGTGCTAAAAATTCTAGTATTGACTCTGAAATACTAGTTTCACTGTATCTAGACAAGACTACAAACCATTTGAATGGAGAAGTCGCTTCATATGAGACTTCCATGTGTGATAGTTGTGTGGGTTTAGAAGTACTAGACAAGAAGAGGTATTGACCATTTTTTTAAGAATAATTTTTTGAAGTTTTTTGATATGCTAATAATTGTTGGAAATATAGGATAAGCTAGGTTACTGAGAGGGGAGGGGTGAATCAGGAACCAATAGAACTTAATTTTATTTCACCAAATAATCCTGCATGTATATTTTGATCTAATTGCATGCATGAAAGACTAAAGAATTAAAGCATTCATAACATATTGACACAAGATATGCTAACCCAAAAATATTCCAAATAGAAAGTAAAATTGCGTTGGGGTTGATACCCACAAGGTTTAGTACTACAATATAAAGTTGGTCAGTTGAGGCTCACAATCAATCACTTCTGATGATATACCCTATTAGGAGCAATAAGGATTGCTAGGTCCACCTTATTAAATGATTTACAAAACATACAATGAAGTATGCACTTCAGTAAAGAGATTTGCAAAAGACTATTAAGTCTACCTTGTGAGAGGATTTAATCGATACACCTGTTAGGATGAACCAGTGGTTGATCTCTAATCTACAACTTTGATTTGTTGATTGAGATTCCTTTGAAGTGTAACAATCACCTTGTTGTGATAGACAAATCTCTATTGCTCCTTATACTGCTTGTAGCCTTCTCAATTCGTACTTTTGTTCTTCATACTTTCTTGTTATTATATCTCATATATTTGGATGTGATACAATACATTTCATATATACCAATCCAAATTGCAATTCATCAAAGTTGGCTACAATACAATTTTTGGCAAAATACACAAAGTCAACTCAATTGTTGGCACTCGACTTCTGAAGACAAACTTGGTGAGGTTTTGATACTTGACAATCAATGTCAATACTCATCATCATCATGCTCTTGGTAGACATGAAGCTCCATCCATACTATTACTTCCAAGTAGTTTGAACTCGTAGTACTAGTGACTCAGTGAATGCTATGAAACTCAACATATAAATTGAATCACTTGGTTGACACTACATGGATCGATCAATACTAACACTATGAACTTGATATAAATTGAATCACTTGGTTGACACTTCCTAGCTCAGTCAACACTAGATTCACATAACTGATACTACAAACTCAGTAGACACCGGATATCGTGGTTGACACTATGCAACTCAGTTAATACTATGCAGCTCGATTTGCACTATTACTTATCATCTTGGTAGATACTACTCGATGTGAACTAAATACTGATTCTCAAACTTAGTAGCAACTATAGAACTCAGTAGAGCCTAGATTACTCGGTTAATAATATAAACTACAAGATAAGCTCAGTAGTTGCCAACCATTTGATTAAGTGTGAGTCACTAATAGACATACTTGACCATAATGTCAAAAAACTCCCCCTTTGGCATTAGTGACAAAATAGATATCAATCAAAATTGAATTCTCAAAATTTCAATTCCAAAACATTCTTTAGTCTCCATCTCATGCCTTCAGATTAGTAACATATTCTATTTTTGAGATTTTTCAAAATTGCTTTTGTAAGGATGTTTTTAAATTATCTATACATGTATTTTTAGAATATTATGTTGCTCCCCCATACATATATCACGTATTATACTTTTCTCACAATATACATATATCTGCTATCTAATCTTCTCCCTCTTTTATATCATATCTTAGCTCATCTTTTCCCTTTTATATATCACATCTTCTCCCCATTTTTGACATAAATGCCAAAGGTGTATGCTACATGGTAATGCCAAAATGTGACAAGAAGTTATAATGTACCTTTAAAATCAATGTCATTGTCTTGTCCCAATTTTCATGTAAAACCTTGCTTGCATGCAATGCAATCTGTATTTCTGTCGATAACTCCATCATGTGATCAACTATGGAGAAGTTATTATCATGGATGAGAGTTTTGGCATGTGCAATATTTTTTTCAATTCATCCATATTTGGGAGAATCATGCCTTGGATGTCTACAAGTGTGGCCCTGATCCTAGCTTCTTCCTTTAGTAATTCTGATTGCAAATTAGCTAGAAATATGATCTTTGAGTGATATGTAAACTCCTTGTTATGAATCACTTAGAATTTTAAGATTCACTAGGATACATATTTAAAATGAATATGGTTATTGATGTTGCTTGTGAACTTAGAAAATAATACTTAGAAATGTGAAAAATAATAAGTAGGCAAAAACATGCATAAGAAAGAACAAGAGATAAAGGATTTGATATTGGAGTTCACCAGACTCTGGCTACGTCTTTGGATCTGCAAACTTACAAGATCAATGCCATTATTATGATGCATAACTCATACATCACCATGGTCTTCCATGGAGTTACAGTTTATTTCCTGCTTCCACACTACGATAACAGGAACTTGCTAGCAACATGTTCATGCCTAGCTCCTTCACTAGTTTTTACAATGCTAAGCAATAAAAATGCAACTCTCTCTCAATGGGCATTAAGCCTCTCCAATAACAACATAAGGTCATGAGAAAATACTCTTAAGAAAATTTATTAAGTTTTTATCTCATATTATGAGACCACTTAATTCTCTAGAGCATTCTCTCCCAAATTCTTCTTTCGAGAATTACAAAGACTTATCAAAATTCTTCTCATGGATTTATTTCCAAAGTCTCATCCTAGGCTAATTGCCCCTTCATGAAGAAATATCCCCTTTTTATACAAGATAATTTCCTTATTTGGTTCAAAACCAAATAACAAATTTCTAACCAATACTTTTAAAAATAAACTCCCCCCTTTCAAATATATGGCTTGTATTAAACCATTAATATTTTCAATTGTTTAAAATATATTCTTCCCTTTATAACTTTGGTTCATATAAATAGAGCCTCACAAATAAGTCTTTCAAATATATTTTAAACTTCTTGATTATCAATTCACCATGCAAAATATAACAAATACTATATTTTACACTATACAATCCCAAAAATTGTGGAGGCAATTAGAATCTCAAATTATGGTGGAAATTCGAATTACAAAAATCAAGGCAAATTATATGTCTTGATTCTTACTCGTGGGTCCCTTGGCTTTGACTTTAACAACCAACATTGATATGATAATTACCATAGTGTGCATGAGCTTACAAAGGTTAGTGTGAGTGGTCCAATGGCAAAAGATGCTACTAGAGAAAGGGAGGTTAGAGGTTCAAATCACTTGAATGCCACTTTAGTCTTATCTCACACTTTCAAGCTTTCCACATCATGTTGATGTCATTAGCAACCACTTGCATTTTTTTATTAGAAAACTTCGTTTGGCCATAACTTTTGCATACATACTCGAATTTCATCCATTCAAAAGGCATTGGAAAGCTCTCGATGAGCTCTTTAAGTTGAAACCCGTTGTTGATGACTTTGGAGATGGCCAAATTTCACCTTTTTGGTCAAGCTCTACTACTCCTATTTGGCCAAGCATATCTTGAGCAAACAAGCCCCTTTTGACATTTTTCAAATTGCGTCATGAACATTTTTCCATGCTCTATTCATTGATGCCATTTTGGGAGATTCTAAGTGGGATAAATATTTGAGGTCTAAAAGATCTAGCTAGATCAATACTCCCCACTAAAGGAACTTTTGGACCTTCAAAAGGTTCTTAATCAAACACTAAGTGAGATAAACATTTTCCCACTTGTCCAGTATCTATCCACCTTATTTGTGCACCTACTTCACCAAAAATTTGTATAGTAATTATGAAAATTATAATCACATTGCTACCCATTTTTATTTTTCCACATCTTTCTATATTAGTTACCCTAACTACTATCCTTGTACAACACATTAGCAACACTAACAAATAAAAAGATGATAATGATGATGAGCTAACAATACTCTTGATCCTCTTAATAGGTTTCCACAATAAATCCTCATGTTGTGGTATTGATGATCCCTGAAGCACATGATGGTTAGGCATACAAGTAACTACATCATTTTCGTGCTTCAAATCACCTTGTTTTTCCACCTTTGCAGACATGAATGAAGAAGTTTTTCTCACATAAATGAGCCTCTTCATTTGCCTAGTGTTCACCAGTGGAGAATCAACTGCAATCTTCTTTCTATCCTTCTTTGGAATAAGCTCTAGATGAAGCTTCCAACAATGAGATTCTTGATGTCTACCTTGTTTGCTATAAGCACAAGGCATTCAATATCTAGTCTTTCTTTGCCTTCTCTTTCTTATGATTTGAAGATGGGTCTTGATGCATTGTCTCTTTACTAGTTGACTGACCTTCCTATACAAAGCCATTCTTTTCCAACACTTGGAAACACTATGGTTATTCAACCCACAAAATGTGCATGGTTTTCTAAACCATAAAATTTCCATGTTGCCAAATTTCTTAAAATAAAATAAAAACATTGGATTTACCAGGCTTTCTATACCTTCCAGGGTCACCCTTGGTGCATGCATGCCAAGAAGAATCTATGTTTTCTCTTCTCTTGGACATCTTGCATTTGTCACCAATACCTAAAGATGACATGTCATTTCCTCCGTTAGATTTTTCTTGAGATTGTTATTCTTTCAGGTTCTTTGCATCCACTACATGAGAGCATTCTCCTTCACCAACCCCAATCTTGCATCAAGAGGTCTATCTTTCACCTTCACAGGTTCAACCATACTTTTTTCATGAATTACAAGGCCCTTTTCTCCATTGCCCATCTTGGTTAACAACCTCAATCCAACACTTTGAGATTTTTTATGAGAATCATGAAGAGAACAAAGGAGAAAATAAGAAGAATTAGGAGATTTTAGTGAGTCTACATCTTTAGAAGCCTTCCTTTTTAGAATTCCATTCCTCATACATCTCATCAACCTTGGATTTCATCACCATGAAGGCCTCGTAAATTTTGCATCAAAGACAAAAGGAAACTAATTTTTCTTATGTGAAGCCATCTTGCCTCACTTTGGTCGAATTTGCTCCAAGTATCTCACAACCTACAACTTGTCAAACCAGCTCTGATACCAAACTTGATCTGTAAACTCCTTGTTATGAATCACTTAGAATTTTAAGATTCACTAGGATACATATTTAAAATGAATATTGATACTGACATTGCTTGTGAACTGAGAAAATAATACTTAGAAATGCAAAAAATAACTAAGTAGGCAAAAACATGCATCAAAAAAAACAAGAGACAAAGGATTTGATTTCGAAGATCACCAAACTCTGGCTATGTCTCTGGATCTACAAACTTGCAAGATCAATGCCATTATTATGATGCAAAACTCATATATCACCATGGTCTTTCATGGAGTTATAATTTAATTCCTGCTTCCACACTGCAATGATAGGAACTTGCTAGCAACATGATTGTGCCTAGCGCCTTTGTCAGTTTTTACAATGCTAAGCAATAAAACTACAACTCTCTCTCAATGGGCATTAAGCCTCTACAATAATGACATTAGGTTGTGAAAAAATACTCTCAAGAAAATTTACTAAGTTTTTATCTCATATTATGAGACCACTTAATTCTCTAGAGCATTGTCTCCCAAATTCTTCTATCAAGAATTCCAAAGACTTATCAAAATCCTCCTCAAGGATTTATTTCCAAAGTTTCATCCTAGGTTAATTGCCTCTTTACAAAGAAATATCTCCTTTTTATACAAGATGGTTTTTTTATTTGGTTCAAAACCAAATAACAAATTTCTAACCAAACCTTTTAAAAATAAAAGTCCCCCTTTCAAATATATGGCTTGTATTAAACCATTAATATTTTCAAATTTTAAAATATATTCTTCCCTTTATAATTTTGGCTCATATAAATAGAGCATCACAAATAAGCCTTTGGAATATATTTTAAACTTCTTGATTATCAGATCACCATGCAAAATATAACAAATACTATATTTTGCACTATACAATCCCAAAAATTGTGGAGGTAATTAGAATCCAAAAATTTATGGTGGAAATTTGAATTGCAAAAATTAAGGCAAATTATGTATCTTGATTCTTAGCCATGGGTCCCTTGGCTTTTACTTTAACAACCAACACTGATATGATAATTACCATAGTGTGCAATAGTTTGCCAATGTTAGTGTAAGTGGTCCAATGGCAAAAGATGCTATTAGAGAAAGGGAGGTTAGAGGTTCAAATCACTTCAATGCCACTTTTGTCTTATCTCACACATTCAATCTTTCCACATCATGTCGATGTCATCAGCAAAAACTTCATTTGGCCGTAACTTTTGCATACATACTCAGACTTCATCTGTTGGAAAGCTCTCGACGAGCTCTTTAAGTTGAAACCCATTGTTGATGACATTGGAGAGGGTCAAATTTCACATTTTTGGTCAACCTCTGTTACTCCTATTTGACCAAGCGTATCTCAAGAAAATAAACCCATCTTGACATGCTTCAAGTTGTGTCATGAACATTTTTTCATGCTTTATGCATTGATACCATTTTGGGAGATTCTAAGTGGGCTAAATTTTTGAGGTCTTGAAGATCCAGCTAGATCATTGAGTACTAAGTAGAACTGTAGCTTGGGTCAAGTGACAATTGGTGTGCACTTGCCTTCAAGTCTTCATCTATCTTAAATAATTTATCTTCAATTTCCTGAGTGAAGATATATGTATCACATAACTTGCTAAATAATAAAGTAATATTATTTGTAGAGGTTTCTAATGTGATGAGACTAGTAGATAGTTCTACTTGATATATTGCAATTTTTAGTGCAACTTGCTTCAATAATTTATTCTCAAATTTCTTCTCTGCTCTTTGTAGCAACTTTTCATATCCATTCAGATCTTCATTGAATTTCTTGATGACTTTTTCTAAGTGAACCAAAATAGGTTGTGTACTATCAACCTCAGTACTTAGTGCATCTATAAGTGTGTACTTCACATCTTCAATTACTTATTTTTCTTTTCTTTTCTCTTCTCTAAGCTTGTGTTGCTTATCTTTCTTTTGTAATAATTGTTGGTGCAATTAAATATTCACTAATTACACTTACTTAAGCTTACTTGGGATAATGCATTGCATAGTAGTTTGTGATTGAGACACTTAGGAGTTTTCACCTCAATTAAACACATGGTGTAGGAGAATTTCACTCTAGGTGGTCATAGTTGTTATCTTATTCCACCTTTAGTGCACTTATCACATTATCATCCTCATCATTGCACATACTTCATTGCATAATGGAGGATGGTCCACCTTTGGTGGACATGTGATTCCATCTTGTGTGGGTGATAGCTTATCTTCTTCTTATCATTGTCTCTTATCACCTCTCCTATATAAGGAGGCCTATTACGTACTTTTCAAATCAATCCATTGGATGTCAATCAAGTCCATTATCAATAATAACATTCTTTCATCTTCATGTAATTGTCTTGTCATTCTCCTGTGGAGGTTATCTTGGTCTTTCATTTGATCCTAGGGTTGTTGTAGAGTCACCTAAAACTCTAACATGGTATCAAAGCTCTAATGTTGTGAAGACTTCTTCTCAAGAAGTGCAATCTTGGCTTGACTCATTATTGGTGTAGCATTTGGAAATTTGGACATCACAATTTGGAGGATATTTCAGGAGTCCTATTTTGTGACCTTCTGTTATAGGTGAAAATTGAAGATTTTTAGTGAAAATTAGAGGTTGGCATCATATAGAGGAGGTCCAAAAACTCCTAAATTGAATTTTGTTTCATCCAAATCAGACATCTAAGGCCAGATCTAAAGCCATTTGATTTTTGAAGGTATAACGATGACGATTCAGAAAAATAATTTCAGAGGCAATTTTCAAACAGTGATATCTACCTCATACGGACTCCTTTTTCTGCATTTTTTTTGGTTTTGGGATAGAATTTCACAATCTACATAGTGGTGTAGGTGATTTTGGATTTGTCTCTGAATTTTTTTGAAAAATCACAAATCCCATTTTTTGCAACTTTCAAGGCTCTATTTGGGCACATTCAGTAACATTCTTAGCTGCTTTTTTATTTTTAAGTGCATGATTTTTCCTCTACTTTCCAAATTTGTAATCAGATTTTAGTGATTTGGAGTGGGCATGTCACTTTCAGAAATAGGTCTATTCTAGCTATATTTGCACTTGGTGAATATTTGGATTGCAATTTTCATAATTGAATCAGTAATTCGAAGGATTTATCAATTGATTTCAGTCATTCTTTGATTCCTTATGGATTTTTCAAAAGTTCCACTGCTCACTCCATATAACTATCATGAATGGAAACAAGCAATTTCTAATCAGTTGATGAATATTGAATTGCTTAGAATGATTCTTGGATAGGATCTAGAACCACCTACAAGTGTTGCAGAAAGAAGGAAATTGTTTGATAGAAGAAATAAAGCACTTGGATTTCTTAGATCTACCATCTCCAATGATTTTCTATATCATATTGCATCCTACACACATCCTCATGATGCCTGGATAACAATGGAAGGAATCTTTGGTAAACTAGATAAAATAAGAAAATTCAAATTGGAGAATGAGCTTATAGGTCTAAGTCCATGTGATTTTGACAATATTCTAGACTTTTTCTCTAAATTCAATTCCATTATATTGGAGCTTTCTAATTGTGGCATAACTAAAGATGATGAGCAATTGATATTATCTATTCTTTCCAAGTTAGGTCCTGAATATTCAATCTTTGTTTCAACATTCTATACTACTATAGATGCTCTTGGTAGTGCATACAAAATGCCTTCTCTTGATGAATTTGCAACTCAACTCACAAGGGAACAAGAAAAGTTAACACACATGGGTCAATTGAAGCCTTTAAAGCATCTAGCATTGGTTGCAAATGACTCCTCTCCAAAGGCTCCCAAAGGAAAGGGAAACAAACAACACGAGGATCCTAAGCAACATGAAAAAGGTGATGACTCTCCTTCACAACATAATATTGAATCCAAGTCCTTTTCAAGAGAGGAATCATTTAGAGGAAGGAGAGATAAATGTGCTTATTGCAAAAATTTAGGACATGATGAGCATAAATGTTTCCATAAGAAGATTGATGAGCTTACTCACATTCTTCAAAAGAATAATATCCAGTTGTCCTCATCAGTGTCTTCTCCTTCTTCTCAATATTAGGTAATTGCTACATCTACATCATCATCTAGAGGCAAATGACAAGCACTCATTGCTTCTATTCATCTTGAGTAAGGTAAATGGCTTCTTGATTTAGGTGCATCACATCATATGGCATCTTCTATGGATATGTTTTCTTCTATTCAACCTTGTACTTCCCCACCTATATTGATGGGTAATAATACATACATGAAGGTTTTTGGGAAAGGTTCTATTTGTATGGAATAGGGTACATTTAATGATGTTATTTGTATACCATCCTTGACCACTAATATCCTTTCCATTTACCAAATTACTCATGGGGCACAAGGTAAAATTGTTGAGTTCACTCCTAATTATGTCTATATTAGGAACATGGAGACTAGAGATGTCATGGCTATGGGATTTTTTGATCATACATCACACTTGTATTCTTTTGTACATTTTGTTGATAATGATGATGATATTCATGATGTACCTAACCCTTTATCAAGGGTGAATAATTCATGTGAGGAGAACATTGGACACATGAATCATTTTGTTCTTGATACAAGTGGTGAACTTCCTACTCCTCCACCTCCTACTTATTTAGACACTAGTTCTACTATTCAGTAGGATTATCTTTATGCTTCAGATCTTGCAGTGTGGGATGAATTCCTGGATGCTCTTTCAGATGACTCTCATAATGAAGATTTGGTTAATACATCTAAGGAGGTTTCTTTTTCAGATACTTCTTCACCTTCTTTGGAGATTGGATTTCCCAACTCTTCATGTTCTCTTGATTTTTCACATCTCATAGGTCAACTTGATGGTGTGACAGAATCTTTGAGCTTGGAGACACCTATTCAGTCTTCAGAGATGCATACATGGATACCTTCATCCTGTTGGAAATATTAAGACTAGCTAAGTTACTAAGAGGTGGGGTCAATTAGTAACTTATAATTTTTTTAATCCCAATTAGCAATTAATCATTTATGTGAATTCTAATCTAACTGTATGCATGAGAAATTGAAAAAACATGAAATCATACACAACACTTCAACACAAGATTTGGTGACCTAGAAACCTTCCAAATAGAAAGTAAAATTGGGGTGAGGATGATACCCACAAGGTTTAGTACTATAGTATAAAGTTAGCCTGTTAAGGCTTAAAATGATCACTTCTGATGATCTACCCTGTTAGGAGCAATAAGGACTACTAGGTCCACCTTGCAAAAGGATTTACAAACATACAATGAATTATGCACTTGGTAAAGAGATTTACATAAGACTGTTAGGTCTACCTTGTTGAAGGATTTGGCTGATCCACCTATTAGGATGAAGCAATGGTTGATCTCTAATATGCAACTTGGTTTGTTGAATGAGATTCTTTTGAGTGTACAAATCACCTTACTGTGATAGATGAATCTTTGCTGCTCCTTATACTATTGTAGCCTTTGTAATTTTCTCTTCTACTTTTCTCTGATGATTACATTACTTCTCTATGATGATTTGAATGTAATACAATACATTACATGTATATCAATCCAATTACATAATTACAAATTCAGCCACAATACAATATTACACAAATATTACAAAGTCAACCAAAGTGTAGAAACTCAGGTTCTGAAGATTGAGTCGGTGAGGTTTTGATATTCGGCATCCACTATCAATGCTTGACATCATCATGCATTCAGTAGACATAGAAGCTCGGTCCATACTGATCACTTTCAAGTAGTCTTGAACTCAGTCTACACTGGTGACTTAGTGAATACTGCAAAACTTGGCATATAAACTGAATTGTTTGATTCATAGTATATAGCTTGGTCAACATTATCACCTCGAGCTCAATATAAACTGAGTCTCTTGGTTAACATTGAGTAGCTTGGTTAGCACTATACTTGCATCACATAACCTATGAACTCGATAAGCACTGGACAACTTGGTTTGCACTGGTGAACTCAAAATACATTGAGATGCTTAGTTTACACTACTAATCATCACCTTTATAGTAACTGCTCAGTGCAAACTAAAATCTATCCAAATGACTCAATAGCAACTATAGAACTCAATAACAACTGAAATGTTTTGTTAACTGTACAATATGCTCGGTATAAGCTTACAATCTGAATAAGTGTATGTCACTAATAACAAACATGAATGGAATGTCAACAATCTCCCCCTTTGGCATTAATGACAGAACCACTTATTAGTCAAAATTAAATTATCCATCACCTTATGCCTCCAACTCAGTAGAATATATTGTTTTTGAGATTTTTCAAAATTGGTTTTGTAAAGGATACATTTTTGTACATGGTAATGCTCTCCCATACATAATATATGATATACTATACATATAGTATACATTTTCTCTAAATCTACTATTTTCTTTCCATTTTCTCTTTTATGTCTTATCCAATCTTCTCACATCTTCTCTCCCTTATATCTCCTTGTTCTCCCCCTTTTATCTCCTTATATCTTCTCCCCCTTTTTGACATTAATGCCAAAGATTTATTCTTATATTTACATAGTAATGCCAAAATGAGACAAGAAGTCTGAATGTACCTTCAGTATGAGTGCCAAAGTCTTGTACCGATTCTCTTGCAATACCTTGCATGTGTGCAATGCCACCTACACTTCTATTGATAATTCAATCATGTGGTCTACCATAGAGAAATTATTGTCATACATGAGAGTTTTTGAATGCACAATATGCTTCTATAGTGCATCCATGTTAGGAAGAATCATATTCTAGATATCTATCAAGGTCAATCTAATTTTGGCCTCTTCTCTGAGTAGTTTTGCCTACATATATGTTAGAAATCTGATTTTCTTTAAGTGAGCAAAGCTAGAACTTGGGTCAAGTTGTAATTGCTATGCACTTGCCTTTAGATCTTCATCAATTTTAGACAATTTTTCTCTTATTTCTATTGTGAAAATTGATGTGTCACATAATTTTCCAAAAATTAATGATTCATTAGTGCAAGAGGTTTCTAGAGAACCCAAAATAGTAGATAACTCTACTTGGTGAATGGAAATATATTGAGCAATAAGTTCTCAAAATGTATTCTCAAACTTTTCTCTACTTTCTGCAATATTTTTTCTTGTCCATCCAAATCTTCATTATATTTTTGGGCTTCCTCTGCCAACTGATACAAAATTGGTTGAGAAGTATCAACCTCTATATCTATAGCTTCTGCTAAAATGTTCTTTGCATGCTCAATGATCTTGAACTCTTTGTTTCTTTCTTCTCTTAGCCTTTGTTGCTTGGCTTTCTTTTGAAGGAGTTCACCAAATTGTTGCATCTGATCTAGAGTAAGATTGGAGATTTCCCATTTGAGAATGACAATCTCCTGATCAAGATCTATTTCCTCTTCCTTTTCTTTACCTTTAGTCAAAAAATTTGTGCTCAATTGTGGCTTGGTCTCAACTGTCCTTGCACTTATTGCTTGTATATTTGGAATGGAAACAATAGTTGAAATAGTAACACTCCCTACAAAAATGGATATTGCACTCATTGTTGAAATACTAGCAGAAATACCTATTGTAGACATAATTTATGTAGAGGGTAGAACTTGTAGCTTGGTAGATGAAGTACTTGGTACTTCAGTCAATGATGTGTTGAGTTGGATTAGTGCAAAGATTGATTGGATGCTTGTGCTTGTAGTGCTAGTCACAATCAATCTTGTTGAGGTTGTCTTTGTGCCTTATGTTATCAATGTTTTACTTGGAGAGTGAAGAAGTGAGGCTATAACTGCTACAATAATCTTAACTAGGTCAGTTTTCTCAACATCTTATGCATCTTCCTTGGTAGCCTCTTGCTCTTGTTCCTCTTCATCATCCACATTATCAAAATATGTTACTTCTTCATCATTCTCTTCATCTTTTTCTTGATCATCATCATCATCCTTGTCACTTATACTAATTGGAAAATCACTTGGTTTGTGAAGAAGATAGACATTCTTCCATGTATTTGTTGCATTCTTCACAACATGCTCTATTTTATTCAACAAAATAAGACATGTATTGAATCTTAAAGTTAATTTTTCTTCATTTTTCTTTAAAGATTCTTTCACTTCCTTGTTAGTCAAATTTGCATAAATTTCCTCAGGGTCTAATCATGTATATCCTTTGCAATTTGCATTGCACATTCCCATCTTGGCTTGATTTTGTTCATTAATGCATCTAGAATTTGTTGAGTGAGCTGATCAAGTGAGTATTTACATTTACCCATCTTAGTTAACAATATGTCTTCAATCTGGTTCTGCTCATTAGCTATTATGGTCTCATATTTTAATGCCTTAAAGTTTTCTATTCCTGAACCTGATTTCAATTCCTTCATTCGCTCCTCAAATGTGGGTGGAGACCTCTTGAAAATTATGTCTCCCCCTTCTTTGTCTACTTTCTTCCTGGAGGATCTCATGGTGAACACTACAATGGATGTCTTGGTAGGCTTAGTAATGATTACCTTGCCCTTTTTCTTCAGTGGCTCCTCTTCCTCTAATTCTCCATCCTCTTCTTCTTCATCTTCACCTTTTCCCTCAATCAACAAGAGAGTAGAACTTGTTTTCAACTTGGCAATTCTCTTCTTGCCTTTATTAATCACCTAAGGGAGCTTAATCTCCAGCTCTATCCTAGCCTTAGCTTCATCACATGTGCCAAAATATGTAGCGTTGGGATAAATTGCCTCATTTATTAATTCCTTAATTATATCCTTTGTTTCATCAATATTTACCTCATATCCTAGAGGTTTCACCCATGCAATTCTAGGCCTAACTGCCTAAATGTATACCTTGTCACTATTTACTATAAAACAAACATCATCTTTATAGTCTTCAACTAGTTTCTTAGGGATTCATAATCTATTATTCATTTTCTCCTTGAATGCATCAAAAAAATTGTCCATGATACTAGTATAATTTTCTCCCATGTCAACAATGTATTCATTAATCTGATAAAGTACTAGCACATCTTTCCTCCAAACAACAATACCTTTTGATGGAAAGAATTTTTGAACATAGAAAAATAAACATGTCAAAAGTGAGCCAAACTTACATGGATTGTTCTTTGATGTCCTAATTCTCTCCATTTTTTTGCTGAACTAATTCAACAATAGCTCAGCAAGGTCAAGAGAAAGGTTATTCTTGACTACCTTGTATGCTAGGTTCACAGCTTCACACGACACACTATTCAACCTGCCCAAACTATAGATTTTGTGTACAATGATATGAATACCAAATTTCAGTTCCATGTCTATAACACTACTTATTTTCATTCCCCTTCCATCCCATTCAGCTAGTGTTTTCTTCTCTAGTTCGACCTGACCTAGGGTTTTAGTCATTTTAGCTTTTGCCAACATTGGGAGACCAGCGATCATGTGGATCATCTTCTTTGTAATAAAAAATGGTTGCTCCAACCACAGCTGACCATTGTCCACATGACTAAGGATAAACCTAATCCATTTCACTTGGAAATCTTGTGGCATATGAGGAATATGTCTTAAACCATTCGCTTCTAGATGTTGGTGTTCAAGTTTCAACATGCCATTAACACATAACTTCTCTAGGGTTTCATCCATTTCTAGTGTACCAATATCCTAAATTGTGCATTTTAAATGAGAATAGATATCATTAATCAACAATACCTTAGGAGGGATTTGTGACTATGCTCCACTTAGATCTAGGGTTTCCACAACTATAGGAGTGAGCTTGAAATCTAGTGTCTTCCATTCTACACCATGAACCAACATGTCTAAACCTCATTTTGCTTTGTTGTTGGTAGCTACCATTTCTACTTGCTAGGGTTTGAGAGAATTTGAAAACTTTGGTAACAATTTTCTCAAATCACTTGAATTCTCTTGAAGATCACTCTGCACAATTTTCTCTTGAAAATTCATGGTGAAAAAATGACTTCAATTTCATTCCTTTTATCAAAGTATGCCATAAATGATTGGTACAAATGTTAGATCAAATTGACAGACTGTCATCCACTTCACTAGTATTGAATATTTGGTGGAGTCTTTCATGACTCCATAACCACATAAGATTTAGTCACTCCCAACCTTGTTTGGTAGAGTTTGTAACCCGACCTCACTCAATAAGGTAACTTGGTTGTAACTGGTACTTCTCACTTAGTGATTCCTTTTCATCTTGAATGCTAATATGGATCTTTTGTTCTATCAACTAGAATTTATTTAGATGTCTTCTTTAGTAGACTAGTTCCAGTTCTCATTTGAGAAATCAAGTAGAAATGGTGGAGTCGCCCAATTCTTAAGTGACTTGATCATCATTACTCGGACTTTCAATCTCAGTAGACTTTGGAACCCATTGTTCTCTCATTTTTTTTCTAATTTTATCAACTTTTTCCTTCTTTTCATCTTCAATTTTTCTAGTATTCATATAGTTCTTAGCAAGATGACTAAGTTCTATACAAATGAAACATCTTTTGATAGTATCTTTCTTTCTCGTGTGATGCTTTACACAATTCATTCCAATGTGTCCAAATTCTCCATAGTAATGATATCTAAACCAATTGTTATAGCCCCAACCAAATATAGCTTTCATAATTTGTTCTACTCGATTCAATATCTTGGTTTTGCATTCTGATGACTTGTGCCCATGCTTCTTACATATGTGAAATTTTCCTTCAAATCTTGCTTTTTCTTTGCATTCATCAACTCTATGACCATGTTGAATACAATTGTAGCATCTTCCATTAAATTTTTCTTTCCCATTGCTCCAACATTTGTTTGAAGTATGACCTATCTTACCACAATGACTGCAAGTAGATTTTGATTCCTTTGAGCTCTTCGCTTGGATGTTTCACCTTCTTCTATATATCCAATTCCTACTTTTCCTTTTTGTCTGAAATGACTTTGGTCATTCAACTAATTCATGTCTGCTTGGGATTTCATCATTCTTTCATTGGTTTGTTCTTTAATGTTTAGATCAATCTGCAATCTTTCATTTTTTGATCTTAGGTTCATGATTTCTTCATTTGCATTGGTAAGCTAATCAACGAAGTCTTTTTGGTCAAGGGATAGGTGTTGAATTTCATTGTTCTTTCCTTTTATCTCTTCTCATATCTTATTTTTCTCTTCCATGACTTCACACAATCTTACTGACTAAATTTCTTGCTTTCTTCTTAGTTTTCTTGCTTCTTCTTGAAGAGTACTATTCTTCTCCAATAGTTCTTTGATTGCTTCATCAGCTTCATCTAAATTGCTTGAAAGGATGTCTTCAATTCTTTCTTCAATGTAGAGTGAATCATTCATATGGATTACAAGGTCTTTTCTTCTTTTTAGGGATTGAGAGAGTTGCTCTTTTTATTTCTTGAGTTGTCCAATGGCCAATTCCAAATCTACCTTCTCATTTTCAATAGCCTTGTCAAGTCTGAATACCCCCAATTCCTTTGATCTTTGTTCAAGCTATTAAAATTTTCGCTAAGAACCATAATGCTTGATACCAATTGTTGGAAATATTAAGACTAGCTAAGTTGTTGAGAGGGGGGGTGAATTAGTAACTTAAAAAACTTTTTATCCCAATTAGTAATTAATCCTTTATGTGAATTCTAATCTAATTGTATGCATGAGAAATTGAAAAAACATGAAATCATACACAACACTTTAACACCAGATTTGGTGACCCAGAAACCTTCCAAATAGAAAGTAAAATTAGAGTGGGGATGATACCCACAAGCTTTAGTACTGCAGTATAAAGTTAGCTTGTCAAGGCTTACAATGGTCACTTCTGATGATCTGCCCTATTAGGAGTAATAAGGATTGCTAGTTCCACCTTGCAAAAGGATTTATAAACATACAATGAAGTATGCACTCGATAAAGAGATTTACATAAGACTGTTAGGTCTACCTTGTTAAAGGATTTGACTGATCCACCTATTAGGATGAAGCAATGGTTGATCTCTTATCTATGACTTGGTTTGCTAAATGAGATTCCTCTGAGTGTACAAATCACCTTGCTATGATAGATGAATCTTTGTTGCTCCCTATACTGTTGTAGCCTTTGTAATTTTCTCTTCTACTTTTCTCTGATGATTACATTACTTCTCTATAATGATTTGGATATAATACAATACATTACATATATATCAATCCAATTATATAATTATAAAGTTGACCACAATACAAGTTTACACAAATATTACAAAGTCAACCAAAGTGTAGAAACTTGGATTCTAAAGACTGACTCGGTGAGGTTCTAATACTCGACATCTACTATCAATGCTTGACATCATCATGCACTTGGTAGACATAGAAGCTTGGTCCATACTGATCACTTCCAAGTAGTCTTGAATGTGGTCTGCACTACTGACTCGGTGAATACTGCAAAACTCAGCATATAAACTGAATCATTTGATTCACACTATATAGCTCAATCAACATTATCACCTCAAGCTTAATATAAACTGAGTCTCTTGGTTAACACTGAGCAGCTTGGTTAACACTAGACTTGCATCACATCAATTTTGAACTTGATAAGCACTACACAACTCAGTTTGAATTGGTAAACTTGACATACACTGAGATGTTCAGTTCACACTATTGATCATCACATTTGTAGTATATGCTCAATGTAAACTAAAATCTATCCAAAGGACTTGATAGCAACTGTAGAACTGAGTAACAACTGAAATGCTTAGTTAACTATACAATGTGCTTGGTATAACCTTACGATCTAAATAAGTGTACGTCACTAATAAAAAACATGAATGGAATGTCAACACTTCCTCCTTCCTCACTTTTTACATGGAGTGGCTTCTCTATCATTTGATGTATTTATCTCTTCCTAGGGAGAGACATGTTTCTTGTAGGCATTAGATTATATTTTTCTCGCAAGTACTCTTCATCTACATTGGATTTTCTTCATTATGGGGGGACATCATGTCTCCTTATTTCCTTCCTATGGGGGGATCATTCTTTGTATATACATGATGTATGCAATTTTTGGGGGGTCTTGAGTACTCCATCCATCCATGCATCTTGTTTTCATCTCTCTTTTTGGAGGAGGGTTTTTCCCATGAGGTTTTCTCTCTTTCTCCACTTAATGAGAGATCACATTTCATGTGTTGCATTGCATATTGTACATGGGTACCTAAAATCACCTAGTAGTCGGGAGCCATCTTGCATTGTGAGTTTAAGTGCATTACCCTAAGTTACACTTAAGGGGGGGGTGTTGGTGTAATTAAATATTCACTAATTACACATACTTAAGCTTACTTGGGATAATGCATTGCATAGTAGTTTGTGATTGAGACACTTAGGAGTTTGCACCTCAGTTAAACACATGGTGTAGGAGAATTCCACTCTAGCTGGTCATAGTTGTTATCTTATTCCATCTTTAGTGCATTTATCACATTATCATCCTCATCATTGCACATACTTCATTGCATAATGGAGGATGTTCCACCTTTGGTGGATATTTGATTCCACCTTGTGTGGGTGATAGCTTATCTTCTTATCATTGTCTCTTATCACCTATCCTATATAAGGAGGCCTATTATGTAAATTTCAAATCAATCTATTGGATGTCAATCAAGTCCATTATCAATAATAGCATTCTTGCATCTTCATGCAATTGTCTTGCCATTCTCTTGTTGAAGTTATCTTGGTCTTTCATTTGATCCTAGGGATGTTGTAGAGTCGCCTAAAACTCTAACAATAATTCACCTATGATATTCATTTGATCAAGATTCAGAGTAGAGATATCCCAATTTGGGATAACTATATCCTCATCAAGATCAATGTCTTCTTCTTTACCTTTATCGTTGCTTAAAATTTTAGCACTTGGTTGAAGCTTGCTCTCAATTGTCCTTGTATGTACTATTTGCATACTTGGAATTGTAACAATAGTAGAAATAGAAGGGCTCGCAAAAAAAGGTAGATATTTCACTGACAATAGAAATACCTAGTTTCCGTGTAGCCAAATTTGATGATGGAGGAGGCACTAGCTACTTGGTAGACGAAGTGCTAATCACTTTATTCAATATGGTACTCAGTTGAATAGGTGCAAAGATTGGTTGGGCACATGATGTTGTAGTGGTTTCCACAACCAACTCAGCAGAAGCTTTCTCTAAGCTTGATGGCATTAAAGATTTTATCAGAGAGTGAGGAAATGAGACCACAACCGATGTTGCAATCTTCTTTGGGTCAGTTTCCTCAATACTCTAAATCTCAGGGAGATTCTCCTTAGTAGCTTCCTATTCTTGCTCCTCATCATCAAGATTTACATCATCTATTTCTATATCTTCTTCATCATTGTTGTCATTTTCTTTCTTGTCATCTTCATCATCTATGTTACTATCATGAACAATAAAATCACCTTGTTGATGAAGTTTGTAGATATTCTTCCATGTAGTTGTAGTTTTCTCTACCACATGTTCAATGTCATTTACCAATATCATGCTTGTATTGAATTTCAAAATGAGCTTTTCCTCATTTTTTTCATGGATTCTTTCACCTCTTTGTCACTAAGACTCGGCAAGGGTTTTGCTTCACAGTTCTACCCGACTTAGGGTTTTGGTAGTCTTTGTTTTGTTCAACATTGGGAGCCCTATGATTCAATGAATCATTTTCTTTGTTATTTGAATAGGATGCTCCAACCATTGTTTCCTGTTGTGTACACGGCTAAGGATAAGCCTTATCTATTTTATTTGAAAGTCTCAGGGCATATGTGGAATGTGTGTTAAACCTTGGTCTCCAAATCTTGATTCTCGGCTTTCAACACACCATTAACACATAACTTTTCTAGAGTCTCATCCATCTCTAGAGTTCTAATATCTTTTATCGAACAACAAAAATGTGAATGAATGTTGTTAACAAGTAGTACCTTTGGTGGAATCTGTGAATGAGCTCCAGTTAGATCAAGTGCTTCTACAATTGCCATACTTAACTTGAAGTCTGGTGCCTTCCATTCAATTTCACAAACCAAAATCTCAGATCCTATCCTGGTTTTGCTGCTAGAAGATTTCATGCTTGGTAGAGTTTATGAAAACACAAAAATCGTCAACAAAAAATACACAGATCACTTGGAAGCATAGAAATCACCCTTTGCAAATAGCTCTTCAAAAATTCATGGTGATAAATGAATTCAATTTCCTTTCTTTTGACATATTTTCATTTTGCAATTGCCATAAATGCTTGGTACAATCACTTATTAGGTGATAGACTATCTTCCACTCAGTTCAATATTAATGCTCAATAGAGTCATTCATAGCTCAGTATCCACACAATATTTTAGTGTATCTTGAACATGCTCAGTAGGGTCTTGTAACTTGACCTAGCTCAGTAAGGTCTTGATTTTCTTGTAATAACTTGGTGACCTATTTGCATCTTAAATTATGTTGATATGCATATTTCCTTCTAGTTGGCTAAAACTGATGTAAGATGTCTCCTTTAGAGTCTTAGTTCCAATCCTATGGGAGATCAAGTTGAAATGCTTGAGTCACCCAATTCTTGAGTGAAATGTGCTTCATGACTCAGACTTGTATTCTTAGAAGATTTTGGAATCTATTGCTACCTCATATGCTTTCTGATATTGTCAACTTTGGCTTTCTTTTCATCTTCTATCCTTCCAGTACAGTTCTTGGCAAGATGTCCATGTTTTGTACAAATAAAACATCTTCTAGTGGTGTCCCTTGTACTCATGTGACATTTTACACAATTTTCTCTAATGTGCCCAAATTCTCCACAGAAGTAGCATCTACACAATGTGTTGTAGTCCCATCCAAATATAGCTTTCACAATCTGTTATGTGGGGTTCAATATCTTGGTTTTTCATTTAGAATATTTGTGTCCATATTTCTTGCACTTGTAACATTTTCCTTCAAACTTAGCTTTCTCCTTACATTCACTTGCTTTATGACCATGTTTATTGCAATTGTAACACTTTCCATTGAATTTTGCTTTACCATTACTCCAACATTTGTTTGATATATGACCTAACTTACCACAATGATTGCAAGTAGGCTTTTGATTCTTTAGAGCTCCTTACTTGGATGATTCACCTTCTTCTGTGTATCCTATTCTTGCTTTGTGTTTATGTTTGTATTGACATTGCTCATTCAATTGATTCATATCTGCATCATCCTCTCATTAGTTTGCTTTTCAGTGTTAAGATCATTTTGCAATCTTTCATTCTCTGTTCTTATATTCATGATTTCTTCATTTGCATTAGTGAGCTAATCAATGATGACTTCCTATTGAAGGGATAAATGTTGAATTTCATTGTTCTTTCCTTCTATCTCTTCTTTGGCTTTGTATTTTTCTTCCATGACTTCACATAATCTTACTAACTACATTTCTTGTTCTCTTTTCAGCTTTCTAATTTCTTCTTCTTGAATATCATAATTCTTTTCCAATAGGTCTTTGATTGCCTCATTAGCTTCATCTAAATTTCTTTTTGGATAGACATCTACAATTCTTTCTTTAGTGTAGATATTTTCATTCATTTGTACTACAAGATCTTTTCTTCTTTTCAAGGATTGAGAGAGCTTCTCCTTTTCTTTCTTTAGTTGCCCAATAGCCAATTCCAAATCCAACTTTTCATTGTCAATAGCCTTGTCTAGCCTGTATACTTCCATTGCCTCTGATCTTTGCTCAAGCTATTAAACTTCTTCTCTGAGAACTATAATGCTCTGATACCATTTGGAAATATAGGATAGGCTAGGTTATTGAGAGGGGAGGGGTGAATTAGGAACCAATAAAACTTGAACTTATTTCACCAAATAATCCTTCATATATATTATGATCTAATTGCATGCATGAAAGTATGAAAGCATTAAAACATTCATAACATATTGACACAAGATATGGTGACCCAAAAACCTTCCAAATAGAAAGCAAAACTGGGGTGGGGATGATACCCACAAGCTTGAGTACTGCAATATAAAGTTGGTTGGTAAAGGCTTACAATTAATCACTTGTGATGATCTCCCTTGTTAGGAGCAATAAGGACTGGTAGGTCCAACATACAATGAAGTATGCACTTGGTAAAGAGATTTGCAAAAGATTGTTAAGTCTACCTTGTGAAAGGATTTAACTAATACACCTATTAGGATGAACTAGTAGCTGATCTCTAATCTGTAACTTTGATTTGTTGGTTGAGATTCCTTTGAAGTGTAACGATCACTTTGCCATGATAGATCAATCTTTGTTGCTCCTTATATTTCTTATAGCCTTCTCAATTTTACTTTTTCTCTTCATACTTTCTTCTTATTATATCTCATATATTTGGATGTGATACAATACATTTCATATATATCAATCTACATTACAATTCATCAAAGTCGGCCATGATATAAGTTTCACCAAGATACACAAAGTCAATGCAACTACTAGCACTCGAGTTTTTAAGACAAACTTAGTGAGGTTTTGAGCTTGGTAACCAATGTCAACACTCGACATCATCATGCTCTTGGTAGACGTAGAAGCTTGATTCATACTAATCACTTCTAAATAGTCTAAACTCGGTCAACATTGGTGAATTGGTGAACACTATGAAACTCAAAATATAAATTGAATCACTTGGTTAACACTTCATGGCTCGGTCAACACTAACATTGCAAGCTTGGTATAAACTAAATCACTTGGTTGACACTTCCTGGCTCAGTTAACACTAGATTCACATCACTGATACTATGACCTCGGTAGACACTGGAGACCACGGTTGGCACTGTGCAACCTAATTAATACTATGAAGCTTGGTTTTCACTGTTACTTATCAACTTGGTAGATACTTCTTGGTGTGAATTGAATACTGATTCTAGAACTTGGTAGAGCCTAGATTACTCCGTTAACATTGTAAATTGCAAGATAAGCTCTATAGCTACTAACATTTGACTAATTGTGAGTCACTAATAAAAAAATTTAAACATAATGTCAACAATTATAATAAAAAGTAATATAAAAACACCCCCATGATGCAGAAAAATGAACCCCAGCTTGCAGAAGGAATGCATATACAAGAAAAGAGGAAAAAAAGCTCCAGATGTGTATCACAAATACTTGATATAAAATACTAGTGAGATGAAAAATAATCTAGAAATTTCTTTAGAAGAACTTTCTGAAGCTCTTTCTAGATCAAAAAATGAAGCTATAACAAACAAATTATGCCCTCTAAAAGATTGAAGACATCATCGGACTTCAAGCACAATAATAGGTACCAAAATGGAAAAAAATTCCAAAAAAATCTCTTCCACCATCTCCATCTCTAAATCAGCTTTTCGGTGCTTCTTTTGGATCAAAAAAAGATCCCTGTATGCTTAAGATATCACCAAAAAACTTACAGGGCCCTCAGAATGATATTATTTTAAAACCCTCAAAAAAATTGCTTAGGGCCTAAAAGTTGGTCCTCGGCCCCCCATGTGATCGTGGGCTAGGCAGGCAAAAATTGAGAGGCCTAGCGATGGAGCCACCAATGGAGCAGAGGTGGTGACGATCCCGAATCTGAGCAGAGGTGGTGGAACCAAGCAGAGGCAAAGCAACCAGTGGTTAGAGGGTTGCAGTGGTTAGGATGCCCGCTTGCGGTCATTGTGGTTGCCTAGACTGCTAGCAATTTTTTAAAAACCATTAGTAGTCAAAAACACCACAAAAAATGATTTTTTTTAAAAAAAATATTTTTTTGTCTCATTTTGCATGCCAGAGGTTGTACTACCTTGCTATGCAAATTATTTTTGCCTCCCAGGTCAATGTTGTCCAAAATCAACAAACTGTATATGAAAATGGGGGTTTTGATATCTTCTAAATCCAACCACGAGGTGTTTTTGGCCTCAAAGTACTCTAAAAATCAAAGACTACCCTATTTTCAAAGAAAATGCTAGCTCTATTCTGTCAAACTGTCATTCTTCTTTTTCTCCAAATATTGAACAAGCTACAATGGATCTGACTCTAATACCATGAAGAATTTGATCAATACAAATTCACAAAGCCTAAACAATACCTACATACAAGAGCCTATCATAGAGAAGAAAAAGAAAAGAAGAGACAAGGGTTTTTCTCTAAAAATATAGAATCTGTATCATCAAAATGAAAAGAATCAAACATTTATATGAGATCAATCCTCATAGAAGGTGATTGAAAACCTAAAAGGGAAACCCTAAGAAACATTTAATAATTACTAATTAATTATTAAATAGAAATTCAAAGTACCTAAAGTAAAATATTAAGAAGGGAGTAAAGGTAATTTAATAAAAGAAATTAAATTAACCCTTTACTCTAACATAAACTACATCCAATTTACACATTTCATTAGTTTACATCATTTTCAAATTCTAAACACAAATGCCACTTTTATGTCATTAAATTTGAACAAATAAAGCTTTGAGATCCTTTTTCTTTATAAAACGTTACATAGGTTTGTGCTTTTACCCTTATAAATATAAAGATAACTAAATAGTGTGTAACTACATTAATACTATCACATACCTATTATTTCCCTCTTCCTTTTGAATTCCATTAGCTTTTAGCCTTTTCTCTTTTGCATCTTCAATGATTTCAATCCACTCCATCAGTGAAACCATAGGAGGACACTTGTACTTTGGGTTGTCCTTTAGAGCCCTTATGCATTGGTCCCTCAGAGTCTTTAGATGTTTGCAAGATGTCTAAAGAATTTTGGCTTTGTTAAAGAAAATTTGACCAAAGAGATCCTCTAAAGATTTTATGGGTTGATATTTTAATTTGGGAGTTTGGTCATTCCACCTTTTAACAAAAACCAAAATTGATAGATAAAAAAATTAGTTCAAGCTATGTACCTTGAATATAATACAATAAATGGATGAAAGGAAAAATATTCTAACAATTATATGAAGCTACGCACCTTTTACACAATGTGGGCCTGAATAGCTTCAATGTTATTTTATAAAAACTTTTATAAAAAACATTGTTTCCTACAAAAATATCATGCGATCATTAGTACAAAACAAGGTATGAATAAGTAAATTGTTAGGAATAAGGTGTTTCAACCTTGTATAATTCCTATTCTTATTATTTGTTTTGTAAAATGTATTTCTTGCAAATAATGTTGATGTGTCGACATCTTGAATGGTGTGTAAGGAGATCATGACTAAAACGATTATGACATATTCCTATGACACGTAAGAGCTATGTTAGGAAGATTCAATGACAGGTGAAGACATGTGGCAACTAAGATATTTGAGTATTGTACTCTCTACCCCAATAGTGGGGTTTTTTGGGGTTCCTATTTTCTCAAAGAATGGTAAAACCCTAATACGGTTTACCTTTTGGGAGTAGCCCTAAAGTGAAGCACATGTTATAAGTGTTTTTATGGTTGTAAAGAGATGCAATGGGAAAAAGGTGTATTGTTGGTACTGCGAGTAGCTACTAGAGTCTTCTATTGTTGATGTTGAACTTGCATTGCAAGTGTATTGTAACCTCGTGTTAAAGATAATACATTGTGCAGGTTCTGAAGGGGTGGGGTTGTTTTACCGAAAGGTTTTTTCCCACTGGCAAATCCTTGTGTTATGTATTCTTTTCTCTGTCTATTTTCAGTATGCATGGTTGGCTACAATATTATTGTTTACATGATATTGAATCTGTAAGTGTAGAAGATTTTAATAGGATTTGCATCATACTTTCCTTATGAGATTAGTGTAGGAAGTTGTTTTTGCACCTGAGTTTCCTTACATAAACTACAATTACACTCTAAATAATAATAATTTTAAAGAATCTATAAGCTTAGGCACTTTTAAGAGAATCATATCTTTCTCTTCCAACAACAATGACACCTGCAAGAATCTAGTACTAGTAATACGGGATGATCCAAGAAATGATAGTAAATTATTACTATTACTGGTCTTTGTTCTATCTTGAGAAGGTGTATTTGTCACTTCATAAAGTTAATCAATGACCATGATAGAATGACTATGATAAAAAGTACAAATCAAATCATAATTATCACATAACCAAATATAGAAAACAAGGATTTACTAGCTCTAGTAAGAGTAGATGCGGATGCATGCTCCTTGTTGTCGGTCTTACAATTGACAATCTCATAGTGGTGGTCGACCTCATCAAAGGAGGCATATGCACTTCATCATGACCTAGAATATAATCATATATACAATGTCTTGTCTTTTTAAAATATAGATTACAATCATGTGACACAGCTGGAGGAGGGAAAACATTTACTCAAACAACAGTAATATACTTCACCTTTCTTATAAAACTATCAATAATAATCATGAAGAAAATAATAGTGAAATTTCTACTATTAATGGACTACAATACAGAAGCATGGTATAAGATGATTTTGATGATGTCCCTTGTGATGCTTGAAAATGGAAATCACATATCTGAAGGAACTATAGAAATACCCTCATCATGTCCAATAACTCGGCGAGGGATCAATTTTTTTTGTAAGAACACATACATATTTCACTTCATGATCCATAAATTATTATAAAATATAAACCTTTATTGAACTATCGTTATAGCTAAAGATTCATTTTTTCTTACTTCCAAACAAAGTGCTTTCCATAACAATTCATTTTTCATTGCCTCTATCTCCTCACTTGTATTTGGATCCATCACAATTGGAAGAATTTATGAATTGATTGATTTTAGGCTCTTTCTACACATGCTTATGGGATCAACATTATATGTAATATCATCATCGCATAATGTTGTCGCTTGCATATAAGAAATTAATTACTCTTTTGTTATAGGTACTTTTGCCTTTCCTTAAGCATCAATTTGTGATAGAAATATGAGTAAAATAATAAATAAAAATTTTTAAACCCTATTGAAAATAACATAATAATATAAAATCTTGTACAGTTACAATTACACTAATTTTTACACAAAGGTTTACCTTCATTGAAGAAGGGGTGGGAGGAACATCCCTGCCTCTATCATCTGATGGATCCTATTGAAAACTACAATTGAGACAATTGTTATGTTGTCATTGATGTCAAACGTTAGTAGTAAGACAATTTTATATTTGATTTGAGTGCCATGTCAAGATGATTGATGAAGAGGATTTCAAAAGAAGGACAAAACAAAAGGACCTAGAGGAAAGGTTGAGTTATGAGGAATTATAATTGGCACTTGATTAGTTGGAATTTGACAAGATAAAGTGATTGTTTAATCATGCTACAAGTGAAGAAGACAGTTGTACTAGAGGCTAAAAGAAGTGATTAAAGAATGACCAAATACATAGGCTTAACCGAGCAAAAGAGTAGAATACTAAGGAACTTGAAGTTTATGTTAAGTGATGCTAGTGTCAACTGAGCACCAGTATAAGCTGAGAAAATATAGAATTGACCAAGCATCAGTACAACTAAGTGACAATGTATGTGCTAAGCAAGAAAAGTTAGTAGTGACTGAGTAATCCATTGATGACTGAGTGCCAGAACATAGTATTGGTTGAGGGACAACATTTGATAGATTAAGAGGAAATCATGATTTCCAACCAACATAATTAATTTCTTGGAAAATGTAAAGCATGTGGAAGATAAGAATGGATTAGATGGATCATTTAATTTGAGGGAAACTATATTTGAGAGTTTCTATGCAAGAATTCAAGGTGAAGTTTTGAGAAGTTTATAGAAGAGAAAAGAGGATATGAAATGATGGAAGGATTTGATGAATCTAACCAAACCCTAAGATCTATAGTGGTGTTTAAGTGATGAAAGATCATAATTACCTATTTAAGGAGGTATAAGGGATAATATAAAGAGGTTGGAGCTTTTGTTGATGCTATAAATTGGCGAACTTGAGTAGGAGGCTGAGAAGTGTTGTGAAGAGTTGAAGAGTGATTGCTTCATGGAGTGCCAAGAAAATCAGAAATGGAGATGAAAATGAAGGCCAATTAATGGATTAAAATTTGAACCAAATCTTGATCTATATTTGCAAAGTGAGTTGTATTTGTTAGATCAAACCTGTTGCTACTTTCTAACCATTGTATTTGTATTGAAATCATTTAATCAAGGTTAACCTAATAGTCATATGTAAATCCTTTAATCAAGGTAGCATTCTAATGAAATGTTCATAAGTCCTCTAACAAGGCCACTCCTAATAGGGTAATTAAATCCTTTAACAATGTCACATTTAACAACATGTTTTGTAACCTTTAACAGGGTTGGCTCCTAATAGAGATCACTTCAGAAGAATGAAAAATTGGTGACATGTTACCAGTAGTTTTTCCCAAATTGGGTTTCCCTGCTAAGTCCTAGCATCACACTCGTGTGGATGTCATTTGAGATGTTTTATTGTTAATGTTTTACATTCTACAAGTTTGTTAATATTAGGGCAGTGGACTGCAAGTTTATGTTAGTGATTATCTTCTATAGTGACCAAGCTATTGAATGATTAGATCTAAAGTATTTGAAGTGTTTAAAATTTCATTTGGTACATCTAGACCTTGGATAATTGATTCACTCCCTCTCTTAGTTATTGTAAATATTATAACAATTGGTATCAGAGTATGGGTGCTTGTAGAGAAAAGTTTGAAGGTGCTTGGAGTTAAAGATCAAGATGTACGAAAAGGAGGTGTCAAAGTTGAACAAAGAGAAATTCCCTGCATGGAAGAATTTGATGAAGTTGCATATAATGGAAAGAATTAGAGGTGGTGTATTCTACTATATAGAAAATGAATATGTGACTATTAAAATAGTTCCTCTGATTGCTCAATAGATGAAAGAGAAGAAAGAACACAACTAGGATATGTTGGAGATTGCATCAACCCTTAGCTATGCCAAGTTTGATTACATAAATGATTACACTAATGCTAAGAAAATGTGGGATACACTACATACTATTTATGGAGGAGATAAACAAGTTTTCATAGAAAAAAAAAAATGTTGAGAGGTAAATTAGGGGTGATTCCCCTAGAGTCTAGACAAGGCTGCTTAATTTGAGATGGAGCTCTGCATCAAATGAGTTGATCTAAATATCTAAGAAATTGATGCAAAAAGTTATAATTGGGGAGCTGCCTAAAGTAGTGAAGAAAGTAGAATAGATAATTAATGGTGATTATGATTCAAAAGTACTAATATGAAGATATTTACATAATGTCGATGTATGAGTTATCATTTTTATCAAAGAGGGAGAATATTGAAGCAGTTACCTATGCACTAATCAAAAAGCGAGAGATTATATCAAGAGAGAATGAAAGAGAGAATTTTATGTTGGTTACAAAGAGGGAGAATTTATGCAAGGTATTGCCAACAATACAAAGGACCTGATTGATTTTATGATCTAATATGATAGAAGGAGTTTATGTGTTGACAAATACTAAATATAAAAACATCGTCGTAACGAAAGCACTACATGACCTAAATTTTATTATTATAATAAAATGGTATATTGTGTATTATAGTTATTAATTAGATGTAATTAGTTTAAATGTTATATATAGTACTTACCAATCTTATGATAATAACTTACTTTGTATTTATGCCATTCAAATTGTAATATTTTAGTAGCTTTTCTCCTACACTTATTGATTTTATTGTTGATCTTAGAATGGTTTTGACAATTGAGTGTCAACACACTTAAGAAACTTTCTAAGAAGATGTCGAGTATAATATAGATGTTGAGTTACAATATGTGCCAAGCCAAAAATTCATCAAGTGCCAAGTCATTCAAATGTCGAGTGACTAATAGATGCTGAGGAAGTATATGTGCTAAGTAAGCTATAAGTGTCAAGTAAGATAGAATTTAGTATGTGTCAAGCATCAATAATCAGTAAGTGTTGAGTAACACAAAATCAACATAAGAGTTTGTGCCCTCACAAACTAAGATGTAAACCATTTTTGAGCCAACATATGATAAATCTTGAAGGATTAAAAAATAAGATTGAATCTATTTGATTCCCTATGAATCAACATGCAACCAATTAGAAAAATGGAAATATTTGAGCGAGAAAGATGGATGAATCTCAATCATAGAGTCATAGCTAACCCTAAGTCATGAAACATTTTTAAGGAGGTTGAAGCCCCATAATTCAAGTAATCAAAGAGAGGAATGACAAAGTGGAAGAGAGTGAAGAACACAAGGGCGAAGAGTACATTCAAGGTGACTTAGTAAAACAAGGGAATTGTCAGATTAGTTAACAACAGAACAGAGTATTAGCACTTCATACAGAATCATATCAAATCAAAGAAGATCAAATCAGAATGGACTAAACATTGATCTAAAATCAAAAATTGAAGATTGCAAGTGATCAGGTCAACATATTCTACTATACTTTTTAGCTATTGTACTAGGAGAATGAAAATCCTATGAAGATAGGTTCATTTGCCATCAATGCCAAACAAGGAGATTTTTGAAATTTGATTGAAAAGATCATTATTAAAGAAGGGAGATTGTTGATAAAAAAAAAATTCAATCATTGTTTTGTCACTGATGTCAAACCTGCTATTTACTGGAATGACAATTGCTTATAAGATCCAAGTACTATCACTTAGTTGATTGATAAAGAGGATTTAATCAATAAGATGTAACAAAAGAACCTAAGGGAAAAGTTGAGTTATGATTTTGTAATGAAGTACAAGGATTAGTTAAGGAAATGGTAAAATAATTTATTGATAATACACTTGAAGATATAGAGGTTGGCTACACTTAGAAACTCTAGAAGAATAAGTTATAAAAAAACTGTCTACAAAGCTTGACTAAATTCATCAGTGGGTGTTGAGTAAGTTAGTTCATGCCAAGAAGATTATTAGTAAGTGCCGAGAAAATGAAAAATCTAGTGTATGCCGAGTGAAGCAAAAGGTGTTGAACAAGTTCAAGTGCCGAGCTAGACAAAATGTAATAGGTGTCAAGCATCAGTAAAACTTACTTGATGCCAAGTAACATAGTATGTGTTGAGCATGAGAAAGTCAATAGTGTCGAGTTGTTTCATTATTTAAAAAGTCAAAGATTCACTAGATCTGAGACTATAAGTTTGTTACCTTGAATTTAGTGAACCAGATGGAAGATAAGGATGTTGAGCTAGTGGTACAAAATTCTAGGTTAACCATTTTCAGGTGAATATAGGTGGATTCCACATGATGTTTCTAGAAGAAACAAGATAAGGGGAAGATAAATTGTATCTTACCTACTCCATTCAAACCCAAAATAAGAGCAGGAAGATTAGAGTGGAAAATTATTCCAAACTCTTATTTAAGGAGTTATAGGTCAAGAAGCAAAGAGAGATTGGAGAGAGTGTGTGGTTTCAAGGAGAAGACATTGAGAGGGAAGAACATATTATTGATACTCTGCTTTGATAGGTGACCACAGAAGTGATTACATTGGCACAATGAGCATGGAGGCTCAAGGAGACAAAGCTTGAAAGGAGGACAAGCTGTTAGAACTACAAAGATTGAAAACCAGACAAATTTGTGAACTGAATTGAGATTTGAAATCTACAAGTTATGTTGTGAGTTATATCAAATCAAAAACCCTTATTGGTACTTTTTAGCAATTGTATCAATTAGGAAAAATCCTATGGACTTAGGTTGGTCAAACCGCCATTAAGAAATCCTTTAATAGGGTGACATTCCAAGTGAATGTTCTAAAGTCCTTTAACAAGGCCCACTTCTAATAGGGTGGTTGAAATCCCTTAACCGGGTCACATTTAACAGTGTGTTTTGTAGCCTTTACTAGGGCAGGCCTTTCACAGGCCATCACTTCAAAAGAGTGAGAAACAAGGTAGCATGTTACTGGTGGTTTTTCCCAAATTGTTTTCCACATAAATCATTGTGTTATGTGTTGATCTTTCATGTCTTATTCCTACATGTTGATTTATCAGCAACTTGCTAAGAAGAATGTTTAGCTTGAATGCATGGTTAGTTTAAATGGGCTCACTATACTTAGTGAAATAGTTTTATTAGGATATTTAGACCTTGAATAACTAATTCACCCCCCCTCTGAATTATTCTAAAGCATTTATAACAATTGGTATCAGAGACATCTACTGATTTGGTTTAAAGGTACTAGAAGTAGAAAGATCAAGATGTCTAAGAGAGAAGTTTCCAAGCTCAATAGAGATAACTTCACTACATGGCAAAGTTTAATGAAGTTGCACCTTGGATCAATAGGTGATCGTGCACAAACCTCAATCAAAGTGGAACATGTTGATCCAACCAATGTTCCTACCGCAGAAGATATGAAGAAAAAGAAGGAGCACAATCAGGCAATGCTGGAAATTGCCTCTGTCCTCGACTATGTTGAATTTGATGACATCAAGGGATGTACCTCTACATTCAAGATGTGGGAAGCCCTAAAAAATATTTATGGAGGAGATAAGAACATCCAAAGAGCAAAAGCAGAAAGCCTCAGAGGAAATTTAGATGACATGAAAATGGAGGAAGGTGAGAACATTGCTCAATATGCCTCTAGAATAAAGGAAGTAGTAACTACAATAAGAAGTGTGGCTGGTCATTTAGATGATGGAACTGTTATTAGCAAAGTTTTAAGAACCTTTCTCCCCATCTATGCTATTAGAGTATCAACCATCTAAGAATTGAGATGCATACCAAGAAACAAACTAACTGTTGAAGGTATAGTGGGAAGACTTATTGCATTTGAGTTATCCAACTTTGATAACTACAGACTTGAGAATCTTGAATTTGCTTTTTAAGGCCAAGTTGTTGTTGGAAGACACTAAAGAAGTAAAACTAAAGAATAAAAAAAGAAAGAAAAAATATGCATCCAGAGATAGCAACATAGATGAAGAAGATGTGGAACAATTGGAAGCATTGTTGGCTAGAAGATTTCACAGAGGAAAAGATAAATTCAAAGGTAAGTTGCCTATCATTTGTATTAATTGTAATGAAGTAGGACATATTTCTACAAGGTGCACATAGAAAAAGAACTACAGAGAAAGAAACAAGTACAAAAATAGAAGAGAAGATGATAGTAGAGATTACAAAGACAAAGACAAAAAGTGCTACATTGTTGAAGAAGAGAATTATGATGAAAATGATGATGAGGTAGTCTATGTAGCTATGAAGGATGAGTTAGATGAAGATGAGGCAAAAACACTAGTAACCTATGTAAACAAGAATGACAGGTGGATCATAGACAGTGGGTGCTCATCACATGACAGGAGACAAAAGTAAGTTTGTTACCCTAACTCAATGTGATGGAAATAGTGTTAGATTTGGAAATGATGCTCCATGTCTAATCAAAGGAAATAGTTCCATTAAGCTTACAGAGAAAATTTCATGTGATAATGCGTATTATGTTGAAGGATTGAACTACAATCTACTAAGTGTGTCATAGTTAGGCAATGTAGGATGCAAAGTAGAATTTGGAAACAAAACTGCCAAAATCTATGACACTGATAGAAATCTAATAAGAAAAGGAGACCAAACTAGAAGTAATCTATTTTACCTAGATATCAAGGATGTTTCCTATCTTATTGTTAGTTTGATGATGTGTGGCTACGGAATAAAAGGCTATGTCATGTCAACTTTGATAATATGATTAGCATCAGTAAAATGAAGAAATTTAGAGGTTTACCTAAACTAAAGAAGCCTGACAATACAATGTGCAAACAATGTCAACTAGGAAAGATTACTGTCAAGTTTCAAAAGAAAAACCTATACTTCCAAAGAAGTACTAGAGTTAGTCCATACTAATTTATGCGGCCCAATAGAAGTGCAATGCTACAAAGGAGACAAATATATAATGTTGTTCGTTGATGACTACTCTAGAATGATGACTGTCATGTTCTTAAAGCAAAAATCTGACACATTTCAAATGTTTAAGTGGTATTTGGCTAGGGTTGAGAAAGAAACAAGGAAGAGCCTGAAGTGCCTAAGATCAAATAGAGGAGGAGTTCACATCAAAATAATTTGAGACATTTTGCAATGATAAAGGAATTAAGAGACAAACATTAACACCTAGAACTCCCCCACAGAATGGAAATGTAGAGAGGAGGAATAGATCAGTGATGGATTGTGCCAGAACATTAATGATGGAGAACATTGCTCTAAAGTAACAGAGAGAAGCTGTAAGTACAGCTATCTACACCTTGAATCAAGCACAAATAAAAAAAGGTACAAATGCAACACCTTTTGAATTATGGTATGGTCCTCACCCAATGTAAAACATTTCAAAGTGTTTGGTTGTAAATGTTATATTCTTAAAGATTCTAGAAATGGAAAGTTTGATGCAAAGAGTGATGAAGACATATTCCTTAGATACTCCATTAGAAGTAAAGCATATAAGTGTTTAAATACTAACACCAAAAAAATTGTGCAAAGTGCAAATGTAAACTTTGATGAGCATACAAAAGTTCAAGTTGATGAATCAATCAAGAAACCAAAAGAGTACAGATCCTTTGTATATGTCTATGAAGGAATGCCTGCTAAAGAAGAAGCTACCAATCAAGTTGGGAATCAACAAGTTTCAATATCTACTGAGTCACAACTAGTAAATGTCGAGTTGCATTCAAAAGCTGAGTTGCAGAATGAAGAAAATGCACATTCTGATTCTGAAATTAATACACATGAAAGAGATGTTGAGCTACCTGAAAGAGATGTGCATAGTGACTCTAAAGCTGAAAGACTAGACATGGAAACAAGGACAAAAACAAGGCTATCCAAGTATGTGAGAAGACATCAACCTGATGAAAAAATCATTGGTGATAAGGAAGCCAAACCAATGATAAGGAACAAACTAAGAAATGAATCCTATTTGCTAAACAAGATTGAACCCAAAATAGTGAGAGATGCACCAGAAGATGATGATTGGTGCAAAGCTATGGAAGAAGAGATTCAACATATAGAGAAGAACAAAACTTGGACTTTAGTTCCAAGACTAGTTGATAAGAATGTGATTGGTACCAAGTGGGTATTTAGGAACAAGCTAGATGAGAATGGTGAGATCACAAGAAATAAGGCTAGACTAGTCTATAAAGGTTATGCACAAGAAGAAGGACTGGATTATGGGGAAGCATTTGCCCCTATTGCAAGGATGGAAGGAGTAAGAACTCTACTTACATATGCTACTTACAAAGGTTTTAAAGTCTACCAAATGGATGTAAAGTATGCTTTTCTAAATGGTATACTAGAAGAGGAAGTCTACATAGAATAGCTAGAGGGATTTGTTATGACAAAAACAAGGATATGGTTTGGAAACTGCATAAAGCACTCTATGGTTTGAAACAAGTCCCTATAGCTTGGTATGAGAGACTTCAAAAATATCTTGTGAAGATAGGGTTTGAGAGAATAGATGACAACAACAACCTATATATCAAGATAGAAAAAGGTAAAGACATTCTGATATCTAAAATCTTTGTTGTTGATATAATATTTGGAGGAAAAGATGCACTATGCAAAGATTTTTCTAATCAAATGAAACATGAGTTTGAGATGTCAATGTTTGGGAAAATCAAATTCTTTGTTGGATTGCAAGTATATCACCTAAAACATGGCATATTTGTGACCCAATCAAAATATATCAAGGAGATACTTAAAACATTTGGCTTAGAGGATTCAAAACCAGTTAGTACACCAATGGTAATAGGACATAAGTTATCCAAGAATGATGAATCAGTTGAAGTAAATCAGACAATGTACAGATCAATGATTGGAAAGTTACAGTATGTTGTACATAGTAGATCAGACATTGCATTATCTATTAGAATAGTGGCAAGATTTTTTGCAAATCCAAGAGAAAATCATCTTATGATAGTAAAAAGAATAATGAGGTACCTAAAAGGAAAAGATGACCTTGGCTTATACTACAAGAGGACTGAAGAGTTTGAATTGAATGCCTACACTGATGTAGATTGGGGAGGTAATATTGATGACAAAAAAAGTACTAGTGGAGGAGTACCCTTCTTAGGTAGAATATTAGTCACTTGGACTAGCGAAAAGAAAATTTGTAACTCACAGTCCACAATTGAAGCTGAATATGTTGTTGTTGCCATCAACTGCACCAATATTGGATGGATCAAGAACCTATTGAAAGGTATGAAGGAAGAGATAACTAAAATTGTGAAACTCTATTGTGATAACACAAGTTCCATCAACATATCAAATAATCCTATGATGCATGCCAAAACAAAGCACATTGCAATTAAGTATCACTATGTAAGAGAACTGGTGGAAGACAAACAAGTGAAGATGGAATATGTCAACTCAAAAGAACAAATTGCTGACATCTTCACAAAACCATTACCTAAAGATGCATTTGAGCATCTTAGAGGTAAGTTAGGGTGATACCCCTATCCAAGGTTGTTTGAGTAACAACAAGACTACCCTTCATCAAATGAGTTGATTGCTGAAGTGATATAAATTAATGCAAAGGATACTTACTTTAGGTTTTGGCTGAAGTAATCAAAATACTAAAATACCAAACAAGTCATAGGCAAGGTGACAGAGGGAGAAATTGAAAATGCTACACTTTCATGATAAGATGCTGAAATAATATGTCTTTGGCATTGTTTTCAAAGAGGGGTTCTCACGAGGCAGACCAATTCTAATGGTCAAACTTTGTAACCTTGAAAAGTTACATATTGCTGCAGTGATAAGTTGTGGGTGTCATCCCCACCCCAGTTTTACCTTCTCATTTTGGAGGGTTTCTGGTTGATCAAATATCATGTTATCTATTTTCATACATGCCCCTACTTTCATGTTAATTAGAAATGTTACATGCATGTATTGATTTCAGTTAAAAGTTGTATAGCTTAAAGTTTGGTACTTTTGATTCAAACACCCCGCGCCTCTCAAAGTATTCTTCCCACTTGCAAATTCCAACAATTGGTATCAGCGTTGAGTTCTTACAAGGAAAAGCCTTACAGCTTGAAGAAAAGATCTAGAAATGGAAGTCTACAAGCTTGGGAAGATTATAGAGAATCAAGAGATTGAAATACATCTCATTCTACATTCTCTATAGAGGAAATCCCTAAAGAAAAGAAAAGAAATTGCCATAGCTTAGAATGATACACAATACAAGGAGATTGACACCACAAAAGAGTTTTCCAATGGGATTCTAAAGAGTATGATGCAACAATTGCAAACCTAATGGAGAATAAAAGAGCTCAAGAAGAAGAGATCAGAACTCTCAAGATTGAACAAGAATCACAAGCCATGATGCTATGTGAAGTGATTGAATAGAAGAAAAAAGCCATTAAAGATAGAGCTATGATAGAAGATGACAAAAGAAATCTTGCCAAAAAACTAGAGGAAAATTCAAGTGAGCTTGCAAGAGTTTCCAACATGCAACTAGACACCCTAAGCCGAATGATGGATGCCCATCATGAGCTGAATGTCAAGGACATTGAGATCTCCACACTGAAGATACAGAATGAACAACTGCAAAATGACTTGAGAAGAGAAAAATAAATTTAAAAAAACTTCATCAAACCTAATGGAGCTATCAGGTACTTTGAACAACTACTAAAATCACCAAGATCCAGTAATGACACTTCAGGACTAGGATACACTAGCACTGAAGAAATTGAGTCATCTAAGACTATAGAAGAAAGAAGTGACAAAGGTAAGAACACAAAACCCATTTATCATTTTTGTGGTAAAAAGGGACATATCTCTAATGTGTGTAGAAGCAAGAACATCAATCAACATGACAAACCTAAAAACATGGGTCACTGTCACAAGTGCAACAAGCAAGGTCATCAGGCACATGATTGCAGGACTAGAACCATCAGGACAGCAAGATTTGAAGATCACTACTAAAATTGTAAGAAGTATGGACATAGAGCCTTTGAATGTAGATCCAAGCCTATTTGGACACCAAACCAACTAGCAAAGACAAATTGTCATGGACATCACTACAATTGGGACAATAACACTAGGCAGAGTTGTCACTACTATCAAGAATATGGACACATTCCTGAGAACTGCATAAGAACACACTTTAATGGAAACTAAAATAGGTGGTTGAGTCAAACCACTTGTTTTAGCTGTCTAAAGATAGGACACATTAGCAAATATTTCCCAACAAGATCAAAGGCACCCAACTCTAAGTTCAACAAAGGAAAAGGGAAGGTTGATGTTGAACACATCAGAGGAGAGATGAATAAGATAGAGAAGAAAAGAGATGGAAGTAGCACATCCAATGGAGGGATCACTTCACCTAAAAGTTCAAGTGGTCACACTTCATCCAACTAACCGAAAGAAGGTATGAGGAACTGATATACAATGCTTTATCATATATCAGTTCCAAGACAAGTCAGTACTGCAAAGGATATAAATAGCATGAATAAAGATGTAAGTTTATTCTCAAAAGCTTTCATATTGTTGCCAAGTATGAAAAGTTACCCTCATTTGCCAAGTTAAATCATAGTATGTGTTGAGTTGTTGAATAGAACTAGTGAAAGCTGAGTGATTAGTTGTTGCTGAGTAAAACTGTGCTAGTTGATGTCGAGTAAGGGTAAATCCTTCAGCTGTCGAGTAAAAGGAAAATTGCATTGATGTTGAGTAAAGCAAGAAAATTCATACAAGCCGAGTTAATAGTTGTATAAGCACTAAGAATTTAATGCTAGGTATTGAAGGGTATTTGTTTGATTTTTTGACCATTTTCATCATTCGAACATAGAGTAAAGAATGAGTAGAGTGAAGAAGTGATTTCAAGCAAGGGAAAAACATTCAAATAAATTTGAGCAGAGATTCAGAGTAATTTCATTGATCTAAAGGTATTTATTCAAGTGCCGAGCTACGTAGTGTTTGAATTTGTTAAACCCTAGTTTGTAAAAATGGCATCTAGCTCTAGAAACCCCAAGGATAAGGAGTCATTTGAAGTTCAACTGGTTAGTAGGGAGGTAAAACAACTAGAATTCAAACCAATCCCTAAGGTAGCCTACAAGAACGATCTAGTCGATGCCCTATCCATCATTTGCCCTAAAGTAGTCATGGTTCAAGATGTTTGAAAATGTTGTAATTGCAAAGTAGGTGGGATAGGAGACATAGAGATTAGGGAAGCATATAATAAATTATGTGACAATGGAGTGCTGAAGGAAGAATACAACATAGTTGAGAAAAAGGGACTTACTCGTGCCCTAGACTTCCCTACAGTCTTTAAATTAGAATGGATCAGACTTGTTCTAAGTAGAATTCATGACAACTTCTTATGGTTAGAAGGAGGACCAGTAAAGATAACCAAGAGAATCATTCACCAAGTCATAGGGTATCCAACCCTAGATCGGCCTAAAACCTTAAGAAGTGACTCAAAGGAGGTCATTTAAAAGAATATTGGTGCTCAATGGAATAAGAAGGGTATGGCAATTGAAACAATTAAGGACCCTCTCATAGAATTTATTGTTAGAGTTATCTCTCACAAATTCTATCAATCAAGCAGATTAAACAGTGTGCCCTGCATTGCAGTTGATGTAGGATATAAGATTGTGAAGAAGGATCATATGTATGATCTAGCTAAGCTGCAACTACAACAAATCATGGAGAACTTGGGAGCCATAAGAAGGTCCAAGGGTGTCCAATGCAAATTTGGATCAATTTTTGATATGCATATTCTTTTATGTTAAGAATGAATTTCCTTCCTTTGGCAAGATAGGCTGGAAAGCAACTAGATCAGCTATTGTACAGATCAATGAATAAATAGAGTAGATGGGGGAAAATTTTGAAACAATTTTGACAAACTATTTTGAAGACTTTAAGAAGTCTATGAAATAGAGGCTTAGGATACCTATTTCCTTAGTTAAGCAGCACATCAATGACATTTGTTTTCTAGTTGACATTGATTATACATATATTCAAGTTGTAGTTCCAAGAGTTAGATGGCTAAAGCCACATGGCTATGAAATCAATATTGATGAAGCTTCAGTAGCAATAATAGCCTTACTTGCAGAGGAAGTAGATAAAAGTGTTAAACCCTTTGGCACTTATGATGTTGTCATATCCAAGGTGGAGATGGAACTAATAACAACATTAGTTTGGAAAAAGAAAGATAGATTAGTAAAGAAGCTAAAGGCCAGATCTAGTGAAGGAATAGCAAAAGGTGAACAGGATGATGAAGAAGAAGATGAGGAAGAAGGAGAGTAGGATCAAGGGCCACTTGCCTTGACACAAGGCATGGGAGAATACATAGAAGAAAATGCTGAGGAAGAGGAAGCCAAGGAAGCACCTACTAAATCTCAGCCAAAGAAAAGAAAAGCCTCCACCAAACCAACTGCAAAGCCCAAGAAAGTTGCCAAGCCAAGTCCTGCCAAACCAACAACAAGAGCAAGCACTAGGGTGACCACTTAGCAAGTCAAAGAATAGGCCATAGAGAAGAAGAAGGCAACAAAGCAACAAGGGTCACCAAAGAAAAAGTTGAGAAGAAAATATGTTGCTCAACCTGACACTAATGAAGAGAAGACCGAGGCAGAGGACATAATTTAATACAAAGTGGTAAGAAATGCATCTAAATCTGATTTAGAGAACACTTGTGATAATATTAAGGATAATGTTGACTTGACTGGCTTGAAAATTGTTGATTTTGGCAACTTGAGTAGAGAAAAGAAAATCATGGTGAAAGAATCTGTCTACACCATGATGTCCAAGTTCAAGACAACTCCACTTGAACTTGACAACTCAATACCAAAAGATTTTTATTTAATTATTGAAAATAAATGGCATTACTGCCTTAACATGGAAAAGGAAATAAGAGAATCTACCTTAGCTAGGGTAATGCCTGTGCTTACAAAAGATTAGATCACTAAGGCAAGCAAAAAGCATGAGAGTAAATTTTATCCCAAGTATAGAGTCTTCAAAGTTCTTCATAATAACATTGAAGATGTTTTAAATAAATCAACAAAGACATGGAAGTTGATAAATGGATTGACAATAGTGAAACCAAGAGAAGAGGGTCCCCTTGAAAATAAAGACAATGAAGAAGAAGAGAATGAAAAGGAGGAGGAAGCAGAGAAAGAGTCAAGAGAAAACACCGTGGAGGAGACACAACAAAGGATAGATAAAGTGGCAACTACTGAGGAGCAACAACAAGAATAGAGTGTGCAAGACACACAACTGCCACCCTTAAGTCCTCCACATGATACCACCACACCTGCAAATACAATAACTGTAAAGGATGTCCCTGACAACTTTGGTCAAAACATCAATCCATTGACTACAAAGGATCTCAAAATGATTCTTGACCAAACTATATTGCAAGCACAATTGTGTACAAATCCATTTTTGGTCAGTATGGAAGAACTACAAAAGGTTGTAGTAGATATAACAAGGGATAAGGTGAACCCACAAGAACCACCTTCTCACATCCCTACAGGCACAAGTGGACAACCAATAGTGCAAATAGTAGTAGACACATCTACAAAGGTTGACTCCATAGTTCAAGTTTTGATGACTGAACAAAAGACACATAGTACAAAGGAGAAAGAGCCTACAAGGGAGCAAATATGACAGATAGATACATCTGTCTCTACAACACAAGTACAAGGTGCGGCCCCATAGATCATAGTAATTGATAAGGAAAGATTTGGAGAGGATAGGAAAAGTCCTAAGGAGAAGGAGCAAGAGGCAATACAAACATTGGTAAATTTGCCTACAATAGGGACTCCAACAATGCTTCAGAAGCCGAGCACTATTTCCATGCCACTGCAAATATCTGCACTAGGCTCGAGCTCAACAAGAGTAGAAAGGGTACTTCACTATGGAGACCCTACATTAGATGGGGACATAATCATCCTCAAGTATGCATATGAAACTATGAACATTGATCATATCAATGAAGTGCAAGAGGCACTAGAGAGGAAAAAGAAGTAGGAGATACTCATAAGTGAGTACAAGCAAAGGCAAGCTTTACATGAAATCAAGGACATCTTTCTAGATGCCTATAGCTTGCAAACACCTAATGAAACAAGGTCAATTATGGAACAACTTTCAAATATAGTGGACCAAGTGCATAATGAAGACCTTGATACAAATGCCAAACTACTAGAATGGTCAGAAAGGAAATTTCAGGCAAAGGTGAATGAGAAAATCTCTACTGAAATTGTACTTTCACAAGTTGAACTAGCTAAGAAAATTGAAAAAGTGAAGGAAGTACTTGAGAACATTTTCTCATTGTGCACAAAGCTATGTGATCGTTCCATCTTCACATAGGAAACTAGCCAAAGGATTATGAGCTTGGAAAGAGACTTGAAGTTATCTGCTATGTAACTACCAAGAGATCCAGATTAGAGTGAGAAGCATTTTTGCACTACGCTTCACACTCAGAAGGAACTAGTTGTGTTGACAATAGATGAGGCAAATAAAAAGGCCAAACTAATCCAGATACAATCTGCCATAACCCCACACATGGAAATTTTGCAAAAAGAACTAGCCTATGTAGAAAATGTGTTGAAAAAAGATCCTACTCTTTCCACATTAGATGGCTTAGTTCACCTTGCAACAGAGTCAGCCATCTAGATTAAATCACTAGAAGTGGCACTACAGAACTAGGATGTTGCTCTAAGGACAGTACTGGAGGTAAACAAATCCTTTTTGGTAAAATATTCAGTTAATGCATAGACCCCTTTG
Source organism: Cupressus sempervirens (assembly GCA_028749045.1). Lineage (NCBI taxonomy): Eukaryota > Viridiplantae > Streptophyta > Pinopsida > Cupressales > Cupressaceae > Cupressus > Cupressus sempervirens. Next base: position 70,085,545 of record CM053788.1, read on the forward strand.
ACATAAGTATCAAAAAGGGGGAGATAAATTTTGAGGGGGAGATATAGAAAAGAAAAAAGGAAACTATAACTGCAAGGGAAGATATGTGAAAGGGGGAGTTACAAATTTTGAAGAGTTAGAACAGTGTAGATAGAGAAAGAAAGATAAGGCAAGGCATAGATAAAGAGTACCAGAATCAGCATGAGACAAATCTAGTAAGAGAAGTTTTGGTTATAGCTAAGGCACATCAACTCTGGGGGAGTTACAAATTTTAAGGTATAAAATCCTTCACAAAATTTTGAACAATTTTGAAGTTTTGTATATATGCCAAAAAAATTATATATTATACTCAAAAAGATTAGATTCATCATGTATGTCAAAGGGGGAGATTATTGATCTTAGAATGGTTTTGACAGTTGAGTGTCAACACACTTAAGAAACTTTCTAAGTAGATGTTGAGTATAATATTGATGTCGAGTTACAATATGTGTCAAGCCAGAAATTCATGAAGTGTCGAGTCATTCAAATGTTGAGTGACTAATAGATTTTGAGCTAGTATATGTGTTGAGTAAGTTATAGGTGTCAAGCAAGACATAATTTAGTATTTGCAAATATTTGCAGAGCATCAGTAATCAGTAAGTGTCGAGTAACATAGAATCAAAATAAGAGTTTGTGCCCTCAAAAACTAAGATGTAAACCATTTTTGAGCTGACATATGATAAATCTCAAAAGATTAAAAGATAAAATTGAATCTATTTGATTCCCTATGCAATCAACATGCAACAAATCAGAAAAATGGAAAGATTTGAGCGAGAAAGATGGATGAATCTCAATTGTAGATTCATACCTAACCCTACATCATGAAACCTTTTTAAGGAGGTCAAAGCTCCATAATTCAAGTAATTGAAGAGAGGAATGACAAAGTGAAAGAGAGAAAAGAACACAAGGGTGAAGAGTACATTCAAGGTGACTTAGTAATTGTTTGATCAGTTAACAATAGAACAAAGTATCAACACTTCATACAGAATCTTATTAGAATGAACTGAACATCGATCTAAAATTAGCAATCAAAGATTTTAAATGATTAGGTCAACACATTCTACTATACTTTTTAGCTATTGTACTAGGAGAATAAAAATCCTACGAAGATAGGTTGGTTTAATAGCCATTTTGTAAATTTTTTAACAGGGTGACATTCCAAGTGAATGTTTTGTAAATCTTTTAGAAAGGTACACTTTTAATAGGGTGTTGGAGCCTTTAATAGGGCAGGCCTCTCATAGGGCAGACCATTGCGAATGGTCAAACTTTGTAAACTTGACAAGTTACATATTATTGCAGTAATAAATTGTGGGTGTCATCCCCACCTCAGTTTTACCTTCTCATTTTGAAGGGTTTTTGGGTGATCAAATATTGTGTTATCTATTTTCATGCATGCCTCTATTTTCATGTTAATTAGAAATGTTACATGCATGTATTGATTTTAGTTAAAAGTTTTATAGCTTAAAGTTTGGTACTCCTGATTCACACCCCCCCCCCCACTTAGAAGTATTCTTCCCACTTGTAGGTAAGAGAAAATAAGGTAAGAGAAAATAAGCATCTAATAAACTTATACTTTTCGATCCATGTCACTCTGTACGATCCTTGTAAAAGAGGTTAAATTTCCTGCATATGTAAATCATTTATCTTAAGTTAGCTACAAAGTACATGATACACATGCTACAAATTATATAGAACATAATCATGCAAAAAATATATATTATAAGTAATCAACAACTATAATTGAGCATCGTAACATATATTTGCAACATGTATCATAACTCACCTATGTTGTTATCATTAGAATTGAACAAAATGAATCAATTATATAATGACATTAGAATTTAACATGAAATATATTAATCATGCAAACGTATAATAAGTAAAAGAATTTCAATGAATATATCAATACCTCTTACATTTCATTAATCATACGTCATACATTTCCATTGATCATGTCATTGATCATCTCTTCATTGATGTAGGAGCATCTAGTAGTGTAAGGGCAATCCTGTATCACCACACAAAAAATGCTTACTATTAGTTTCTACTTAATGTGTTTGTATTTATGGATACCTTTTAGGCCAAATAGAGATTCCCACTCTCATAGTTCCACTATTGGTTTTTTGGGTTAGTGTTTTTTAACACCTTAGGATATGTGCCAGTGCAAAAAATAAGTTATTTTTTAATTGAGCCATAACTATGATGAGTTAGAGGGTTTAATTTGGAGGGATAATTTTAATTTTAATTTAAAGCATTCTAGAAAAAGAATCAAGTTAAAAGGCTTTACAACTTGAAAGTTATTGCACTTTTAAGTTGTCAGGAGATCCCCTAAGAATACTTCGAAGTCAGATTTGAGGAACTAAATAGAATCATATGGGCCCAAAAAATAGGGGACAAGAAAAAATATCAATAGGGCTATAGAGCACTTGGAGACCTTTCCCAAAATGTAAATAGTTCTTCAATTAGAGTCCCGAATCAAAAGTTATGCCTCCCAAAAGTTGGAATACCATTTTTGGATTCTTCTAATTTTGCACAGACTTTTGACGTGTCTTCTAGAACCTTCTTCTTTGGTGGTGGATGCAAAATGGAATATTTTAAAATTTATTCCTAATCCTAAACCTAATTTGGGTTACTTAAGGTCATTTCTCACATTTGAAAAGTAGTTTTTGTGGAGTTTGGGAAAAGGTACTATGAGAAAGGGTTTTCTCCAAAATTTGATAACATTGTAAGCCCATAGGGCATGTAGTTGAGTCTATTTTTGTTGTACTAAATATAATATCATATTTTTTCTAATATTAAAATTCTCCTTTTCCTATTGTGTTTATTTTGTCTTGGGTTGTGGCCTCATCATTCATCCATCTCATTATGATGACCATCATCATCGTCGTCACCATGATCATCATCATCATCACCATCATGACCACCACAACCACCACCATCATCATCGCCATCACCATCATCATCATCAAGATCATCATCATCATTATCATCATCATCATCATCATCATCATAACTATCACCATGATCATGATCATCATCGCCATCATTGCCATCATCATCATCTTCATCCTCTTCATCATCCACTAATTATCATTTGTGATCATCATATACTTTTTCTTCCACTTATTTGGTATATTCTTCAATCACATTATACTTTACCAGTCTTCCTCTTGGATAATATCTAACAAAAAATGACCAACCCGGTTTATGTGGAACACGAAAATAAAACACTTGCTCACATTGGCTTGGAAGAACATAGGTCTCATTTTCAATTGGCTCAAATGACCTTGTATTGATCATTTTAAATCTATTATCATGTTCAATAATAATTCTATCAAGATCATTTTGATTCAGCAGTAGCCTGTACCATTTGATGATGAAGATAACTAGTTTGAACAAGTTAAAGTCGCACTCAAGTATATCATCCAAAAAACCATAGTATCTATTTTTAGATTGTTGAGAATGCATGTTGCGTCTAGAAAAAATATTAGTGACCTCAAAGACTATAGTTATCCCATAATCACAAGTTCTCTTCATGTCATCCAAATTTTTTATGCAAAATTTATGACCATTGTAGTACATAGCTTTGTGGTGCTTGACCTGCAAATTTTCAAACATGTCAAAATTGTTTGCATCCATCAATGAGTTGATATTAAACATATATGGGTCAAAATAAATAAATGTATACATACCTTTCTACCTCTTAAACCATTTTCTAGATCAATTACCATTGGCGCAACATTAGAATCTCCATGATGAACTTCTTTAACCAATGAAGCAACACCTTCCCATGTTAATGAGTGACCATTTTGTTGATATCATTCAATCCATATCATCATCCAATCAAGATTGTTTGCGATATACAAATGAAGTGCATCCCACTCATGATCAACTGTATAAATTAAATAGACCACTTAGAAACAACTTATATTTATGATGGATAAGAATTAATAACTACAATAACATCTTATAATTACCTCTTACTTTCCTCAATATACCTTTCCCTATCAAGTACTCCCCTTTGAATCTATTAATGGAGTTGGAATCCCAAATGCAATCTACATGGATCTTTTCTGCAAACTTGGGAAGATATTCACTAATGCACACCATATATCCCTCCGACATAAAACTCTTAGGATGTGTTCTTTGTCAAAAGAAGCCCTTCAAAAATTTCAAGTGCCTCTCAACCATCCACACTGACCTAGTTGATACAAGTCTATACAATTCAATCTCCTCAACTTGATGTATGAGGTAATGTTCTTGTGCATTGAAAAAAGTTGAAGGTAGAAACTTTTACATTTCACACATAAGCTGAGAAATTTTTCTCTTCCAATGTTTTGTCTTTTTTATCAATTTCTTTAGATGACAACCACCTAGAAGATATTCATCATTGAAAAACATATAAACAAGACTCTACAAAAAATTACAAAAAAAGTAAAGAGAGACACAAAAATAATATCTATACAATAAATCTAAGAAATAACACTTCTAACCTCATGTATTTTCCAAGATCATATATAAAACTTGTTTGACACTCATGTGTTGCCGAAGTTGCGTGGGACAAATAGAGGTAGAACATACTTAGATAATTATAAAATGATCTTTTCAATATATTATAAAATAATACAATGAAAATACATGAAGTTTTACAAATATATTATAAATAAAGAAGAACATGACTTTACCTTGATACAATCATGTGTTTTCAACCCTAACCCAAAATTACCTTTCTTTGATATGAGACTGCTTTTGTTTGTAGAAAATCCTGTGGGAAATCTAGTTTTTTGTATGGCTTCTTTTATGGCATAAGTTTTTTGTTGTGTTAAAAATGAAGGAAGGACACTCATATTAATTCCGTCTCCATTTCTATTTGATTCAACGAAAAACCTCAATGCATGATTGGATTCATGAAAGCTTCAAATTACGAGGTTCTTCTTTAAAGAATTGCCACATATCTTCTATGTCCTTAAATGTAGAACCATTTATAGGCATTCACATAATGTCATCTTTACTTCTATTATGTGCATGATAATCCATAAATTGTGCCAAGCTAGTGCACTAGAATAATTTTTGCATTCATGGAATAATGAGAATATACCAAAGAACCTTGCGAGGAACCTTTTAAGTTATTTGATTTGATCGATATCTACTAATGTTACAATCAAGGCATTCTGTTGCAAATTCATGTTGTTTATGATACATAATATGATCATTGGTACATGCATGTATTGTTTGATACTTCATTCCAATATCTTTCATAATAGAGGATAATTCTCGGTAAGGGTGAGATAGAATATTTGATGGTGGTAAAAAATAGTCACCTATAAACCTAGAATTAAAAAAAAAAAGATTATTAATATAAAAAATATTAATGGTACACTAACATAGAAGATGACAAAAATGACAATATACCTTAACATACATGAGATTGCTACATTGAATATACCATTCATAACCTTGAAGTTCACCAAAAACAATACAATGGAGAGAAAAGTTGTTTGGGAGCCTTGGTATAGGGGATTGTAAACCTTTTCATGTATAGATATATCAAGGTTATCTTCACCATCATGATCAGATGCACTAGTATCATCATCTTCATTAGTTGTGCCAGTACTATCTTCTTCAATCGTTTTCTCTGGCACATGATCAAATGCACCAATACCAACATCTTCAATTGTGTTCTTTGCCTTAGGATCGTCTTCATTCCATTGGAGAATTATCCCTCTATTAATATTCACATATCCATGTTCCCCCAACTGGGAATCCACATTCACTAATTGACAAAAAATAGTTTCCCTCTTCAATGTGACCATGTTGCCTACAACACCTCTTAGCAGTTGTGATTATAAGTTTTTGATTCTTCAAGCCCTTACAATTTTTGTAGAGATGATAACAATTTCCATCACCTTTTCTTTTGAATTGAGACCATAATCTAGCTATTGTCTCCTCTCTTTTTTTTGGGTTCATATTTCCAGGCATGGTCTTTCTTCACAGGCAAATATTTGGGCTATAAAATTATATTAAATATAAACATACAAACATTGGTAGTATCTTGTATATAATAAAATAATAAAAAATTACTATCTAATCAGTAAGAATGACATCATTAATTACCTCCTACTTATGTTGTAACTATTATGCTTTCAAAATTGAGTAATGTTTGAAGATTTCTACAATTTTCTATAGATGCTTGTTACTCATATCTTAAGAATTTATGTGGTCCATACCTAGAGGAACAAACAAAGCTATACTTGAAAGGAGTCATTATTCTATGCATTCCTTGAGAAGACCCCTGGGTATTTGGATACCATTGAGTGGGAGAGTATTTTTGGTACAAGTGGCTTACATACATTACTTTGGAGTTTCAATATTGTACACAAACATTATTTTGGAAATACATCTCCTTGCAACAATTAAAACCATATAATATCAAGATACATCTCCCTCCACACTTAATTTTACATATCATATCTAGATTTATTTCATTTTCATATCATATTTACATTTTCACACACTTTCATTTGTTCATATCCTTATGATGGGCCACACCCTTTGGTTATGAAAATATACATCTATTTGACAAAATATATTTCCCTTTCACTCCTTATTTAATCTTAACCTACTTCATAGTACACATACATATTAGATTGGAAGAACTGGCATATAAAGATTTAAAGTCAACAACATACCTGTGAAGAGAATAAGAGTTTCAGAGGACAACAAGACATTGAAATCCATAGAATACCAAATTGCAACCATTATTAGACTTCCAAATTATAAATATAGTACTCTGATCCACAAAGCCATACATATAATTCTAACATCTTGTTACTTATGTTGTTGAATTATGCCTTGAGAGAGTTATCAATTTACAAGTGGCATCTTAGTTTTGAACAATAATACTTATGTTCTTGTCCATTTTGTAGGCATTGATTTTATTATTGTACTACACCAAATATTCCCTTAAAAAAAGAATGACATTTGAATTCTTTAGAGGGCACATCCTTATGCTCTATTGAAAAATATGAACTTAGAGAGATCCTTTCAAAAATAGAAAATATAAACTACGGGGAGGATCAAAACAAGGGGTCTATATAGTTAACAATGTTTTTGAATCTTTAAGTAATTCTAGAGGATGGAAGAAAATAGGTCTCCCTATCCACCTATGCTTTCATTAGACATGCTTACCTAAAAAGGCATGTTTCTCTAGGGGGCACTCCAAAATATAATTCTCATTGATAAGTGGTTTAAGAATATTGAATTTGAAGGTCCTTCTAAATGTCCTTTGTGTGAAAATATTAAAGAAATGATAGATCATATTATCTTAAACTCTCCATATTCACTAAAATATTTGGAATGACTTAATCATAACTTAAATTATAATTTAACCTTCAACAACACTCTCCTTAATAATTTGAAATCTTAGCCTTAGAAGCCCAATTATAATTTATATAATATTGTCTATCAAATTGCCCCCTTGATATTGGTTTGAGAAATATGGAAAGAAATTAATAGGTGTATCTGTTAAGGGAAAATCATATATGTATCCTACCTCCTCAAAAAGATTGAGGCTAGAATTATTTAATTTACTAATAATAGACTTAGGAAATTAAATCATATTGAAGGAACTTTCACAAATTGGGATGATGAAATTAGACATAATTGGTTTCACGTCATTATCTCACTAATGTATGGAGCCAGTAGATGTGATAAAAATAAACTCAAGAATGAATGTAAGTAGTGCACCCCTCATAAGGGATGGTATAAATTAAACTTTTATGGAGCCTCAAGAGGCTATCTTGGTAAAACTAGGTCAGGCTGTATCATCCACTCAACTAAAGTGATTTCACTTACAAAATTAGCTCTGTCATTGGGGAAAATGTCTACTAATGAGGAAGAATTGAGTGCCTTGATTGAAGGACTAAAACTTTAAATAGAGTTAGGAATAAAAAAATTTAGAAATAGAAGGAGACTCTTAGATCATTATTAATACATTAAGGGTGGGATATCTTTTAAACCAGAAGTTAAATTCTAAATTAGAATGGGCTTTACTTTTAGTCAAAAATATATAATGATACTAATTTTTTACACATGTTTAGAGAAGGTAATAAGTTAGTTGACTCCTTAGGAAAATGGTACCCATACCCAAGACATATTGTTCAATCATTGTAGAAACTAATAAAACTATGTAAGTTTTGTCTACTTTTTAACAAATCGATTTATATTAGAAGGAAATTATTATTAAAGAATAATCATTAAATATAGTGATAGGATGTTTATGTACTCTAGAGTTTCATTTTAATTAATTTAGAGGTACATTTAAACATTGGTATGTGGCACAACATGCTTGGTACTTGGTGACTGTAGGAAAGCTGTAATATTCTATTATGTCTTTTAGTGCTTTCATTCTTTAGAGAACTCAAAGCCTATTATAAGGACATGCAAATTTCTTTTACTTCATGATCATTTGCAAAAATAGATACTTTCATTAGAAAGAAAGTGGGGAAATGTGAGATGGCATTTTTGGAGGAAATTAGGGAAATAATGTTTAAGGAAATGATGTAGGCCAAACATAGTTTGATGATTTGGGTCATAAGGATTATTGGAAAGGAATTGTCCCATCAAGATGATAGGCCAAAAATAAATATAGAGGTCATTTGTGTTTCATCCACCATCCTCGACATTAATAATGACAAGTCAATTTTTTATGATTTGTGTATGACAAAGCAATTATTTATGATTTGTAGATGTCTATTAATGAGGCAAAATTAAGTTCTTTGATTGAAGGACTAAAACTTGAAATAGAGTTAGGCATCAAAAATTTAGAAATGGAGGAAGACTCTCATATCATTATTAATGCATTAAGAGTGGGGCATCTTTTAAAGTGGAAAAATATAATGGTACTAAATTTTTACATATAGTTAGAGAAGGCAATAAGTTAGTTGTGTAATGCTTCACTTAGGAACCCAAAAGAAATAAATCTAATATGTTACAAAGTTTACTAAACTATTTTTAAAAAAAAGGTTTAAACAACATCAAAACAATAATAATGCGGAAGCAATATATACATACACATCAAGGACACATAATCAATTACAAATATAGTTTCAATTCCTCAAGAGTTCCTTCACATTGAGTCACATTTAAGAAAGTTTTATTAATAAGTTTAAGCCTTAATTACAATGTCCATAATCATAAAATGAATAAACACATACATAGTCATATAAACAAATGCATAAGTACAAGTAATAATATGAAAGAATATCTAATGAATAACATCCACTGCACATGTCATAGGGTATGTGAAAATAGATACAAGTACATCAATATACAATATAATATCTCGTAAGATCTCAAAACACATGATACATAGATACATCAAATGAATAGAAGTCTTCAAGATAATAGAAAAAATGATAATGGTACCACTGTATCAATGAGCATCCAACATCTATCAATCTAAGGGGGACCCAAATGGTAAGAATACACTACCTCATAACCGTGTGGTCACCTAATCAGGCTCCCACTCCCACTGTGCAGAAGAGATAATGTACAATTCACACACATACAATCAAATTATAAAATAATCCTAAGAAAGGAATCCTAATACCCAAAACTACCTCAAGGATAACACAAACTACTCAAGAAGAAGAGATAATCAAAATCTAAAGGACACTCATTCCAATACTAACATCTCATACCAAGTCAACATACAAATACCAAGACCAAAAATATACAACTACCTCGAAATCAATGTCAAGTGTCACAAGCACAAATACCAACAAATAACAATTGCCATCAATAATAGTAAACTACCAAACACTAACTCCAACAATAAAAACACCACTAATGAATAACTGATCATTCATTAATAAAAGTCAATTGTCAACAATAAATGACATACAATCAATGAGTAACAACTCACAATAAAAACACTATCAAAAGTAATATATAACAAGTACACCACTAGAGGCAAATATTAAAAAAAACTATGAAGGAGACTCAAGCTACATATAATGGAGTGTCATCACATGAACCATCTCTAAGGTTACCCTGGCAGTCTCTTAGGACCTTGACCCCCTAGTGTCTCTATGCGGAACCAGAATACCCTTTTCTAAAGATGAGAAAACTAGTCATACCTCTCAAGGTATCATCTCCATCTCATCCTTAGTGTATTCAAGCACTCAAGGCATGGATGAGAAAAAATCTCTAACTTATCTTTTTAATTTATCTCAAGGAAAAGGGCTAGGCAAGATATTTTAATTGCTATGTTATCACTTGTTATGCAACTTACAATCAGTTACCCTAGTAGCCACTTTGAACCTCAACCCCCATTGCAAGTCACTACCATAGACATGCACATAGACTACCTTCCCAAAAAAATAACAAACCACAATAGTGTCTCATACCACAAAAAAAATAATATTGATTGAATTTGGTTCCTTAACAGGCAACCTGAAAATAATATTGGTTCTCAAAATCCAAGTTCTCATAAATGCTCAATAGCATAAAGCTCATAAAACATAAATCTCAATTCACATCATAAAGTTCATCATGACATCCAATCAAATAATCATAAAATAAATCTCAAAATTTGCCTCTAGTTCACATCCTAACTTGGCCAACTAGACAATCCACAAAGAAAAACCATCAAGAAAATAATCACAAGACTATAAATATAATATAAGAAAACACAGTTTTCAGCCCGATGATTTAATTCCACCAATTTCTCTTGTTTAGTTTGGGTCATAAGGACGTGTTTAGAAATAAAATAAGAATATATATGTTAATATAAATTGTTATTCTAATATACTTATATAAAATAATAAGTATTTAAATATCCAATCTTTTTGTGCATATAAAATATCATACAATATTATCATGTTATTAATTTAAATAATATTAAATCATAAATGATTTAATTAATAACATAAATGTATATTATTATATTTAAATATTGATATTAATTTCAATTTCTAAAATATTAATTTAACTTCTATTTAAGTCTAATGTTAATATTTACATTTCCTTTAATTCATAATGCAACTAGAGAAAAAATTATAAATTTAATTTAATTATTTATAATTTATCTCATAAAGTCAAATAGTTATTAACTAAATGATTACAAAGTGAACTCTACCACAACTTCTCTTCAAATATAATAAAATTCTAAATATTTATTTATTAACTTCCCTCTTACATTAATAATTATAAAATTATTTATATGCAACTAAGAGTTTAATTGGACTTAAATAATCACTAATACTAACATTCACTTTAACTAAAGAAATAATATTTATTTAATTTTAAAAACTAATAAATTTTTAAATTTTTTAAAAATAAATAAATTTAAAAATTAAACTATATAAAATGAAAATACACATGCAATTAGTATCTTCACATGTTTTTTATCTCTCAAATCATGCAACCATACTATACTTAGTTTTCTATTTTTTTAGCATATTTATTTTACATGCATGTAACCATACTATACTTAGCTTTTATTTTTAGCATATTTATTTTCACATGCATGTAACCATACTATATTTAGTTTTCTATTTTTAGCATATTTGTTTTCTCCTAGAACCATACTATACTTAGTTTCTATTTTTAGCATGCATGCATAAGTTTGGTTACAACATGCATTCCTCTCAATTAATCTTTATTCTTCTTTTTTTTCAATAAATTTTGCAATTAAATTATTTTATATATAAGAATAATATTTATCTATATTTAAAAAATTCATGATAATCTCATGGTTCTAATGACAAATTTATAGTTGAAACCCTAATTGATCAATTTATTATTCTCTTCTAAATTTCATAATCAAATTTTTGTTATATTAGAAAGGGTTTCAAAAAAATATAGTCATAATAAATTTCTACAATTTTTTCATAATTTTCCTCAGTCAAGTTTTCTTGATTAATAAGTGTTTTAAAATATTTTATTTCCTTTTCAAAATCCATAACATAATTCTTTATTCAACAATCAATACAGAAAATTAATAAGCAATATGCAAATACCCAAGAAGACACGATGTAACAGCTGGTTTTCTACTAATTAATTTCATCATTAAACTAACTGATTTATATTTCATATAAATGATTTAATTTGTTGAAAATAAATCTAAACTAATTATAGATTACTGAAAATGAAAAATACAATTAATATGCTCATGAACAACTAACTAGATTTTAAGATAACATTTAACTTTTCCATAAAAGAAAATTTCAATTTGGAAGGAAAATACTAACTTAAAGGATAAATAGAACATACTATTTTTAGTTGAGAGATTTTCTAAATTGGTTGTCCAAGCTCTGACTTTGGTGAGAGGAGAAGCATTATCATAGGCTTAACCTCCCAACTACGAACCTTTTTACTTATCCCCACAGGTTCTAAATTAATAAAATGGCCCTCCCTACCCTGAGGTCGGGCATGGGACGTTCATTGATCTAGTCATTGGAGTATTCAAGTGGATTGAGGTCCCAACAGCTATTCAGAAGAATAACTGAAGCATCATGACAACAACGTGATCAATTTGTTGTGGCAAGTCTACCTAATACCACCCTGGCCAAGGATTTCAAAAGTGAGTTTATAACGTAATCTCCACCACTTAGCTTTACAACCAATTTCGAAAGTGGAATTTGCATGAGCTATATGCATTAGATTTATTTGTAAGCAATGGTTACTGATTCTTGTATTTTTTTTTTACAGGTTCATCTGCATCTCATTACCATAATTCGGGCCATCAGGTCAGTGACTCTTGGTGCTTGAACATTTATCCTTATTTGTATAGCTTTGCACCTTCATCACCTCATTCTGGCATTAGCTGGGTGATATCCTTGGTGCTCTCATTATTGTTATTAGATATTGTAACATATTTTCAAAAGGATAAAAATAAAGTTATAAATGAAGAACTTCAAAGATTTATTCAAAGATTGGTATTCCTGGATTTATTCTATCTTTTTTAGACACTCGACTAATTTGAAAATATTACTTGGTCAAGCAATAATATCCAACAAGGTATAAGCTTGCAGAATTTAAATGGATGTAAGCACAAACTAATGATGTTTATTTATATAACATGTGGTAGATGGCTTGTTTCAATAATGACCAGAAACATGGATAAAGACTTAATACCGACTCAACTTAACCGAGTTTAAATTGGAAATAATGTAGAAAAGACAACATCTCTTGCGTGACTCACTGCCCTGTGGATGAAATACTTTCACTGGACTCAACACCTCCTTTAGTTTCCACAGAAAAAGCAGATGTCTATGGATGCACAAATGTTTATACTCTAGATACTAAGACGTGTAAATTTTGAATGCAAGACGTATATTTTCTGAATGTTAAAGGCTCCATAATAGAGTAAAGGTAAGAGAGAAGTGGTAGAATTAAAGAAATTGTTAGATATCTTTGAGTGTAATATGAAACATGACAAAGCCAACGTATAAATAACCTTCGAAAAGACTTTACGGCTTCCTATCATTTCAAGATTCATAATCGATTTCTATTCAATTGGTTTGAAAAAAAGAATAAGGGAAGAGGGAAAAATCAAAAGGAAAAGGGAAAGATGAAAAGTTTATTTACTAATATTATTTTATATTATTTTATTTTCTTGGTTAAATTTATAAATACATATTTGCAAGGTGGCATTATTGGATTAATAATTCTAATGTAATGGTGCCACTTTGTATTTATTTATTTATGATTTTAATCGATAGAGTAAAATAATATTAAGTGATATTATTATTTGATAAATTTAATTAAGGTAAGAACTTTGTTTATTTTTAATATTTATATTGTCTTTAGTTTTTAATTTTAGCTCATGCAAATTCCACCAAGAAATTTATTATCAAACCTAATAAACTTGCCAGGACAATTTTTAGGTCAAACCTATCATTCCTGATGACTAAATCTTATGACCATCTCATTCTGATGACCTCGTTTCGTAATGCTTCCCCTCTCCCTTCGATCTTCATCCTGCAACCTTTAGACAACATTGTTGCCAAAAACATCAATTCATGTTTCATAATTTGTTAGATAAAATCATTAGGAAATTTTATTATAAATACTAGCTAATTCATCATAAATGTTCAACAGCTAAAATTAACTGACTCTATTTCACATGAGCACAATGGCTAGATTTAACTGACTCAGTTTCATATGATAATTAGATTGACGCAATAGCTAAAATTAACTGCTTTAATTTCACATGAACATGAGTAAATAAACAATGGCTATAACTACCATGATATAACGACTATTATGAACTAATTCAATTTCACTTGAACATGAAGAATTAATTTGTTTCAACGGCTATATTTAGCTTAATAAATTTTTAGGGCAAAAATTGGAATGTAACACACGAAGTAGACAAATCTTTCAATAAAATTCTACAATGAGTTTTCAACCCCTACCTCAAAATCATAGCTCAAATCTGAGACAATATGCGAATGCATGCAAATCCAAACCCTCTGAAACTTTCAACAATTCTTTTGATCTGATTCTGAATTTTGCTCCCCAAAACTTGTGTAATTGCAACATGAGTTCTAGATCTCCGATAAAGAGTTATGCCCTAAATTGAGACTATGATTGTGCAATCATGAGAGGGAACTCACTAATCAATTATTGTTTATTACTTTATTACCTTTAACCTTTTTCATGCACAACACTTTTAGATATTTAATTACAAAATATCTTAATTTAAATAATTAGCTTTCTCTCTTTAATTAATTTTTGAAGAATTTTTAATAATATATTTATTAATTTAATTAATAACATTATTTAGAGTTCATTATTAAAATAAAACTCCTAAATAATTATCATTAAATTAAATAAATATAGTTGTGGCACAATTAGAGCTATAACTTTATCTTTAGATTTCATTCTTTTATATTTTATTTTCCTCCAGTTTATTAATTAGTGCAAGCACTAATTAAAGAATAGTTTATTATTTAAATTAATAGTAATAATCAAGGCTCATTGTTTAAATGCATCTCTAATTTAATTATTATTAAATAAATAATCATAATAAAGCAATATTAAATCTGTAATATTTTAATATTTTAATTATCTCCTTTTGTCCAACTTCTTAAATTAGACTTTTAAATTAAATTTTTTAAACTAAAGTACATATTTAATTAATTATATATCATTATATTCTAATTTCTCTTTGACCAATTTTCTAAATTTAGACTTCTAAATTAAAGCATATATTTAATTAGCTTTTAAATCAATTAAATATTCTCATACTTTAATATTTTATTTATAATCAAATAATATTTAATAATTCTCAATATTATATGATTAACCAAAATATTATAATTAAATCATTTACCAAATAAATCGCATAGCAAAATTCACATAAAAGCAAAATTACCAAAATAGACCAAAGCTCAAAATCAAACAACACAGACAAAGATAAATTGATGGGTTTTGAAAAGGGTGAAAAGTTAGTTACGAGTCCTCCTTACAAGACAAGTATTTAGGCTATGGCTAAGATTGGACCTAAACATTATCTCCCCATTCTTACCATTGAGTTATTGTGATAGGGCACGCTCATCCTGGCAATTTAGGAAAGTCAATGCTCAGTACCTACATTTTGCATAAAAGACGAGCATGTACATGTATATAAATATATCTAAACTAAACAAGCAATGGCAAGGAGTGGTATATCATGTAGAACCTGACTAGTAGGTGACTATGACTCCCTCCCTTAACCACATCAAACACAACAAATAAAAAAACAAAACAAAACACACACACCATACACATGCAAGTATGGGATAAGTACTATAATAATTACAAGTCGAACATCAAATTCTCAGATAAAATAATGCATCTTTACGAATATGAAGTAATCATCATTAAAGCATCCTCTAACATTGCTATGAAAGAAATCACATTTATTAACTATGAATCATTAAAACATCATTAATGTACCAATAACTTAATCATTAAACAACACATGAAATATACTCAACTAAGTAATCATCGTTAATATATCTCTAGTTCAAGTTATGAAATAATATCCTTGAAACTAACACATCCATGAAATAGGCATAAAAGAGTTTGGTAAATATAATGGAAAAACAAACTATGGGTGGGCACTACAAGTTGTCTCCTTAGAAAATATTTGGAAAAATGGCATGCATACCCAAGACATTTAGAGTATTATCATGGGGTGGAAGCACAAACCTATGTCACCCTTTGTGATACCGTCACGTATTTCGGCCATAATAGTTTTGGCCAGAACTGTTCTGGCTGGAACTGTTTTGGCCAAACATACGTGGCAGTTTTCCATGCCGACGTGACATGTTTCAGCCGAAACAGTTCCAGCCGAAACCCTGCTGACATAATAAAACCATTGTAAACCTCTTGCGACTATCATTTTCACTGTTGCGGTTCCTAGGTTCTTGGAGAGCATTTCAAATGTTCCGGCTGTAACGGGTTAGTGGTTTTTTTTTTCCCCTTTTAAAAAATTTTTTAACGTATTTTTTGATTAGTAAATGTTAATCATACTTAAAGTAGTTGTTTTTTACCTATTTTGTGAGTGAAATATTTAAAATTATTTATTTTTAAATACATTTTAATTATTTTAATTAATTAAATTGTTTTAAATTATTTTAAATTGTTTTAGAATGGTATTTAAATTAATTTGTTGGCAAAAATATAGTTAAACATGAGGTAAAAACGTAGAAAAACATTAATTAAAAGTGTAGAAAAACATTAGGTAAAAATATAGAAAAAGATTAGGTAAAAATGTCAAAAAAATTATTTTAAAAATGTAGAAAAACATTAGTAAAAAATACTTTAGGGCACATTGTTCAGTTTCTAACATAACCTAATGGATCTAGGTGAAACAATAATCTCTTATGGTGAAATTAATTTTGACATTAAATACACCTTCTAACATAACCCTATATTAACTACAATCATAACCTATACCACATTCTAACCATAACATAGGCACTCTACTAACCGAATGAACCACACTTAGATATTCACGATGTTCATTTTAACAACTAGTTATTGTTAGGTAATAATGAGTATTACATTACCAAACAACACATAATAGGTATTGTTAGGTAATAATGAGTCTTACATTACCAAACAACACATTAAGATCACTTATGATACGTTTTTAGGTACGTTATCCATACATGTGTGTCTTAAGGGGACAAAGGAGTCATAATAGGTCATACTATTTTTTATAGGTTCTAATAAGTCTTAATATGTATCATTAGGATATAATAGGTCTTATTAGGTAATTATGATTCTTACATTACCAAATGACACATAACAACCTCTTATGATACATTTCTAGGTATTTTTATCCATATATATGTTAAGGGGACCTAGGGACTCCTACTAGGTCATTATTTCTGTTATAGGTTTTAATAGGTATTCATACATTTACTAGCACATAATAGGTATTGTTAGGTAATAATGATTCTTACATTACCAAACAACACATTAAGATCACTTATTATACGTTTTTCAATATGTTATCCATACATGTGTGTCTTAAGGGGACATAGGAGTCATAATAGGTCATACTATTTTTTATAGGTTCTAATAAGTCTTAATATGTATTATTAGGATATAATAGGTCTTATTAGGTAATGATGATTCTTACATTACCAAATAACACATAACGATCTCTTATGATACATTTCTAGATATTTTTATGCATATATCTGTTAAGGGGACATAAGGACTCCTACTAGGTCATTATCTCTGTTATAGGTTCTAATAGGTATTCATATGTTTACTAGCACATAATAGGTATTGTTAGGTAATAATGAGTCTTATATTACCAAACAACACATTAAGATCACTTATGATACATTTTTCAGTACGTTATCCATACATGTGTGTCTTAAGGGGACATAGGAGTCATAATAGGTCATACTATTTTTTATAAGTTCTAATAAGTCTTAATATGTATTATTAGAATATAATAGGTCTTATTAGGTAATGATGATTCTTACATTACCAAATGACACATAACGACCTCGTATGATACATTTCTAGGTATTTTTATCCATATATATGTTAAGGGGACCTAGGGACTCCTACTAGGTCATTATGTCTGTTATAGGTTCTAATAGGTATTCATATGTTTACTAGCACATAATAGGTATTGTTAGGTAATAATGAGTCTTACATTACCAAACAACACATTAAGATCACTTATGATATGTTTTTCGGTACGTTATCCATACATGTGTGTCTTAAGGGGACATAGGAGTCGTAATAGGTCATACTATTTTTTATAGGTTCTAATAGGTCTTAATATGTATTATTAGGATATAATAGGTCTTATTAGGTAATGATGATTCTTACATTACCAAATGACACATAACGACCTCTTATGATACATTTCTAGGTATTTTTATCCATATATATGTTAAGGGGACCTAGGGACTCCTACTAGGTCATTATGTCTGTTGTAGGTTCTAATAGGTATTCATATGTTTACTAGCACATAATAGACCGACCTTACTATCAACCTTAATAAAACTATATCCCATTTACTTTATTAACATTCTTAACTCTAATTCAAACTACTAAATTAATTCATGAGTTCTAAATTGTACAAACTAACATTTGCTAACTAAACTCATTTACTTGTCTAGTAACAAATTTTTCTATCCCTATGTCCTAACTCTCATCTACAATCCCCATAATCATCAAAGCATTTACATCAAAATCTAGAATTTAGTCAAGAATTATATTTTTTTATTGCATATACACATGTGTACACTTAGTTATCATTTAATCAAGAATTTTTATTTTTTTTATCGCATATACACATGTACATGTATGAATATTTATTTTTCACATTTGCATGAGCACGTTACAATGTACATTAGATATGGTCTCTAAGATAATTTGTTTAAAAATACATACATGTTACATGATTGAATAGCACCATACATTTAATGTTGTGTATTTATATATACACGTGTTTAAAATTAAATTTAACTTTTAATTATTTTAATTTAAATACACTTGTATGTTTATATTTGTATATATATGCATGTGTAGATCTTCAGATATTTATCACTCTTGTAGCTTCACATTCATATCCTCGTATTTATATTCATATATACATTATGGCATCTAGTTCTGGGGATCGTGCTCTGCATCCTCAGGGGATGCCAGTGTCCATGGTGGGGGTCAGAGTGTTGAGTCTAGTACAACACGTAGATCGACCTCCTCCACTCAGGATAGACAACAGTTATTTAGAGATACAGTTGCAAGATTATCTCGTGCTATGTAGGTTTTGGATACCTCACTTTCCTCTTCTACCACCCTCCCTAATAAGGAGAAGGTCACAGCGATGTGAGAGGAGTTATTTCATATGATTCAGACCATTGAATCATACAACCATTTTGATGATATGAGCATTGAGACATTTTATTCTTCTTTATCTCACAGTGTCACTAGCACTATGAAGTACAGACAAATTGACACTGAGGTTTCCATCGGCATGGTGAAATCCATGTTTCCATCTTATACAAATTGTCACAGAGTCAGAGGCTACTCTGCGATGAAGTGTACTAATCCACTCGTCACACCATTGATGTATCCTCATTGGTTGGCCACTCATCATAGATGGCCACAGAAGGATGAGTTCCCTCTATATTTCTGCAAACAATTGTTTGTAGAATTTCATTTGCACTATGATGTTGACTATAAAAATTATCCAGGGCATGTTAGGCAGGGTCGGGGAAGACTTTCTAGCAGATTTAGACCCACAGACACTCCTGTGCCCATTAACAAACGGGCAATGGTGGGTCCAAACCTTTTGGTTATGCTGAGAGGTCCACAGATGGTTGTTGCAAGCGAGAGTGTTCCTAATGACACAATTAGGACATAGATTTTTTTGAGCATCGCCACTGTCACCACACAGTTACACGAGATTTCTTTTGATTGATGTGGTAGATATATGCTATGATCTCGAGGTACTGCTCCCACAGTTGCATCATCTAGTGTAACTGTTGATGATGATTATGGAGTTGCAAACATACCTTCTCCAGTAGACATTTCTGCAGTCTTAGAGGTGGATGCATTGCATCGTTTGGCATCATATTTAGCATCCGATATTTTAGATGCATATCAAGCATTATCTACACTCACAGGGATTCAACTTTGTGACATGAGCTCTCAGATTAGTCATATTTTGTCACATACAGTAGTCCCAGAGGATTCACAGAGGCAGGAGGACATTCCTGCACCTTCTACTGCTCCTGTTGCTACACAGGCCTAGGCTATAGCACCAGCCCCAGCTATTCAGGACCCTATAGCACCCCCCTACTTAGGATGTCAGTGCTAGACAGCCTGTTCTATTTACCTCCATGCTTTCAAATTAGGGCCGCACTATTGACTTGGATGCTGATACTATTTTTTCATTGCATGATTCAGATATCAGTCAGATCGGCAAAGCATTACATACTGCTATGGTAAATATCTCTATATGTTTAAATTTATTTTTATCATGGTAAATAATATGTCTATATGTTTAAATTTATGTATATGTGTATGTTTGTGTATGTTTTATAGGGTTTGAGTGATAGTATGTTACGTTTTGTTGATCTGCAGACACCAACAGATCCTACACGTCATGAGTCCCAGGTATGTTACAATTTAAATATATATATTTGATTTATATACATGTAGATCTTGATATAATTTGTCTGTACACATAATTAAATGGTCCATGTTATCATTTGACACAGGGTTCAGATGCAGTTGATAGACCCTTTTGGGGACAAGGCCCAGGATTAGGAGGGAAGATGTTGCTGATTATCATATGTGGCCTTTTATTTTATTACACGTACATGTTATGTCTAGATACATGTTTATATGGACACTTTGATGTTTTATATGTTATTTCCAGATACATACATTTTATATGGACACTTTGATGTTTTATATGTTATTTCCATCTATACATGTTTATATGGAGATTTTGATGTTTTATATATGTTATTTCCAAACATTTGATACATGATCTATTTTTATACATTTGATATGGGTACATTATATTCTCCAGATATATGTACATGTATGTTATTGATCTTTTAATGTACACATGTGTATCTTATTGATCTTTTAATGTCTTAATCTTTTATGTAACTTATGTATGTGTTCTGAACATGTTTCTCTATATGTTATTCATCTTAATGCCTTATATTCATGTTTTCAATATTCAAGTTTACATGTATATGTATAGTTATTCATCTTAATGCCTTAATCTAAGTGTAATTAACTATATAATTTTAATGGTCCATGTACATAAGAATATAACATATACATGTACATAAGAACATATAAAGACTATGATCACCTAGAAAGAATGCATGAACTAGAACATTTAATTAATAAAAGTTAATATATGTATATGCATATGTTTTCAATATTCATGTTTATAAATACATGTTACTATTTTTAATGCCTTAATTTAAGTTTAATTAACTATACTTAATGATATGTCTTAATATAAGTATAATTAAGTTCTATATATTTAATCTAAGTATAATTAATTATATTTAATGACATGTCTTACTTAACTATATAATTAACTATATTTAATCTAACTATATTTAATGACATGCTTTAATCTAAGTATAATTAACTATATTTAATGACATGCCTTAATTAACTATAATTAACTATATTTAATGTCTTAATTAACTCTATTTAATGACATGTCTTAATTAACTATATTTAATCTAACTATAATTAACTATTTATAATATAATTAACTATATTTACTGACATACATTCTTTTTTCTTTTTTTTTAAAGAGGGGTAAACGCTTTGACCTGGAGCTATGAACCAGTGAGGCCACAAACAGGGGACCTCATCCCCATGAGATTTGAACCTTGATGGCAAGGATAACAACATAACAACTTAACCATCACAACATGCCACTATTGGCTAATGACATACATTCTTAATTAACTATATTAACAACATTTAATTAATAAAATATAATGTATGTAATATGTAACATAGTTCATATAACATGTACATGTAAGAACATATAAAGAGTATGACCTAAAGAATGCATGTTACAATATTTAATTAATAAAAGTTAATACATGCAAGAACATAACGATTATATACAAACATAAAGAATGTATCATCTAAGAACATATAAAGATTATATGTACATAAATGCATAACAACATTAACAATCATATGTAAGAAAATATAAACAATGTACATATAGATACATACAAATACTAAAGGGGTTGTCTTAAGGAGAGGTTAGGTAAAAGGTGGTACTAAGGTGATGTTCTAATAGGTGGTCTTAAGGGGAGGTCCTAAGAGATTGTCTTAAAGGGAGGTCCTAAGAGGTGGTCTTAAATGAGATATCCATGTCGAGTTTAAATAAAAATAACAAAACATGTCTAATTTTGCATATCCAAGATAAATGATCCAATGTACAAAAAAATTTAAAACAAATATCCTGTCATTATTAAATATGAAAATATAAGAGCTATACAGGCATAGCTCAACTAGAGCTCCACAATAAGTACATAGGTAAACTAGAGCTCCACAAATAATGTATTGTTAGGATCCTCTCTACTTTTTATTATCTCTAGAAGTTTTTCATGTTCTTCAATAGGAAATTTCCACTTTTGATTTCCACGACGTCCTCTTCTTTGTATTGCTTCAAATTGTAATTTGGTTGCTATAACATGGTTACTATAATGTAAAACCTTTCCTCCAGGCTTGCATTCAATAAATTCAATACCACTATCAATTACCCTTGTTTGTTGATAATATGTTCCTTCAATAACAATTGATCCAATTGGATATGACTGTTGATTAGCATCTATAGTTCCTTCTAACAACTTGTGTTTTGCTTTTGTGCATCTTAAAAGATAATAGTCCACATTTTTCGCATTATCTGGTAAGGCTTGAACTGCAAAAATATCTCCTGCATGTATATAAAAATATAGATAAATATAAATTAATTTTAAAATGAATATACATGTATATTAATTTATATATACGTATATATGCACATAAACTTGCCATAACTAAATCAGAAATGCGCTCATAATTAGCTGAATATACAGGATCATGAATGTCAATGTCAGCATCTTCAAAAGGAGGCTTTCTAACTATCTCCTTCAAATCCCAATGTGAAACATATCAATTCACAATATTTTCACATGCACTCACTAGATTGTCCTTAATGCAGTCATCACAAAAACATGTTTTCTCTCTTACTTTAATTACTGGAGGTTTATGGTTTTCCGTAGTCATCACTTGATGTAAACTTCTAATACCAGGAATTGTTTGACAATTGTAAGGATTAGATCGATCTATATCTGTTACAAATACAAAAAATAATTATCATATTTCAAAATAAATATTTAATTAAAAACTCAACTTGATTTGAAAAATACATTAAAAATAAATATAACTTAGTTCACCTTTCACCTCCCAAAAGTAATGCTTATTGTATTCAGTATCTCGAGTAGCAAAATAAACTTTGCACCATTCAACAATTTGATTTGCACTCTCTATCATATTCTCTGTATGCACATACAATATGCATGTATATATAAAATTTAAAATATATGCTACTAGAGTATTAAACATGCACATTTAAAAAATGCATATATTTACCTGCAAGTTCATGTTGTCGAAGTGCACGTTTTATACATGCTCCTGCTCCATCATGCTCCCCTTTTCTATGTCCACTTTCAAAGAAATTCCATAAAAACCTAACATTGGTTCTAGCATATTGCATTGCTAACCAATTAAATGCTTTTGTAGATTTGAATTGTCCTGTGAACATGAAACATGATAAGTATCTAGAATTATCCATGTACATATATCAAATAGCAATAGACATGTCCAAATAAATATAAGTTAAAATAAAGTTAAATAAATGTGTTACTTTGTGTATACTAACTTGCACATCCATCAGACCAAATCCAGTGCTCTAAAATATTTATTCCACAATTTTTGATATCTTTAGAGAACATTGCAAAACAATGAGCCACATAACTTCTATCATGAACTCTATCATCACTAATATAGAAATGAACCTCTTTGATGATGATGCATTCATTTTCATCCAATCTTTCTATCTAGTCCACCTCAAATTGTGCATGTTTATAAATCACTTGCACAAATATTGCAACTTGTTTAGAATGATAATATTGGCCTTGAAGCTCTGTATGAGGTGCAAATGTATAATTCTCAGAAAAATCTACAAGTAAAAGTATACAACGAGGTGGAAAACAATTTTTGGAATCACGAAACTATTTAGTTTGCCATCGTGCACCATGACAATGTTGGATATGTGGATATATCAATGGACGGAACTTGGTCATGAACTCATCATAATGCAATTCACTCTCCTTCAATACAATTTTTTTGGATTCATCTCCTCTCTTATTTTGGTATGTCTCATATTCATATCTCATCCATGAAACTGGTGTGGATTCATTAATATTCTCAACTTGCATAATTTCAGAAAATTTGCATAAATCTCCACAATCTTCACACTAATTTTTGATGCATTACACTTTGAATTCAAATCACATAATATGGACCTCACAAATTGTGTTGTACTACTAGGGATGACCAAATTAGGATCAAGTACTGCCATAACTTTTTTAAATGATTGCAAGTGTAGACCAAATTCAACATGATTTCTACAACAACAAGTTTCACGCATCTTATTTATGCGTACAAAGGAAAGACATAAACTCTCAAACATTCTCTAACATATTTTGACATTTGAAAATTCTTGTTTGAATGTTTGAAAAAATTCACTTTGAGTTATATCTATGAAATGTTTTGGATGTTCAATTTTGGCCCCTATTTCTTGATCTTTAATTTGTATAGTATCATGCCTGTTGGAATAAATACAAGAATGTGTGGTCCAAAATTCAATAACTTGTCTTTTTACATCTTCAGAAATCATGTCTTTTTGAGGAACTCTACAAATATTCACCCAGTTATTCTCAATGTTATCATCTAGCATATTTCTCCTCTTGATGTATCTCTGGACAATTCTTCTAGATATATGTAGTACATCAGAAATTGCATGTACCTATTTTCTATGTGTCAATTTTCTACTAGATATAGTAGTCATCAATGCTCTACATGCATTAGTCAAATCACCTCCTCAAATTGTGTTGTCAATTTTGTTATAAGCATTTTGCAAGTTTTCAACTATTGTTTTATTAATATTATGCGCATGGCTTTTCCTGTTATCAACACCCAACAACTCCAAAACAGGTCTCATATCTTTTCTCCTAAATAACTTGACAAATAAATGTGCCTATCCAAATATACTTTTATCCTTGAAATATTCATCCCACATGTTCTGACAATGCTTTCTGATAGTGTTATCATTTATCATATCTTTAGATGGAATTTGCTTAAAAAGTAGTTCTTCATCCAAATCCATCAATTTTTTTATGCTTTCTAATTTGTCTCTATCAATAGAACTGCCAATTTCTTCCTCTTCATTACTTTCATTTTCTTCATGAATCTCATCCTGTTCAAGAATTTCAATAGGTTGGTTTTGATTATGTTTTGTATGGCCTTTCATTTTGTCATCTCTTATTCTATCATATTTCTTTGATCTTTTCCTTTTACTGCCCATTGAATACTTCAATCTATAGAAACAAAAATAAATAAATTTAGATTTCACTAAATATCAGCTGATGGTTTAATATAGAATACATAAAAATAAAAATAAGTAGACGAGAAAAAAGGAACCTTCAAAATATTTGATCCTTTGCAATATTGATTAAATCCGTAGAATAGTTACTAAAAATTCCTTCAAAATTAATTGTTTTTCGAAAATCCTCTTCCAATTTTCATTGTTCTGTATATTTAATTTTTTTTAAAAAAAGAAAAAACAACTTTATTTTATATCAAACAGTGACATTAACCGTTGGCAGTTTAATCAGCCGACAAGGGTTTCGACCGAAATAGTTTCGATCGAAATTATTTTGGCCGAAATTGTTGCAGTCGAAACGGTCTGTGTGGCATCCTATGTGGCAACCAAACAAGCAAAAATCAGAACTTCTATAAACATCTCACTTTGAAGGCCAATTTGACCTACTAAATTGAAGTTTTTTTAAAAACTAAAAATATACTTTTGTAGGTCTCGGAGTCACGATTATGATCATATAATTTTAAAAAAAATTTGATTATGAATAATATGTTATAATTTGAAAATATTACAAGTAGGTAACTTAAGATTCATAAAGATGTCTATTCAAAAATAAGAAAAAAATAGTAAATCATGTTAAAAAAATATTATCTTTTAATGCTGCACTAGAGGAGAGAGTCTTCTTCAAGAATATGTAATTTTTTTTTTTAAAAATGTAGATTTGAAGAAAAAAGTTTAACGAGAGAAAAAAACTATCAATTTCTGATAACTTCGACTTTGACCAGTTAAAACTTCAAAAATATTAGCCGAATTTCAATTTTTCTTTTTTGGTGCACTAGGTATACATGTCAACTCTAACATATTCCAAAATCAAACCAAAATATGAACATTTGCATATATTTGTTTGACGGAAAAAAAACTCTATATTTTTAGTATTTTTACAAAATTAAAAAATACACTTTAAATATTCAAAAATAAATAAAAATTTCACTCAATTTAAAATAAATAAATTATAGACATAAACTTCATCCAATTTTACACATTTCATTAGTTTACATCATCTTCAAATCCTAAACACAAATGCCACTTTTATGTCATTAAAGTAGAAGAGTTTAAATTTTGATATCACTTTTCCTTTATAAAAGGTGACATAGGTTTGTGCTTTTACCCCAATAACATGCAATCAACTAAAAGCATACATAACATGTTACATTTCTTAAGGATCTCATGACGTTGAATTACATTTAAATTTAACTAATACTACTCTAACAACTACCACATCCATATAAAAGAATAACTAAAAGTCCAAAGTCCATAATATACATTTGTTCTGAATGCCTCTTGGCAAATGAAATTCGAAATGCTCAATCATCCACTGTACATGTCACAAGGTATGAAAGGCTAAAGAATATACATATGTAAAAATATAAATACATCATCCTCCTCAGATCCGTGATACAAAGTACAATACAATAAATGAAAGCATCCACCATGAAAGATATAAACATCCATCATAAGATATAACCATCCATCAAATGATACAAGATAGAATGAAAGGATATGCAGACAAGGAAGCTCTAGCCACGATGACTATAGACAAATCTCAATGATAAGAGTAAAAAGCACTACCACCCAATTGCATGGAACCTAAATGGCCCACTCCCACCGCATTGAGGAGATAGTCTCAAGTCCCAAATGTTGGAAATAATCAAGACTAGCTAGGTTACTGAGAGGGGAGGGGTGAATCAGTAACCTCAAAAACTTTAAATCAATTCAACACTTAACAATATAAATCATTTACCATTCATTCATCTAATCTACTACATGCATGAGAAAAGATAAGCATTCATAACACATGAACACAGTATTTTGGTGACTCAGAAACCTTCCAAATAGAAAGTAAAACTGGGGTGGGGATGATACCCACGAAAATTCACTACTACAGTATAAAGTTGGCTTGTTAGGGCTTACATTGACCACTTCTGATGATTTGCCTTGTTAAGAGCAATTTGGATTGCTAGATCCACCTTGTTAGAGGTTTTACAAACATACAATGAAGTATGCACTCTGTTAAGAGATTTATACAATGACTGTTAAGTCTACCCTATTAAAGGATTTGAAAAATTGATTCACCTGTCAGGATGAAACAGTAGATCTGACTTTAACTTGATTGCTGATTAGATCCTTGAAGTACAGATCACCTCTTGTGATTGATATAACTTTACTACTCCTTGTAGACCTTGTTGAATACTTTGCTCTACTACTGATTCACTCTTCTCAAAACACTACATACCCATTCCTTTATATCTTCATACATACATTGCAAATGATACAATACATTACATATATATCATTCCAATATTTAAAAATACAAGATTGGCTAAAACACAAGTAAAAAAAATATTACTGAGTCGGCTAAACAATAGAAAATTGGGGTTCTGTAAGCTGACTTGGTGAACTTTTGATACTTGATGTTCACTGCATTACTTGGCATTGTCATGCACTCAGTAGAAGTAGAAGCTTGGTCCATACTAGTCACACAATGTAGCTTGGAATTTGATAACCATTGGAGACTCGATAGATATAGTGTTACTCGGTAGATACAAAATCCTTTGTTTACCTTACTATCAGTCGGTAAACACTAACTTCACATCACACAAACTGATGACTCGGTAGACACTGTGAAGCTCAGTGACCACTATTTTCTCGGTTAACACTGTAAGCTCAGTAAACACTACTAAACTACACACTCACTCGGTAGCTTCAGGAATGCTCAGTGTAAATTGAGAAACATAGTTAACACTGGATTGCTCGGTATAAATTGTAGATGGAGTGATGAGCTCGGTAACCATACATGATTGAATAAGTGTTGTCACTAATGACAAATACAACATAATGCCAACACTAGATAGGATATCAAATCACATAACACAAATACTCTCTAAGTCCAAGAAATCCTAAAAGTATACTAACTCAAAAGTTTTAAAATAGATCGACATCTAGACCCAGAGGCACACAAGACATGTAGGAAACCTACTATGTAAAGGGGCAAGTGTCATTGCACGAATCACATTGGAGTTACCTTAGCAGTCTCTTAGGACCCCTAGGTCCCTAGTGATCCCTATGCGGCCACCAGTATCCTCTCATACTAATAAGGCATACTACGAAATGCAAGGTTGCAACCAAGCATTCTCTCTACTCTCATCCTAGTATGTACTAGCACTCGAGGCATGGGCAAGAACATACAAAGACTCTTATTAGGTTCATTTTAATCCCCATTTAGTGTAATGTTTTCACTTATTAAACAACTTACAATGAGTCACCCTGGAAACCACTTAGGGCCTCGACCCCCATTACAAGCCACTTCCCAACACTACATGTAGCTAACCTACCCTAGGCTCATAAAATAATAAATCAATAATCATATAACAATCACCTTAGCCCTATATAAGCGATTGGAAAGCATCAAAAGATAATTCACAATAATCACATCAGTTTTGTACGAGCAATTGGAAAGCATCCCAAGATAAATCACAATACCCATCGGTTCTCAACGAGCAACCAGAAAGTATCCCAATAATACTTGATCAATGACTCAAAATGGTTAAGTCAAACATGTCACAACATGTCATTACCAAGATCAAAGAAAACACTCTAGTCCCATCAAGGCAACTGGAAAGCAACCCAAGTATAACTGATCGATGACTCAAAAATGGTTAAGTCAAGTAGGCCATACATTCACCTTAGTTTCATAAGAGAACATTGGAAAGCAACAATGAATAGTAAATACAACATATCATAGAGCATACCATCACATTTCCATGGTTGGGTTTAGAAAGATCGAGATCAAACATCATAACATCACAATCACATAACTCCCAAGCCTCTGGTAAATGTCCTAAACTGGTCAACACTCTAGTCAACCCCAAACCCCAAAACATAGGCAACATACAAATAACAAGTATAGGTTTCATAGTTGAATTTGGTTTTAAAAATACACAATAGAGTTAAAAGTAAAGTTTCAATTTGCATTTCAATGTTCGTTTCAAGTGTATAAGATTCTCAGTTTATTCCTCAAAATAACCCATTCATTAATTCAACTCAAATATATAAAGTTACCCTCATTATTAAAGTCAATCTCCTAAAAGAATAATCTGAGGGTAATCATTTATTTATCTAAGTTATAAAAGTAACCATTACCAATTTTAAATAAAATAATTACAATTTTATTAAAATCAATATTATTAGTTTTTTATCAACAATAATTAGATTTACAACTTCATTAATTACATCTTATTATTAATAAATCTTAATTAAATCAAATTTAATTAAATTAATAATTAATTAATAAAAAACTATATTGTATTCATTAATAATTTATTTAATTATTAAACATTGATATATTTTAATAATAAGATTATTAATAATATAAATTCAAAAATTATTAATAAATAATAATATAAATTTAATATAATTTAAATTTAATAATTTAAAAAATTTAATATAATTTTTTTTGGATCGGTAAATGGCTAGAGGCCTTGATAAATTTCATTAATAAAAGAAAATTACAATAGCTTAACTCCATTCAAACGAGCACTGGTAGGAAAAAACAGAGAAGAAAACCTCCAGTCTGCCCTGGGACAGATGTCTCATATTATTACAAATTTAAAAGCGGCATACCCCAATGAACTCATTTTAAGAACAAATAGATTACAATCATAACAGGGGCATACCCCTGGAGTAATACAATTAAATGATATGCCATTAGCCTCAGATAAATGAAACATATTAATTTGTCAAACCTCCTTCTATCTGACCAATCTTCCTAGTTGAGAAATTCCAACTTTTGATCTCGCCACTTAAAGAGGTTAGTAATTAAAAACAAAATAATAGACAAGCCACCATTGAGTAAGAGAGAAAAGAGTTTGATAAATTAAAAAACTAATTGTTGGGGAACATGAGAGGAAGTTAAAGGATCGATAATCCTAAGTTATTTAAATCAAACACCAGCGAGATGAAATGCTGAAAAATTAAATAATGGCTTAAACCATTCATCTTACAATAGCATACAGAGAAAAGTGACATAATATCCAAATAATAGAGCAGACACACAAACCAACTGAATCAAAGATAAGATCATGCCATTAACATCTATAATACATCTCCAACTAAGACAACCAATGAAAGCCTCCCAAGTTAACAATAGGGTAACCTTCAGATTAAGTCCTAGCTGAGGGCTAATTGTGAAAACAAAACCATCTTGGTCCTAGAACTGTAGATGATAGTCATAAGATACAACCTACTGAAGCTCTTGAGGATAGAGATGAAGAACCCATGCCATTATGCTGAAATGAACCCTCAAAATTATGGATCAATTATCATTAAATAGAAAGACAAAGAAGCTATGTAGAGTATAGTTTATCCTCATCAAATGGACTGATAGAACGCTAAATAAATCTACTGTAAATCTACAAGATTCATTAAAACAAAGGGAAACATGTTGACAATCTATATTGCTTACTCCACAGATGCATAAGGCTGAGCATCTTCCTACAAAAAAATTGTATCAATCCTGAATGCTAACCATGAATATCAGATAATGGAAACTTAAATTAATTCTTAAATTAAATTCGGCTAAATAGGCTGAAACACTAACAGAGAGGCTGTGATGAACTTAATAGACATCCAAATAATCTTCAAGCTCATGTTATAACCAGACCATCATCTGAAGAGTGAAGTCATTCAACACGATTTAATGAGACAACCCTAACAATCCATTCCATAATAAAACAAAATGAGTCCACAGAGCTAAGTCTGAGAAAAACTTCTGTAAAGTAGAAAAACAAAATTCGAGCTAGATATAAAGCTTAGATGATTCTGAGTGCGAAATCTAGTAACTACCCTCCAAGAAATAAAAACCATCCAAAAATGTAGTACCATCGTTATTCTAGCAGCAAATTTAAAACCTAATAGACAAGCATGAGTAAACCAAACCAAAAGTTCAAAGCAAAGATAAACTACGAACAAAGCATTTAAAAGTATAATATTATTCACATAGTACTAAAGTCTTAGGGTTTCAGCTGTTTAAGGTGAGTCTCATACAAATATCTTATACAAAGAAGCTATAGACGCATGGAGACATAGGATAATTACAAACCAAAATCTAAGTAGCATAACTATACATCTCAAAAAACTAGCCCTAAACATAGCATGATATCTAAAACTCATGCCAATCCCCTTCTTCTTTTCTAGTAAACCATTATTACCTCTAGAATATCGTTTGGTTGATCCACATAGTAGTTGGGAGGGAACTCAAAATCCACCTTAGCTCTTCTGGTTCTTTTTGCTTTCGGAGTGCAAAAGTCTAGGTCATCGATGTTGTCAAAGGTCAGCTTTGGTTGAATGTATGCTTTGAAAATGTGAAGATAGTTAATGAGCCAGTCCCTGCTCTCGTTGACAATAATCCCATGCCATTAGAGAAGGAAGTGGAGGTTGGCTTCCATTTTGGGCCACTTGCGATAAAAAGCCAGCCTTCCCAAATTGCCAAAGAAGGATGACGATACACAATATCTAGATCCAAATTACCCACAAGTAATTTCATGTATTTTTCTAGTAGCGAAATTCAGAATTTACGGTCAATACTGTGCACCGCTTGTTCCAGTCCCTTGCACCAAGTCATAACAAAGAGATTTAATATAATTAAAATTTAATTAAATTAAATTAAATTTAAAATAAAATAAAATCAGTGCTTTTACATAAGCCACCGACCTTCATATATGTCGTGCGGCTACAGACTGTTTGCTGCCACGTACGCATGTTGGTTGGGGTGTTGGGAGGTGGGGGGTGGTGGCCCCACCTACCCCCCTATAAATATATATTTTTTAAATTAAATTTTTTTGAAAACAATTTTAACAGTATATATTTTTTAATATATTTTTTTTGATTAAATTTGTATAACAATAACCCCCCCTCATAATAATGATATTTTAAATATATATATATTTAATAATATTTACAATTTTAGCCTGATAGGAAAAATACGTTTAACCATTCAAATTTCTAATTTACAATTTATCTTTTTTTCTTATTTCAAACCCTTCCCAAATAAAAATACTAAATTCTTTAATCTACAAAACAAGATTTTTGATTGCTTTTCTAATCTCCATGTATACAGAAGGTATTGAAATGTTCAAGTATTCGTCACTGAGAAATTCAAATTCACAATCCACAGGCACAAAGATGGAAGGAAATTGCATAATTAAATTGTGTGAATAATCACAAGCGTCTACCTGGACATTGATGCTAATCGCTATGCCCAAGAAGATTGAAGAGAAATCCCTTCTCACAAAACCTTCCTCTATCTGAAAAATTCCTTCTTCCAAAATTTGCTTTCAAAATTTGCATCCCCCAAAAATGAACCCTCTAATTGTGATAAAGAGTTCTCTCCTTAAATTGGGGCACTAATTATGCATTCACCTGGGAGAACTCCGTGCTCACCTGACTTCAACTCCTATTAACTTTTCTTTATCTTTTCCATGCACTTTAAATTGAATTATTAAATAACTTTATTTAATTTTTAATTGACTTCTCTTTTATTTAATTTATTAAATTTAATCTCATGCACACACTTTATGCAATTGAAATATCTTTATTAAATTTACTTGTTTTTATCCTTTAATTAATTTCTTATATTTTATCACATGCACACACCATGCAAACTTAAAACTTTTAATAAATTAATTTCTTTTCCACTTTTTAATTATTTTTTTGAAACTTAATTGGTAAAGTATTTATTAACTTAAATAATAATATTATTTAGCATTTATTTAAGAATGAACTCTAAATATATTATTATTAAATTAAATAAATATTATCACGTTCTAAATTTATTCTT
This sequence comes from Cupressus sempervirens, assembly GCA_028749045.1. NCBI lineage: Eukaryota > Viridiplantae > Streptophyta > Pinopsida > Cupressales > Cupressaceae > Cupressus > Cupressus sempervirens. Next base: position 70,119,132 of record CM053788.1, read on the forward strand.
ATAACTTTTATCTTCAAATTTAATTCTTTTTATTTAATTAATTAAATATAATTAAATATTAAAATATCATAATAATTTTCCATTAAATTAAATCATTAATTTAATCTTTTAATTAGACTTTATTAATAGTAAATTCACCAAAGACTCATAAAGTAAAACATGAAAACCCATCATAGAAAAATACATACAAAATCAAACTAAAGGGTTTTAATCACAAATTAACATCATTCAACACATTCATAGGGTACACAACTTAGATACTTGTCCTAATTTTCAATTAGGACAAATGGCTTAAAGGTTTGGGATTTGGACTTAAGAATCTATCTCCCCTCTCTTACCATTAAGATAATGCGATAGGGTAGGCTCATCTTGGCAATTCAGGGAAGTCAATACCTGGTACTTGCAACCTGCATAAAATCCACACATGTACAAACATAGTATTCTAAGCTAAACAGGCAATGGTAGGAAGTGGTGCATCGTGTAGATCCCGACTAGTAGGTGACTGCGACTCCCTTCCTTAACCACATCAGAAACACCATACATAAAAGAAAACCCCGACTAGCAGGTGACTATGATTCCCTTCCTTAACCACATCAGAAACACCATACATAAAGAAAACATACATGCACACCATACACATGTAGTATGGGGTAAGTATCCATAAGAAAACACATATGATAATCCATCCAACTAATCATCATCAATAACCAAAAGTACTATAATAATCATCATGCATACATGAAACATAGAGTACCAAGTAATCTCATCATATATTCGACTGAATGTAAAACAATACCTAATAATCTCAAAATAATACTACTAGTAACCAAGCATAAAATTGGTCTAAATCAGTTCGACAATGATAGCAAAAAATGTAACTTAGGGCAGACACTACATATGGTATAGAAAAAATTGGCAATGGGGCACACTATCATGTAAGTGTTCTCCATAAAAAAAAAATCCCATTCATGTCAATCCTATGTAGCCTATACCATCCTAAAATTGCTAACACCATGCCAACAACCCAAAAGCATTCATTAATTATCAAAAAGAAAGAACCAGAGAGGAGCTCATGAAATTCAAGTTTTCATTTTTGGGTACTAACACCAATGCTAGTTCCCAAGATCATAATTCTAAATTTGCCCTTATGATGGCAATTTTCGAGCAATCCCACAAGAAAAGGCCACACCTCCACCAATACATTTGAAACAAATCAACATTTGCATAGTAAAAGAAAAGTAAACACCAAACCCATGACCCAATTCATAGAGATCCCAAACTGAATGATGGAGAGGAAGCAACATAACCTTACATCACTATAAGGTCCTAGGAATGAAGCCCTCAATCCTTCCTTGGAGTATCGAGTTAACTCTATCTTCTGTCCAATTGTTATCACCTTTGTTGGCCGCTTCTCAAACTCTCATCCTCTCCTCAAGATGATATTCATCTCTCTTTGACCACCCAACCTAGCTTTTATTTGGGCAATGTCCTGATTGATGATGTGTTGCATCACCATCAATTTTAGGGCAGACTATGCCTTTTAAGAATCCTTGAACCGTTTATATCTCTGACTCTCCACAAACTGCCACATAAAGGGGGTATATTTTGTGCTAGGGATTTTGTAAATGCCTACAACCCTTTCCCCCAAATTTATCACCCAGCTAGGAATTGAGGTTGCTAGAATTTCCTCCAAGATAGTTGAGCTTTCTCTAGAATCAACTGTTGCATCACAAACTTGACAATGTCCTTCTTTTCACCCAGTTGCAATTCCCATGAAAGGATCATGGAGTAGATATTTGTATTGGTGTGGCAGCGGTTCTCCAATTGACAGAACATTTCACCCAGCAGCAAGTTGACCACATCTATGAGTCTAGGATGAGTAAACCTAAATATTTTATGCTCTCATATCCTTCAAATGTGCCCATGAAAATGATTTTTCTATTTGTAGTAGTTTAGAGTGAATGACCACTCCATTTCTTGTAACCCAACAATATATTTATGTAAATGATTTGCAACTAACAAAGCTTGCACGCTTGACAATAGATATTTAAAAATCTCAACTGAGGGTGGTAAATAATCTCTTCATAAATGTCTGCCACATCCAAATTGATGTTGCTTGAGAGTGACACTCTTGACACAGACCCTAAATGCATGCTTTTTTAATGAGTTCCTCAATGTGTCCTAATGTGGTGGAGAGAATACATGTTTGGTGAATTTTAATCATTCCATCTAACATTAGTGGAATCTTCCATAACTATTTTAGACTATTGAGAGTTAGCGCCCAATTTGACATTATGTCTACTTCCACATTATTGGCCCTTTTAAGGTGTGTAATTATAAAGTCCTCTATGGTGGCTAATTCAAATTCTATGTTGTGGATGTAGTTTTGCAAGTGTCATGCATCCATGCCACCCTTTATGATGACATTGATAATAATGACATAGTTCCCTTCCACATTCAATTTTGTAGCCCCCAAATTCTTTGATGCTCTGATAGCCAAAAGAGCTTCTTCAACTTCTACTATATTATTAGTGTCATCTTGAAGCCTTTTTCCACCTAGTGCTAGTAAATTACCATTAGCATCTTTGATAATGAAACTTGCCCTTGAAGGTTCCAGATTTCCTTTTGAGGACCCATCAAAATTGCATTTCTTCACCCTTCACATGGTCTCTCTCATAGTGCTAAAGTGGAGGGAGAAGAGGGGATGAGCTTAGCCCCACCAAACACATTCATGGGTTCCATTAATACAATTTTGACAAAAGTCTATTATTTATTAAAAAATTACACATGTTTATTATTTATTATATATGCAATAAGTAAATGATTAGATAACACACACACACACACACATACAATTGTTTATGACATATAAAATAAAAATAATGAAAATAATACATATATATATTGTTTATTATATAAAGTATTCTAAAAATGTGATGGATGACAATATCAATATATATTAAGTTTTCATAGTGCATAATGATGTTTTTGGGAGGCGTCTACCTAGTCTTGAGAATCTAAAATCTTACTAGCTTAGTTTCTTTTAAAACTCTCCTTGGTAAGATTTAAATTTTGATGGCTGGATAGACACTAACATGTGTTTGAAGCTTCCAAATTGTGTATATCTTTTTGAATCAAGACATACATAGTATTATCTAGAAGCCTGAAACACAATATCAAAATAATCAACACTTCGAATTAAGCTAAATCTACAAGCGATCAACAAGTGAAACTTCCTTTGCCTCCATTCAAACGTTTCTAGCGGCAAAAATAATGCAGGTTTCCATGTGCATTATGAGTTACCTTCTCTTAATCCCAAAAACATTGCATAAGTCCCAACAAGTGATTGTGGGTCCATTCTATGCTATTTGATATTGCATGTCATGTAGATGTTACGACACACATTATTTTAAAAGGGAGGTAAGATACATAACTGATTTTTATATTCAAACCGAGGCTAGGGAAAGGCACCACTTCTCTTATATCTCCTAAACAATATGTCAGATTTTTTAACATTTTTTTATTAGTTGTCTCCATATGCGACTTAACTCTCAAAAGTCAAGGTTTCACCTTTTGAATATTAATGATGTATGTTGTATGAGTTTTATGTGAGAAATGGTCAAAAAGTGATTATTTTAAAGTATCTAGTGAAATAATTGTTCCCTCAAAAATTACCACTACTTGTAAACAAATGTCCATATATATAATCATGATTAATAAATGCAGTAAAATATTTATATAAGTGTTCTACTATATATATATATATATATATATAATTTGAGTAAACAGTTAAAAGAATTTAAATGAAATGAAATGTGGGATCAAGAAGAACAGTTGTTGAATCCCGAGTCCCTATTGATACTTGTCCCCTAATTCAGTCTTGGCGGACCGCTGAATGCTGGAATCAGTTGTCAGAATCAGTATGGCGGGTATTGGTTGCGGTCAGAGAGACTTATACGACATTGGATGAAATGAGAATTTTTTTTTCAAGTATGATGTGGACATCTTGACAGTGGACTATGGGCAACGGAGTTTGCCATAAACCAAAATACCCTTTGGCAGAAGCCTTCCGACTTTGCCAAGCAGATACGGTAGACTAACGATGGAGGTAAGCGTAAGAGCTTCAGCTGTGGAGGACTTGAAAGCATTGGCGCCCGTTATGTATCGCGCATTCAGAGAATTCAACCTCTCTGTTGGGATCCCTGCTTCCGCAGAATTTGAGACGGTAGAGATTGCTGAAGAATCCATGTGTCGGATTTTTCAGTCTCCAAAGATTTATGGAATTACTGCCTTGGATAAGGCCTCAGGTCAACCAATTGGAGCAGCTTTCCTCCATTTTCCAGGTCATCCTTTAAAATACCCCCTTTTAAACTCCCAATTCGTTTCGAAATGTGAGATGTATTATGATGTTTTGAGCATTGTGTTTTATATCGCATTGAAGGATTTCAGTTTTTATTTTTTAGGAGAGAGTCTTCAACTAGTTGGGCCTGTGTTTGTTGATCCTGGCCATAGCAACAAGGGAGTAGGGAAGACAATTACGAGTGCCCTGATAGAGAGGGCAAATGCTACAAATGCTAAATCCATCAGTCTTCTTCAGGTAATATGTCGTTGGTCTCCTTTGATCATGTTTCAGTTTCAGTTGTAGGATTTGACCAAGCTAGGTTTATGAGTGTTTCTAAGATTTCCTAATTACATTCTGATACGGATACTTCTTCGTTATTTTTCAAATGTAAATAATGTAACCCAATGATATTCTTTAGAATGCACTGCGATTAAGGCACAATCCAGCTTAGAACATCTTGAAACCGTCTAACCCAAATTTCAAATGATTCGGTCACCATCATTGGATTCTCCCGTCAAGCCGATATCCTCCATCTTTTAAACAGCTCTCGGATTAGAAGTCACCATCACTGAAATGTACAAAATCCATTGCATCATCACCTAGAAACTACTTTTATTCTTACAAGCCACAGAGAAGTTCCAGGTGCTGCTTGCATTCCCATAGCGGCCATTTGGAGCAAACAGAGTGGGGCTTTAACCCAGATTAACATCATCGCAATTGCTTTATCTTGTCACAGTGTTATGCAACCCAGATTAACATCATCGCAATTGCTTTATCTTGTCACAGTATTATGCTCTGCTGGAGTACAAGTTTAGGTACGCTTAGGGCAAAGTCCAAAGGGAACATGAGACGTGATTGTATCCATGACACGTTTACATCGTTTACACATGCATTCTTGGTGCATGCAATGCAGGTGAGCTTAGCTAATAAATATAGGTGAATTGCTTATAAGCTTTTGACATAAGTTTGAGTCCTTTGCATCATCCGTGTCCATTTGAAAGCGCTCAAGATCCCAGTGTGGCCTGGGAGTGGAACTTTATATTGCACATATGTTTAGTTATTAACAATTCCTTTTAACATTTTGGGGTGCTCATGGGATGCAGTCCGGTAGTTTGAAAATTTTATAAGAAGTCTTGCTATTGGTCAGAAACAGCATTTTCCTTACATAAAAGGTTTGATAACATTTTTCTGGCCTATTGAATGCTCATTGCTCATATTTCACGTTGGGTATGATCTGTTGGGCTATGTATATGATGGCTGTCACTAAAATGTAAGATCAACTGAATTTGAGTTCAACCATCAAATGCTTAGCATTCTGTCAAGATGGCCCAAGTTCATGAGAACTATTTTTGAATTGGGATTGTTTTATATATTCGTGTGTGGCATGTCTGCCTTCTTAGAAACCTAAATTTCCTGGTTAGTTTCAGCATATGAGCAATATGAAGATTTCCTGAGAACCAACATGAGAATTCCCTTGACAACTTTTCCTCGAGTTATCTTTCATACTAATTAACTATTTAGATATTTACAAATGTGTGTTGTATAACTATTTAGTAATTAGATTTTTTGTGTTCTTTGTACTCTCTTTCTTTCTGATGATGGATCACAGAATGTGATCCAAAATGTTGATACAAAAAACTTTATACACAATCTAATCCAGAAGCACATGTAACTATAAATTTGTAATTACTCATCACGCCTTTTCTAAGTTCAGATATTAAACATTCTGCCATAATTTTCTGTTTGTGTGTAATAATTGTTCAATACATGCAGTATGATAAAGCATGGTTGTTGTCAAAAGATATTGTTTGATATGCAATCATAATCTAACATTGACTGTCATGTCCTATGATGAATGGAGTGATGCTTCAGGTTGCCGAAAATACAAAGTCTTTCTCTTTATATGCAAAGCTGGGGTTTCGACCCATTGAATGTGCCTCTTATTTTCAAGGTTCAATGAATGAGAAATTATGTACTTGGGAAATAAGGGAAGAAGGTAAAATTAGACATTATGAATGTTTTCATAAGAAGAAAAATATGATTAATCTTTCTTTAATTAATTTTATTTCTTTGTGTAAATCTGCAGACTTTACAGTACGGCTTATGGAAGAACCTGATGTGCCCCTTTGCTCAGAGCTTCACAGTAGTGTGTTAGGACATGAGCGAGAGTCGGATATACATCAGACGCTTAGTGTGGCTCCTGCAGATGCATGGGTAGCAGTGAAGGGTGGCATATTACAGTATGATTTCCAATATTTTTTATTTACTATTAAGGGAATACATAAAAATATTAGATAGCAGAATTTCTTGTTTACGATTAGAACTAATTTTTTGTTCTCTTTTGATCCACAAATCAAGGGATACTTTGCCCTTAAGCAAAGTGTAAGAAATTTTGTGTTTGTGAAATGATGTTAGTGACTGCTTCTAGAGTGTGATTATTAATTACTCAATAAGTTGTCTAGAGTTTACAGAGGTGTGATCTTTTTTTTGGGTTCTTTTTGTCTTGTCAAATTCGAAACAAATGCAAAAAAATTAAAGGAACTACATCGTTTACAATATTGAATTTTAGAGTTTGCTAGGTTCTATCAATTGGAGTGCTGAAGTATAAGTACGGAGAAGCCACTGTATGGTGAGTCCACCATACACCGTGCAAGGATCACTTGGAGGGAGAGACTTGTCCCAATGTTGAGGTGATGCAACTCTCATATGCTAAGGTTGTACGATGTATAGTGAGTTACAACCATCTTTGGTATGGTAAGCCAATACATGTACGATGAGATGTAGGTACAATGAAGTTTATACTAGGCCCGATACAATGAAGTCAGTACGTTGAGGGGTGAAGCTTGGACGAGTACAGTATGGTGAGATCCGACCTCACAATGATGTACAATGATACCCTTGGACTAGTGTCTGCCATACAGTGATGCTCGCACACAGTTTTGTAGTGACCAGCGGTTGGACGAATGGAAGTTGGTTAACTGTTCTGTAAAGTGACAGTTGACATACCGAATTCCATAATGAATTGTAGTGTGCATAAATGACCGCAAGATTCGTAAGGAATGGTTGAAGTGATTTAAAATCAGGTTGATTGTAACACAGTTTGAGCCTATACAAAAAATCCAGAGTTCATTGTATGTAAAATTGTTTATTTTAATGCAAAAAGTTGCTTGGTTTTTTTCCCGAAAGGGTCTCCCACATAAAATTTGTTGTCTCTCTGTGTATCTTGTGTGCTTGGTATTTTCATATTCTAATTTTCTTGCACATCTTTGTATTTTAAATTTATTCTCGCTTCTTTCCTTGTCAATTTGGTGTTTGGAAAGCATGTCCGCACCGTAGCTTTCCTTACAAGTAGTATCAGAGCTTGATTAGTTGTGTTATCCTTGTCTGGCAAGGTTGGTTTTTGTGCCAATTTGGTTCTAGTGGGAGTTTGTAAAGTCTTCATTTGTAAGCTGAGATGGCTAGCACATTAGGAAGAGTGGACATTGAAAAGTTCAGTGGCACAAACTTTTAAGTTGTGAAAATTTAAAGTTGAAGATATGCTAGTTTATCGAGATTTGTGGATCGCTGTGTCTGGCAACAAGCTATCAGGTGTGAAACAGGAAGATGGGGATCTAGTAGATAGGAAGGCCAGAGGATTGATAAGACCAGGTCTTGCAGATTATGTTCTCTTGAATGTCCATGAAGAGAAAACCATGCATTCTTTGTGGAAGATGTTGGGAGACAGACATCAAGGAAAATACTTGGTAAACAAGATCTTCCTTGAGAAAGAAGTTGTACTCTTTGAAGATGGACAGAGGGACGACTGTGGTAGATCATATAAAGTCATTCAATATGGTGATTGCATAGTTAAACATTAGTTGGTGTATCCATTAGTGAAGAAGAGCGCTACATGTTATTGTTGAGCTTGTTGCTTGATTCGTGGGATGACTTGGTAATGACCATTGAAAGTACGACTACCAAGTTTAAAATGGACGAAGTAGTTGCTGCACTTCTATGAGAGGAGATGCAAAGGAGGTCCTCTGAGGTGGCCAAAGAAGTTCTCATTGTATGAGGCAAATCTTAGGACAGGAGCAAAAGGACACACAATCAAAGTCTTAGGAGAAATCCGCCACTCCTGGAAAGAAGTCCAAGGCGAAGTGTTGGAACTGTGGGTAGAAAGGTCATATCTGGAAGGATTGCAAAGAGGAGAAAAAGAAGAAATATACTTTTGACATTAAATCTTCTCAGAATGACATTGATGCCTTTTTAGCGGCCTTGGTAGTGCCTGCATTTGACTCAAAATCACACAGTTAAATCCTAATAGCAATATCACAATTTGACTTGCTGTGGAAATTATCTCCTACTTATCTATATATGGTTGGTCGATTCAAGAGCATTTGTAACAAATGAATTTTCACAACCAATTTAAAACACTTAATAATCTGATTTAATAAGTAATTGATTGCATTTCACATGACAATGACTTCCATTTAATTGAATTTAGCTACGATAAAGTCATTGTTTCCTATTCTAACTGTAATTCTTATTCAGATGATATAATGAAATAAATAAATGAATACATTGCTAACATTTTAACCATTACTAACTGATAACATATTCAGCTGAAAATAAAGTAACGACTATCTTCTATATCAACTAATACAATTCATTTAATTTATGCTACTAGAAAACTAAACTATCTATTTATTCTTCAATGGATTTAAAAGGTAAACGTGCAAAAGAAACATACAGATATAATGGAAGAATTCCTTTATCATGTTGTTCAAGCCTCAACATTGGTGAGAGGAGAAGCATTAACATAGGCTTAACCTCCCAAACTCGAACCATACTTATCTCCAAACATCCTAACTTAATAGAACGATACTCTCTACCTCAGGAGTGGGCTTGGGATGTTCTTAAGTCCAGCCGTCCGAACTACTCAGTGGTTTGAGTGTCCGATCAGTTATACCTATATAACTGAAGCTTATGGACAAACAAAAAGATCTCATGATTGGCACATATGCCTATAACTACCAAGGATTTCAATTTGAGTTCATAAACCCGATCTCCACCACTTGACTTGACAACAGATATCATTATCAGGACATGCATGAGCTATTATGTGTTTTTTTATTACATAGTTATCTGATTTCATTCTTGGTTCTTGCAGGTTATCTTCACCTCTTCACCATTTATGGCTTCTTTGCCGGTGAATCCTAGGTGCTTGAGAGATTATATCCAGGCTATTTTATTTACAGCTCTTCACCTTTCATGGCTTCTTTGTTGGTGAATTCCTTGGTGTTTGAGCATCATGATACTATTTACATCGCTGCAAATTGTTTGGAAAAATGGTGATAACACAGGCATAAATATTGATTCATGAAGTTCATTAAAGTTTTCCATCTTTCAAATTCATAATTGAAAACAATCTCAAGGTTACTTGATAAAAAAATCAAAAGGCAACATATCAATCCCTATGAAGTTTCGACTAAGGGTGGAAGTTACATTTTTATATTACACATTCTATTCAAACCAGTGTTTAAATCATTCAACAACAACAATATCAAATAATGGTAGACGTACCAAATAGAGCACTGACTTCTTGGTATAATATTCAGAAAAGAAAGAAAAGATATTTGACTAAAATCGGATTGGACTTACAAGAATCACATGACCTGCAACAAGATGATTTCTTCCTCCTACAGTCGGAATTTAATGATCACCCGCGGTATATCCTTTGCTTTGTACTCCTTTCGTTGATGGATTAAAGGGAGAAAGGAATAAATCGGAATTAGAACTTCTGAATCGATATCGTTCTGAGAACGTTATCACTTGGCTTGTTAAGATGTCGTAGCAGATGGAAGAAGACGTAGAGGCAATCTAGAAAGAAAGGAAAGTTAAGGAGAATGCAAAAGGGAAATAAGGAAGTTGTTTCCAAATCGATTCACTATGTTCTTTTTAATGGTCAGCCGTGACCTTTTGGCTACCATCAGCTATCAAGAAGACTATTCGGATACTTCATAAATTTGAATTTAAAAATGAGAGAAATAAAGAGGGAAAAGGATTAAAAAGTTGAAGAGCTTAAATTTTATTTTATTATTATTATATGCTCTTATGTACGTTCATATATGTATATTGATGAGGTGACATCATTAGATTATATAATTATAATTTATGGTGCCACTTCATTTTTTTATGTGTTCTTATTTAAGGGTTTATTATAATGATAAAATAAGGAGATTTAATATTAATTCCAAGGTATGAGTTATATTTTAATTTAGATTATTTTATGTTTTTATTATGTTGTTTTCCTAATAGCTCATGCGGTCCCATAATGTAACCTATGGTCAAGTCTTCGTATTCTTTCCAAGGAAGTCCTAGGTCATACTTGCTGATCTTGATGACTGAACCAGACAACCATCCCAATTCGATGATCCCATTTAGCAATGCTTCCCCTCCCTTTAGTCTTCTCCTGCAATCACCCAAGCAAAACATTCTCGCCAACACATTAATTCAAAATATATTGATCGTTAATTCAAATCAAACAATTGTTAATCATCTAATGACAGTTACAGTTTATTGGTTATTTCATCAACGTCTATAATAATTAACTAATTTCACATGATCATTAAAGAAATAATTCGTTATCAGTTGGTACAACGTATATAATTAACTAACTCATTTCACATGATCAGGAAAAGAATTAATCTATTAACAGTTGATACAACGTATATAATTAACTAACTAATTTCACATGATTAGGAAAAGAAATAATCTGTTAACAGTTGATACAACGTATATAATTAACTAACTGGTTTCACATGACCAATTTAAAAATTAGGGCAAAATTTGGGATGTAACAACATCATTCCATGACATCTCATAAAGAGTGGTTCTCAAAGTATGAACCATACGATGGCAGAAATGTGTTCCTGGCAAGCGATTCCACACTGGAGATTGTTAGAAGAGGAAGAGTCAAAATCCAGTTCCCCAACAACAGAATAAAGAGAACTGATGGAGTACTTCATATACTCGGTCTGGCTTGAAACTTACTTTCTATCAACAAGTTGAATGATGTTAGAGTCCGGGTAACATTTTCTTAGGATGGTTGCAAGATGACTAGAGGTTCTATTGTTTTAGCTAAGGGTGAATGCATTGGAACATTGTACAGGTTAGAAGTCGAACTTGTATGCTATAATACTATCTCTGTAAAGTCTAATAATACTACTATGGCAATACATGGTGTGAATGCTATGGAAGTGAAACTTCCTACTAAGAAAACAATGCTCTGGCATTATAGGCTTTGGTCATATTAGCAAGAAAGGTTTAAAAACCTTGAAGAATAAAACCTTGGTTGAGGAGTTAGTTAACTGTAACCTTGAGTTTGATTTCTGTGAACACTGTATCCGTGGAACAAAAAATTGTGTTTTGTTTTATGCTAGTTCTAAAAAGTCTTCTGGTTTGTTGGATTGTATTCACTCTGATGTATTTGGTCCTATGGATGTTCCTTCTTTGTCTAAATCAAGGTATTATGTGTCATTTATAGATGATTATTCAAGGAGAACATTCATTTATTATTTGAAGAGTAAGTCAATAGTGTTTAGTTGTTTTAAGGATTTAAAAGCCTTGTTGAAAATCACACTGGGAGAAAGATTAAATGTTTAAGGATGGATAACTGTGGAGAGTTTTGCAATGCAGATTTTGACAAAATATGTGTGGACCATGGCATTAAGAGGCATAAGACGACAACTTACACTTTGCAACAAAATTGAGTAGTTGAAAGGATGAATCGGTCTTTGATGGAGAGAGCAATGAGGATGTTAGGAAGTGCTGGTTTGAAGCATAAGTTTTCGGCCGAAGCTGTGGCAACATGTTATTTGCTGAACCATTCTCCTACTACAACACTACTTGACAAAATGCGTATGGAAGCATGGTTTGGTAATAAGCCCTTGTTAAGACATTTACGTGTCTTTAGCTGTGAGGCGTGCACTCATGTGCTTGATGTGAGCAGGTCAAAGTTGGATAAGAAAGATGTGAAATGTATTTTCATTGGCTACGACATTGGTGTGAAGGGACTCATGTGCTTGATGTGAGCAGGTCAAAGTTGGTTAACAAAGCTGTAAAATGTATTTTCATTGGCTACGACATTGGTGTGAAGGGATATAAATTATGGAACCCTCTCACTGAACAAGTATTGTACAATAGGAGTGCTATATTCCATAAGTTGAAAACAATCTTAGTAGACCAGCTAGAGAAGACAGAAAAGGAAAAGAAGCAGGTTCAAATCCCTTTAGCTTTTGAAAGGGAGATTTTTTCAAACTCCAAATAAGCTTGAGAATGAGGACCCAAATGTGCCCGAGGATGAGGAGAGCTCAAGTAGTAATACAAGTTTAGAAGAACATGATCGTGAACCTCATGAAGTTTCACCATAGTAAGTGAGGAGATCTACTTGGGAGAGGTGGCAAACCAATAGGTACGACTATTCACCAGAGAGGTTTAATTATTCCATGTTGAATGTTAAGCGTGCCTATGCTTTGCTTATGGATGTTGATGAGCCTAGGACTATCAAAGAAGCAATTAATATGCCATATTTAGATTCTTGGTTGGACACCATGAAGGATGAAGTGAAGTCCTTGGAGAAGAATGGAACTTGGGATCTCGTACTCTTGCCTAGGGGTAGAAAGCCCGAGGGATGTAAGTGGGTATTTAAGAAGTATAATCCAAATGGCAGCGTTGACAAGGACAAGACAAGATTGGTTGCAAAGGGGTATTCTTAGAAAGAAGGGATTGACTATGGAGAAATATATTCTTCTGTAGCTAAGCTAGCATCCATTAGGTTTCTGTTGTCGCTTGCAGCAACACATGATTTTGAAATTGAGACGATGGATGTGATGACAACATTTCTTCATGGTGATCTTAAAGAACAGATATATATGTCCCAGCCGGAGTACTTTGTGGAAAAAGCTAAGAAGAGCATTTGGTGTGTCAGCTAAAGAAGTCTCTTTATGCTTTGAAACAGTCACCTAGAATCTGGTATCAAAAGTACAATACATATGTTTTATCTTTGAGTTTTACGAGATCTAAATCTGATCACTGTGTGTACTATAAAGATGAAGGTGATCATATACTTATTATTGCTTTATATGTAGATGATATGTTGTTTATAGGCAATAGTAAGGTAATGATTTCATATTTAAAATCCAAGTTGTTCTTGAAGTTTGAGATGAAAGATTTAGGGCCAGCAAAATTTATTTTGGGGATGGAAATCAAAAGGGACAGAGCTGATAGGAAACTTTGGCTCTGCCAGAGAAAATATATTACTAATGTTCTTGTGGTTTAATATGACTGATTGCAAGCAACAAGTAGTTCCGGTGTCAGGGAACAAAGCTATCAATCAATGACAATCCAAAATCTCCGGATGAGGTTGAAGACATGAAGCAGGTAGCAAGTGCTTTTGGCAGCCTTATGTATGTAATGGTCAGCACAAGAGCCGACATTTCCCAAGCAGTGGGAGTATTGAGTTAGTTTATGGAAAATCAAGGCAACGCACATTGGGACATCGTGAAGAGAGTTCTGAGATATTTGAAGGGTATGTCATAGTACGCATTATGCTATCAAGTTAACTCAATTGGATCAAATAGGTCAGTTAGCATTAAAGGTTATGTGGACGCTGATTGGGCTAGGGACATTGACAGAAGAAGATCCACTGGTGGATATGTGTTCAAGGTGTAGGTGCATTGTATGAACAAATGACAAAGTGTAGTTGCATCGTCGACAATTAAGGAATAGTACATGGCATCTACTCGTGTATTCTCGACAATTGAGGTAGAGTACATGGCATCTACTTGTGCATATCAGGAAGTTGTTTGGCTTAAATGCTTGTGGTCTAATGTTGGCTATGATGTACAAAGAATTACAATTTTCTATGACAGTTCAGAGTGCAATGTGTTTGGCGAAGAATCTTACTTTTCATGCTAGGACAAAACACATTGATGTACAATATCATTTTGTACATGACTTGGTTGAAGATCGAAAGGTAAATATAGAAAAGGTTGACATTCAGGAAAATATTGCAGATGCATGGACAAAACCAGTGAGCACAGTTAAGTTCACATGGTGTGCAAGCTTGATGGGGCTTAAAGCCCGTGACTCTTATTTGGGTCTTGTTCAGTAACTTCACGGATATTAGTAAGTGCTTTGTTAACTGGGATATTGTTGGGGTGCTAAAGTATAAGTATGAGAAACCATCGTACGATAAGTCCGCCTATGAGGATTCGTTGGAGGGATACTCATCATAACAGTAAGGTGACGCAACTCTCGTACGACGTACAGTGAGTTGCAATCATCTTTGGTATGGTAACTCGGTACGTGTACGGTGAGATGTAGGTATGATGAAGTCGGTATGAGGCCTAATACAATAAAGTTGGTATGTTGAAGGGTGAAGCCTGTACAAGTATGGTATGGTGAGATCCAGCCTCACAATGACGTACAGTAATGCTTGTGGAGTAGTGTCCGTCATGCGGTGATGCTCGTAGACAACTTTTTAGTGATCGATGGTTGGATAAATGGAAGTTGGTTAACCATTTTGTAAAGTGACAGTTGACATACCAAATTCTGTAATGAATTGCTGTGTGCAAAAATGGATGTAGGATTCATAAGGAATGGTTGAAGTGATGTAAAATTGGGTTGATTGTAATGCAATCTGAGCTTGTGCAAAAAATCCGGAGTTCATTGTATGTAAAATTGTTTATTATAATACGAAAAGTTTCTCAGTTTTTTTGGGTGGTGGGTTTTTTCCTGAAAGGATTTCCCATGTAAAATTTGTTGTCTCTTTGTGTATCTTGTGTGCTTGGTATTTTCATATTCTCGTTTTCTTGCACATCTTTGTATTCAAAATTTCTCTTGCTTATTTCCTTGTCAATTTGGCATTCGGAAAGTGTTTCCGCACTGTAGCTTTCCTTACACTATCTAAATAGTAAAGTTGAAGACATTTGAATTTTTTAAATTGACAACTCGACTTATATTGTGGGTTGCAAGATTGCTGAATAGATTTTCTGGTCACGAGATTGTTAAATAGATTAATTTGATATTTGTTTTGAATTCTTGAAGGATTTAATGTCATTGTGCTTATGATTCCTCATTAACCTTTTTGTTTGTGCTTACGACCCAACTCATTGGTGCATACCTATTTTCTAAATTCATAAGCCACTCAACCATACATACTACATATATTACTCAAAGTAGTTAAGAATTGTGCCTAACTTGTGAACATGTATCAAAAAAATATAAATAGAAAATAAAGGTGTTTTCTATTGTTAAATTTCTCAGAGTATGTATAATGTTATAACTTGTAATAGCACTTTTTGTAATTTGTGTGTTTCAAGTTACCTTCTCAGTGCATATGTATATGATATTAAGAGGCATGTCTCCGTAGAGACATGTCTTTTTAACTCTCATTAGTTATCAACTAAGTTGCCGGTTCGGATTTTGATTTGTATGCGGGTTTGATATTCGGGTTCGACATTCGCTCAATTTTTTTTTAGGTTGGGTTTGGTTTGTTTTGGGTTCATTTTTACAAGATTTTTTTTTTTTAAAGAAAAATTATATATATGTAAACATATGCTGCAGCAAATAAATTTATACACCACTATGCTAATATTATAGCAATTTAGCAACATACACCACCATATATATTCACGATTTAGTTCGAATAGCATGACAAAATGTCAAAATACACCACTATATCAATGTTTCAATTCAAAAGCAGTAATGCCAACATTACTAATTGCTAATCACTGAAATCAGTAATCACTATCATTCATCTGATAAAATATCATCAAAGAATTCCTTATCATTAGGAAGTTGTAGATTAGAAGCACAATTAGTGCCACTAGCATTAGGAGTCTCAGTTGTAGCCTTAGGATCAGCTTCAACATCATTATGTTCACCATCATCAATTGCTAGTGCATCAAAGTGGGCTTCCAACTCTGTAGACTCTGGTTCAACATCCCATTGTTTTGCCTCCCCTTTTTTGTAGGTGTTCTCTTTGTGAGTTGTGAGCCTCAAGTTGGAATGCACAAAGACCAAGTTATCTGCCTTCTTGGAGTTTAGTCGGTTGCGTTTTATTGAGTGGATAAAGGAGTATGTGTTTCAATTTCTCTCAGATGATGATGAACTAGTAACCTATCAAGATTTACAAATTTGAAATTATAGAGTGAAGAGTTTTGAATATTTATGAACAATAAATTACATATTAGAATCTTAAGATCAAAGAACTTACCTATGATAAAATTTTGATAGCAATGGGCTGCAAGAGTTGGTACTTTTGTCTATGGAAGTACCACCATTTATGAGCATCAACATTGTTTTTGTCTTCAAGAGCATCAAGACCACAATCATCGGTGCTTGCAAAACTCATAAATTTAGACCCCACTATTGATCGTAGGTGCTCTGGAAAGAGTCTTCAGAGGGTTGCCTTGTACCCTTCAGCAACTTCAGGATCTCTGTATGGAGCAACTCTAGTGCTATTCCCCTCAAGGAAATCTTGGCTATAGAACATGGGGGTCAATGCAAAGGCAAGTAGATGCAAAGGGGTAGCCATTTATTCTATCTCTCTTCCATGATTACTTTTAGCTCCTTGAATAACTTTTCATCAAGGTCTTCCTCTTTCTCATTTATGATGGCTCTAATATCTTCAATCATGGAGTCAATGCCATCATATACCTCACCCAAGCAAGGTCTATCCTTGTCCGTATATCAGAACATGCTCAATATAAGCTCAGTGAACTTCAGAAGGTACTCAACACAATCCCACGAAGAGTCTCGTAATATTCTTTTCTTAATGACAACTGCCCTTTCACTATTAGATTACCTCCATACACTCCAATTAGCATTGGTTACCATTCTAGACAATGCCTCTTTCACTTTGATAAGGTGTCTCAAAACAATAGTGTTGGAGGCAAAGCGGGTCTCACCAACCTTTATTAAGATCAAAACAATAGTAGATTAAAACTTTAAAATCAACTAATCTATTTAAATTTAAAAACATAAAAAGTTTACTAAACTAATACGACTAGATTTCTAAACATGTTTAAATTTTAAATAGTTGAACTTACCTTCAAGAGCTTTAATTTCGAGAATTGTCTAAATATGGCTTGTGTCATATGGTGGTTTGTGACAAACATTTGGATATCTTGTGCCTCTTCATACAATTTTTTAATCCATTCAACCTTAGTGGCGATTTTTTGCAGCATTAGGTTGAGTGAGTCCATAACACAAGGTGTCCAAAAAATGTGTTCATACCGCTCCTCAACCAATAAGCCGATAGCCTACAATAACTACTTGAACAACATTCTGAGGGCCAACTTGCTCAATGGCTTGGATGAGAATGTTTGCAATGAAAGGACCGTCCTTTACTTGACCTTCACAGTCCATAGCTCTCAAAAACATTGCACCTCTTGTAGACACTGCAATAACATTCATCAAAAGACGGTTCCTTGCATCTTTCCATCCATCTGATACTCTTGTGACACCTGTTTCGGTCCATGAATCCTTGATGGGCAGCATGGCAGCATCTACATGGGTCACCTCGTCATCAAGTAAAGTGGTGCGTATCTTCTCATAACCAAGACTCTTGAACCCCTTTGGAGCCTCATTAACTGCTCTCACCATGTATTACCAATATGGCGAGCAAACAACATTAAATGATAATCCATTTGCATATACACATCTTGCTATGGCTTGATCGGCAATGTCTCTAGCATCATTTTGAAATGATGCTTCCAATGGTCCCATTGCTTTCTTACTTACAAGTTGTTGTTGAGAACATAAGAATGGATGACCCTTAGCCGTTTCATTGGTAACGAAAGTTGAAAACATAGATAACATTTTCCCTTTCTTTGAAGGCCTACCACTTTACAACGGATGAGAAGCACTTGCCCTCCTAGCAGCTTTTTCTACTTGCTTTTCTTCTTGAATGTATTTGTTCACAATGTGGTTTGGAAGAAGGGATTTGGGTAGCTTTTTGTTTACTCTTGGCTTCCTTGTGCAAAATTTAATGCCTTTTTGAGGAATAAAGCACAGATGTGCTTTCACTCTACTATAGGAACTACTTGATTCCTCTTTGCAATGGTTGCAAATCCATACACAACCTCCTCCACCCAACATTGGTCAAAGTATTTCCACGTATTTCCATAATGGGGAGCATTTGTCAATTTTGAAGTGGGGTGTTTCGGTGCTAGAACCACTTGCAACCATTTCAAGAATCTACAAAGAACAAAAAAAGAAAAAATTAAGAAAAACAAAAATGATTCTTGATATATACCAGTATTGTTACATGATATTTGACTACTAATCATGTCTTGGCTAATCTGAATCATGTTACATAATAGATACCAGTATCGGCTAATTGTTTATTGGCAGTAAACTAATAAATTAGTAATTAAAATGAAGCCTGTATTTGTGATTCACTTAGTCAAGAGATTGTATAGATTATTAAATTAAATTTAAGAATGGTTAACTTAAAAATAATACATGAAAATGCTAACCTGTAGAGAGGAAGATGACGTTGTTGCTCATAATCCAGAGGCATGCAACTCAAAAACTTGTTGTGAGGAGCCACAAGATGCTATTGATGCTCAAAACCGACGGGCTCATAATGCAACACAAAAATTTGTTGTGACCCAGGCTGCTCAGAATCCAAGGGCTCGGAATGCAACATAGAAAATTTCCGTTAGGAACCCAAGCTAAGAAAGCAACCACAGGAAGTAGCCAAGCAATCGTTCACAAAGACTTAGAGAGAAATGATACGTTTAGTTTTTAGACATGAAATACCGCGTTCTGCAAAATTGCGTTAGAAATATTTTCATGCATCATGTTTTACTTCATCAAATCGCGACACCATTTAGGTTTAAACTTTTACCATTTACAACTTTACATTATAATATCAATAAAACAATTTAATAAAGTAAAAATGGTGTCATTGAAGTCAACAAAAATCAACAATCGCTCAAATTCGTTCTGATATTCCTCCTAGGTTTGGTCACGTGTTTTTGACATTCGCTCAAATTGGATGAAAATTCGACCCGAGTCCGTATGGACGAATTTGCTATGAATATCACATGGAAATTGCGATTTGGATTCGATTTCGAATCAAATACAAATATCTTGCAAACCGACTTGTGATTTCCTAGTTGCCAGAGCGAACATGGTAACTTAGGTTATCAATAACATTTGCTTATTATCATGATTAAGAATGTGATTATATATATATATATATATATATATATATATATATATATATATATATATATATATATATATATATATATATATATATATATATATATATATATATATATTCTACCTTATTATGAATAATACTAATGTTTTATAATAATAATCAAGTAGGATAGATATCAAATGTTTGAGGTCGATAGTTATTCAAACATTTGATTTCATCAATTGTAACCATCTGATCAATGCTACAATCATTAACACTCCCTCTTAGCTAAGGAGGATAAACACATGATTAGATATTACCTCAATGTAATATCAAGTTGGCATGATTAAGGATATCTTTGATTAGAAGATACCCACCATTTAGATATCATCTCATGATATTAGGAGTAATGGCGTCAAAATATCAAGTCGCATGATATTCACCAAATACTCAAATGTCCATAAGGTACGTGCACATGTATCCTCAATAATACTTACCACAGGAACATTATATTCATGGTATGTTTAAGGAAATTAATCCACCATGCAAGATATAATCTATCATGACTTGCTTATAAATCATGAGATATCCATCATAATAAAAGATTTAAGTTATTGTAAGATCGTCACTTTCAATAACTTCTTTAAATACAAGTGATAATCATTTTCAAGTCATCACTTCCAAATGATGTAC
Source organism: Cupressus sempervirens (assembly GCA_028749045.1). Taxonomy (NCBI): domain Eukaryota; kingdom Viridiplantae; phylum Streptophyta; class Pinopsida; order Cupressales; family Cupressaceae; genus Cupressus; species Cupressus sempervirens. The sequence continues at coordinate 70,139,366 of CM053788.1, forward strand.
ATAGGGGGCAGGCCCATTAAAATCACGGTGTCACATGTTTCTCTCTAGTGGTGTTGTCATGACATCCACCATTAACCAGATTAGAGAATAAGGATTTTCACCTCAAATTTCTCTCTCATAGAGAAGAATGTATTATGAGGGATTACACTTTGAATGTCTCCTTCACAAAGAAACACTAACCTTTTTTCCTCCTCATCCAAGGTTACTTCTAATAGAATGTCAAATTCCCTTTGAATTTGATAACAATCTTGGGTTTACAAGGCTCTATCCATGGTCTCAAACTTTCTTCTCACCGTCAATCTTGTACCCATGAACAATTTGTGGATGATACCATTATGATGGAGGAGGCTACCATTCGGAAAGCCAAAAATATGAAATCTGCTCTCAATGTTTATTCTTTGGCTATAGGTTAACTAATCAATTGGGGTAAATGCTCTGTATTTTTCCTTAATATCCTCATCAACTGACATAATATGATATCCAAAATTTTGGGCTGTCCTATCTCTCCCCTTTCAGGATCCTACTTGGGTGTTCCTCTTTGCCTTAAACCACTGGATTCTTTCTGGAAAAGCTTGCTGGACAAATTTAACCATAAACTGCTTGGATGGAAAGGGAATTTGCTTAGTCAAGCTGGAAAGGTTTCTTTGCTAAAAAGCTACGTGTAGAACCTTCCTACATAAGTTCTCAACCTCTTCAAGGTCCTAGTTTGCAGATTTGATTGAAAGAGCTCAAAAGAACTTTTTATGGTCTTTGGTGGAAGACAGGAAAAGGATGCCTCTCATTGTGTATGTCTAGTTATGTAAACCTATGAAGGCAGGAGGTCTTGCTATCCAGTCTATCAAAAGTATGAACAAAACCCTGTTAACTAAACAGATATGGAGAATTTACGGTGAGGAAAAGGAATGGAATCTTATCTTGAAGAGAAAATACTTATTTGCTTACCCTTCATTAGGGAATTTTCTGAATGGGCCGAGTATTGAAGGTGGCCCCTATATTTGGAGATCCATTTAGGAGTGTAATTATATTGCCAAAAAGGGAGTTGGATGGAATCTGGGAAATGAAAGAAGGGTTAGATTTTGGGAGGATAGCTGGTTGATGGAGGAACTGCTTGTAGACAAGATTGATAACATTGATATTATAAATCAGTGTAAAAGTATCTATAGTTCTCAAGTCTCAGACTTTTGGATAAATAGTAGTTGGGTTGATCTTCAGCTTGTCAATCCTGATCTTAGGAATATACAACTCAATCTTAATGCATGGAATATAAAAGGTGAAGTTCATGACTCTATCATATGGGGCAAGAATCTGAATGGGGCTTATTTGGTGGCTTCTGGTCTATCTGTTATGAATCCCTATGGTGGTCTATCTGTTATGAATCCCTATGGTGTTGCTCCCTTTTGGGCTTCTTGTTGGATAAAGGGTATCATCCCAAAAGTGGAAATTTTCTACTGGCTCATGATCCAAAATAAGATTCTTACCCTAGATAATCTTTGTAAGAGAGGATTTTATATAGTCAACAGGTGTTATCTCTGCAAAACGGATGAGGAGACCAGTTACCATATGCTCTTTGAATGCTCTTATGCTTGTGATGTCTGGAACCAATGTCTTGCTGGTTGGAATCTTAAATGGGTTTTCCTGGGAGTGTGGAAGACTTTGTCAAACAGTGGTACTACCAGGCGAAGAATGATAATGTCAAAGTGGTTTGGAACATAATGCTCCCACATATATGTTGGAATATATGGAAAGAGAGGAACCATCAGATCTTTAGGGACAGGGAATCTCCAGATTGGGTTGTGGCCAGGAAAACAATTAGTAAGCATTAAGGAAAACTTTATCACCATAAGAAAAAATTCAAATTTCAGCATTGAAGGTTTTTCACATGATTCTCTGTTGCTTTCTGATTTCAATACTAAGAGTATTAAGCAAAATTTAGGAGAGAATGTTGTTTGGCTTTGCCTCCCCAATGGTTGGATTAAGGCCAACTTTGATGGGGTGGCCAAAAGTAACCCTAGGGAGGCACGAGTGGGGTTGGAATAATTCAGGATTCAAATAGTAATTGCATTGAAACAGGGGCTTGTCCACTTGGTAGTTGGCACTCAATCTAGCCACATGGTTGAGGCTAATGGGGTCCTCATTGTAATTAAATTTGCTAAGGCTATGAAGTGTAAAAATCTGTATGGGTTGAAGGTGATTCGAAGAATATAATAAGTTGTCTAAATGGGAGAACTCAACCCACGTGGACAATAAAACCTATTATAAAAGAGGCAAGATCAATTTTAAATACTTTCGAGAAGGTCATTATTTCTCAGGAGTACAAGGAAGCTAACTTATGCACATATTATAATGCCAACCTAGGAGTACAAGTGGAGAGAGATTTTGTGGCAAGGTAATCTTATAAAAGATTCCCTTTTAAAGGAAAATATTACTGAGGACAAGACACATTGCCTCATCAGAAACTTAAATAGATATGATGAATACATCAAGCAAGTACAATAGTCATTACAAGTTCATGTGGCAGATTCAAAGTTTTAAGAGATGTTATTACATGCACGCTTTTTAGGTCTCTTGGATTATTTTTCATCTTTGTTTCAGCTTTGCACAGAGTCACCTGGTTTTCAAGAACGACAAGGGCAGAGGCATGGGTGGCAACCTAGCAGTTGTAAAGAATGGAAGGAGGAACCATAGGTTTGGGATCAAATGGTGAAGGGAGGGGTGACTCCTTATCTTGAATGATTCCATGGTTTTGAACCTGAGGCGACGATGAAATTCTATAAGGGCCAAAAGGAGTACAATGCCACCATGTATGGGGTCTTCTTTCCCCTTAACACCTAGTTTATTTGTGGAATTTTTGGTTTGCCGGATGATGGTCAGAAGTTCTTCGAGGAAAGGAAAACCACAGAAGAGATTTCCAAAGGATAAAGTTGAGAAGGCTCTGGTTAGGGTGGGTAGCTCTTTTACTAACAAGGAAATTAAACCCTTATGGTGTTGTGCTTTGAGCTATGTTAGGGCTTACTTTACCCTAGATGGTAGGAAGAAGCGGGTTCATTGTTTCAATTTTGTTTTCTTAAACCATTTCCAGTCTGGGGATGGAATTTCGTTTCCCTACTTTATTATGCATTCCTTGAATAGGAGCACAGCGAGCCACAGGAAGAAAGCTTCTCGTCCTATCCTTCATGAAGGCCTCATCCTTCTTTTTGTTGAGTACTGTAAAGCTAGAATTCCTGCTCCGAGCCTTAACATCAAATATGAAATTGGGTCGGGGAGTAAAGGCAAAACTTCTGCCAGTAAGAAGAAAAAACATGTGGAGAGTGAAGATTCTGGGATGGAAACAGGAGATGAGGAAGAAGCCACATCTATTTACACCCAGGAGGACAAGGTTTCTGAAGTTTTTTGGGGTGAAGAAGATGACGGGATGGAAAGAGGGGAAGAGAGCGAAGAGTCCCCTCCTGACAAAAAAAAAAGAAAAATTCCTCTACCTCAGTTCAAAATTTGAAGACTCTAATAGAGGAGAACAAGGAGAATCTGGCTTGAGAAGATGAGAAGGGCAAGAATATTGAAAGGGCGGATTCTCCTGTTAGGAACATTGTGGGGTACTCGGTGTCGTAGTCTGAAGAGGAGTCGGTGGAGAAAAATGTGAAGGAGAAGGAAGACTTTGTTTCCTCTTCTAACCAAGGTGCTCCAAACAATATTGATAGGGTTAAGGAGAAAGCGGAGGCCTCGATTGCTTTTGATAGCTAGGTAATTAATGAAATCAGTGTTATTAAAGAGGAGGTTGGAACACTGGACAGAGATCTGCAAAAAGAGGTTGAGGCCAGGAAAAGGTTGGAAGATGGCTTCTCGGGTCAAATGCAGGACCTAAAGAAAGTCATTGGGGATAGCGATACTAAAATCCAAGAGCTGGTACAGAAGCTGATTACTGGTAAAGGTAAGATGGATACAGAGGGCATCGAGCTCAGGGTGGACTTGACTCGTAAGGACAAAGGGTAACAGGAGGAAGCTGTGCGAGGACCTGGTAAAAGAACACAAGGCAAACTGAATAGGAACAAAGCAATTGCTGCACTGAAGAACACAGAGGAGGAACAGGAGCTAGCTGAGATCCAGGTGGTCAAACTTCTTAAGGAGTTGGCTTAGCTCTGGTTCTCTTTTAGTTTTTATTTTTGGGCTTCTGGTCTGGTCTGTTTGCTGGTATTTTGGTTTTGTACTGGTCATGAGTTTTGGATGCTGGAGTTCGTAATGTTTTATCCTTTTTCTAGTATAGTTTTAATAATGGACTTGAACAATTACATTTTGTAATTTGATACTATTGGGTTTTGGGTCCTTGTAAAACCTGCTTTTACCTTAATCCAAAAACTTTTCTGACCTCCTTGTACAAGGTTGACTGTGATGAATTTCCAGACTCCCTCTGAATGTTAGAACTTATCTGGTTATGTTCCACCAACTCAGCCCCATGGCAGCAAGTTATTTCTTCATTCTTCAACGTGGAACTTCACCCCGCTAATCTTAGTCCTCTCGACTGCTACAGTTTCTTGATGACTGGAGAATCCATCTTGACATGGTCTATTCCCTCTGAAGTCAACTGAAACATATATTTCTATCTGCTCCCTCTCTTCATCCAAGGTTGCTCCTCTTCATAAAATAAATCACATCTCTTTGTCTTTTATGTTATTATGTGTTTCACTCTTTAATCTATTTGATTTGTAATGCTCAATACTCAAACAGTGATCGAGGCTACCGATAGTTTTTGGACCAAACATTGTGGTTTATTACTCATCTATGCTTAATCGCTAGATACATTGTCTTCTTCTTAATCATTAATATCATTTCCTCCATCTTCTATTTGAGCAGCAAAAGTCTGAGACCTATGGAACAATACGACTGACATTGATTCCTTTATCAATCCCTGCTGACTTAGGTCTTTGAATATCTATATCAATTGCTGTCTTCAATGTTTTAAGTCAATATTGCTTAAGTAATATCTTCTTAATATCAATATCTGATATAGAGGTTGTTAACGAGTAATACCAATCAATTATATCCTCTCCTTCATGTTACTATCCATATAGTCAACTGCTATTGTCCAATCTGATTATAGACTTGTCGACGTGTCGTTTTGAGTGTCCATTATTTAGGTTGTCCATTTTGAGAGATCACCGACTCTCTGTTTAGTCAGTAGCAAGGATTATACTATTGATATGTGGCAATATTGATTTCTCTCTCTATTGGTACATAAAAGGATTAATATAATTATGAGTCGCTGTTATTAAAGAACTGCTACTTGGGCCGACACGAAAACACGGAGTGAGAAGTGATTCTAAGTCCCACTTCCTGAACTGCCCTACTATCACCACGTTAGACCCGTCATTAAACAGGAATTTTGTCCGATTCAAATCAGTCTCAGTACTATTGAATTACACTTGATAGTGTTTGGTAGAACAATGCTCGCAAAGAGCAATATAATTCTGAGGTTTTCCTCCCAGGCTTTGCTCTGATACCATGTTAAATTTCAGAGAGTATGTATGTGCCGTAACTTGTAATCACATTTGTTGTAATTTGTGTGTTTCAAGTTACCTTCTCAATACATACGTATATGATATTAACAGGCATGTCTCCGTAGAGACATGTCTCTTTAACTCTCATGAGTTATCAATAACATTTGCTTATTATCATGATTAAGAATATATATATTTCTACTTTATTATCAATAATACTAATGCTCCATAATAATAATCAAGTAGGATAGAAATCAAAGGTTTGAGGCTGATAGCTCATTCAAACATTTGATTTCATTGATTGGAATCATCCGATCGATGCTACAATCATTAACATCTGTAGATGGCCAAATGACAGCTTCGGAAATAACAAAGTTCAAACAACATCAATGTTAGCAAAAATCTTACTTCAACTTCCTTTTTCAACAATTATTTTATTCTAGGTTTTTAGAATTATGTTCATATTTTGGTTGTTTCATAAACTTGAAAATTAATTGTCATTGATGTTGGACTAGCTAGCGACAATAGCCAGCATTTATTTACAAATAGAGATTGACCTCTGTGGAAGTTTGAAATTGATTCTGAAAAAGGCTTATGTATTCAAAGGGACTTAACAAGAAATCTAGATATTTCTCCACAGTCCACAAACTACTAGTGAACAGAGGTTTTAGAATTTTAGATTGACCTCTGTCGAAGTTTGAAATTGATTCCAAAAAAGGCTGTGTATTCATAGGGATTTAACAAGAAATCTAGATATTTCTCCACAAACTACTAGTGAACAGAGGTTTTAGAAATTTCTCTCAAAATGACGTGTGTTTTGTGTTTATAGATATTAGGATGGGACAAAAAACTGCATATACAAATGCTGATCAGGACAAATGAAAGAAAAGTGAACAAGTTTGATCCAGATACATACATTAAAATAGGATAATTACTACAGTACTTTTGATCCTACCTATGTTTTTCATGTTACTTTGTGGAATTTTTTTTATGTGGATTTGCATTTCATGGTAAGCTTTGTGTTAGATTCCATTATATTGAAATCTGAAGGTGATTAACTAATGAAACCATGGTTCTAAAACTTGGCAAGCACTTGCTGGACTAAGTGAATTATCCAAAACATACTTGGGCAGCACAAAAATAGGAAAAATGAACAGTTACTTCAAGCCCGCATGGGTAGCACAGTTGGCTTGAGGTTGCGGGTAGTTCCCCATGGAGGTGGAACAGCTAGCAGGTGGAGGATCTCACCCGAAGGGGCTAATCTCGCCCTTCCTCGCACAGGTTGTTGGTCGCTGGGCAAGGTCACAGGGATAACTTCTTGTATAAACAAAGAAAAAATTAACACTTAAAGCTAATTGAGTCCCTCTTTCCATTGGTCTTTTGTGTTCAAAACGTTTTTAGGTGTTCTGACTTGAGTTTGTGGGTTTGTAACTGCTCTCGTGGGGCATTTAGTAGTTTTTCTTTTTCTTTTTAAGAACAGCTGATTTCTTTTGCTAGAGGGGAGTGTGTTGCTGGAACTAGAAAAATAGAGCTTTGAAGAGTGGCCTGGCACAACCACTTTCGAGGTGATTTTGTCATATTCAAATTCAAGAATAACAGGATCTTTTTCCTGCTGTTATCTTTTCTATATATTGCATTTGTTTCTCTGTCCATTGTGAGATAACAGAGTCTAAAGCTGAGAATACCTGGAGTGTGTGCATTGTTTGCTATGCTTTCAGTGAGAATAGAATATTGAACTTGCAGCAACAGAGGTTGTCTGCATCAGTAAAATATTGGACTTCAAAAGCCGGGTACATTTTTGTATCACCAGTTTCCATTGTAGATTGAGTTCAATCATATAATTGTCATGCATGTTTTTTTAAATATATGACAAAGAAAAAGATCATATTTAAGCATTTTTCAGTTATTGGATGGAGATTGGCTCATTAAACCATTAATTTTGTTATACAGAGCATATACTACAGGCTTTAGTTTTGAAGGTCATTCAATAGCTATATCAGAGGAGGCATTTGCGGCACTTTTTCAAGGAGTTTGTCATCAAAAGAGTGATCATTCTATGAGGATCTTCATCCCTGGACGCATCTATCCATTCTTAATAGAATGGGCACTCAAAGGAGGACTACAGCTAATGAGGTTTGTAACCTTACCTGATAAAAATGTGATTCATTTGTTATCTGCAAAATTCATGATTTTAAATTGGAAATTCATATCCTTTCAACATATTTATAGACAGATGAGTTCCTGTGCCCAATATTATCAAACAGCCTTTTATTATCTTTACCAAATCCTCCCACTTCACAATGAGTTGCCTTCATGGTACACCATGGAGTATACAGTAAATAGAATCCCAAAAGACAACTACTAAGTTTTTTAGTGAGAATTTCTCGAGTGCATATTTTTTATAGAGGTATTTCATTCTATATTATTTGATGTTGTAAGGTATGGTAATTTATTAGACATTATAGGCCTCTGGAGGATTCCTCAACTTTGCATTTTAATAGGGAAGAGTAATGCCAAGGTGGTGATATTCACGCAAACTGACCTTTGGTATCAATGGCTTAGGAAGTAAGGGCTACTCTTAGACATAAAAGGGTTCAATAGTGAAAGATAATTTTTTACTAATTAAAATAAAACTCATATTTAACACTTTTTGGCATGGATAAAATTACCATTGGCTGTTTGAGCTTGAACCATTTGATATTTAAATAGAATGGGCAGCACGTGTCTTGGGAGAGATAATAATAGCATTAAATCTAACTGGACATTGAAATCTCAATAGACAAGGGAGAGTGATTAAAGTAGTATTGATATTTTTAGTAAACTAAAATGCTACTTATTTGAATCTAAGGAATTTAATTCAAGTCATTACTATATTATTTAACATGGAGCTCTTATTATATGTTAAAATCCCAATTGTCAAAGTCTGAGATAAAGCTTCAATGATAGAGATTCTACGATCTTAGCGTTAGCAGCACATTATATAGATGCATGCATGGATGTATGAGTGCATACATATAGACATCGATGGATGTATAGATTTAGTGTGGATGCATGTTTGTATGAATGCATGCGTGCATGGATGTATGCATGTATTATATATGTATGGATGTATGGATGCATGTACATATGCATGGATGGATGATAAATATAGTATAGATGCATGTATATATGTATGTGTGCATGGATGTATGCATGTACACATGCAAATATTCATTTGTGTATTTATATTTGTATGAATGTATTAATATATGTATTGATGCGTGCATGTATGCATAGATAGATATATGCCTATAAGGATTTATGTATTCATGTATGCATGCATTTATGTATAGACGTATGCACAAGTACATATAGGTGCATGGATATATGTATAGATGTCCATTGATGCATTTATATATTCCTCTATGAATGTATGTTGTAGTGGCTTTTTAACCTTGTCTTTTACTAGGAGGTAATAGAGCCTCAAACCTTGGAATGCAAATGCAGTGAAGTATACTTGATGTCAAATATTATTTGATGTAGCTAGAAACATAGGTTTTATTAAGTGAAATACAATGATGTCAAATTATGTTGTTATTTACTATTTGGATCGTATATTTAGGATGATGTCATGATAAAATTTGAGATGTTTTGCGTTAAAAAATATTGGTTTAATATGCTAGGATAGTCATCTTTAACTCCTTAAGAGTGTGTCTTATATGTGTTGGGAATTTAATGGAGATTTACATTGATATATGCTCATATTGTCAGAAATAATTATTTAATTGTTTTAGATCTAAACACCATGTAGATATAATTATATGATGTGTATTGCCTTGTCACACTGCTGATATGCATTTTGCCCTTGTTGTTGGTATGAAGTGAAACCTAGTCGTAGTCACTTAGTTGCAAGATCTACATGATGTCCCACTCTCCTTCATTGTTATAAATGGAGACATTTATTTTGATGTTACATATGTAATATATGCTTCAACTACTTATATGTTGCTAACAATTGCACTTGACATTTGCATGTTTTAGTGAATAGGTATCGAGCACATTCAGCCTTAGTTGCAAGGATTGTGTGCCTATGTAATATCCCCACTACTAGGGTTAGTTTGGGGCAAGGAATACCTGCAAAATAAATGTTAGAATTTAAACAATAATAAAATTAACTAAACTATTCTACTCTCTATCCTAACTCCAACCTTAAAGACGTCTCCACATCAGGATCAATAACCTCTCGAGGATTCTTACATTCTCGGTTACTTCTTTGTCTTCTATGAAGTGCTCCCTTTAAAACCTTTTGTAGAAGAGACATTCTCTATCCAAGACCCTTGTCACATATGCATATGTTAACATCTATGGAATATTTCGGCCATATAACCTTATTAAGATCACTCTCTTCCTAATGAGACTCTCTTGATCTTAATCTTAAGCTATTGAGATCACTCTCTTCCTAGGAGGACTCTTTTGATCTTATAATTTAATCATTTTCCTTGTACAACATATTTATACATATACCTTGCATAAAAGTTGTTCACAAAATAACGTACATGCCTTCCTTAATAAAATAGTCATACAATAAATGTAATATCCTCCCCTTAATAAGTTATTCACAATAAATGCTCATACCTTCCCAAGTAACTAATAGACTTTCGTACCTCAAACATGCTCGAACTTCATGCTTGGTGGGACATGGTCTTTATGACTGCAATGCTCAATTGGCTTCTCTGATCAATGTTTGGCTCTCGATGACATATGATAAGATTGATATGTCATTATCTTTTAATTCTTCTGTTATTGTATGGATGAGCATTTATAGTTTAGAAATAAATATAATTCATTTAATATAAGTGTGTGGGTTGGATTACTAAGGTACCACCTCTTTTAATATGACCTTTTCAAGAATATCATGGTTGTGTGAATGGATCAAATAAGCTATTCACACATTTCAATTGACTTTATTTGTATTTAGCAGGTGACAATTATGTTTTGCCACTTACATGACGATGAATACTCAACTCAATTTCTTCCATATTCTGTGTATGTAGGTGTTTGCTCCTCCTTTAATCTATTCAGTATTATTTTGAATTTTCTTATTTCAATCCTTATCATTCCTTCATCATAGTTTACATTAGTTCCTTCCATGTGGCTGCCCATTAATTCCTCCCGCAGTCGTTATTTTTCAATGGGACAAGCTAATCTCTAGATCAAACTTTTTTTTTCCAGATTCACGAAAATGTAGTGATTTTTTTCCAATTTTGTTGTTGTTTTCGACTACAAACTATGCAGATCATGAAGATCAAATGCTGAAATTTTTGGAAAAATCCATCATGTTTTTGATTTTTTGAAAATTGGTCAACTGTATGGTTTTTAGGGAGGAGAGCCACGTCCTTTTTCAATTGCCTAATATGAGTACTTGCTCATTCAATGACATTCAATACATTCTCTATGCATCCATGTGGCAGGGTCTGAACACTTTTCTGCTGCTCTTTCATCTATGTCAACCGTCCAATATTTGGAACTCACAATGTTCTAATTTGTGGTGTCAATGTTCTATCCCTCTTCGTTGGTGTCACTCACCAATATATATCTATGTTTGTCTTCTCAGGGTCACGCCCATTTGTTTGGATGTCTAATTTACTTTTTGATTAGGGTCTGTTTGGTTGATGGAATAGGAATAGAAATAATGGAAAATTTTTTATTTTCCATTTGGTTCATCACTTGGAATAGGAAATAGGAATACATATTCCCATTTTGCCTCTAAAATGAACTTATACCCATTCCAAAAAATAGCTGTTATTGGAATAACCATTCCTATTCCCAATATTACATCCCTATTCTCCATTCCTATGCCCGCAACCAAACGAGCCTTTTTAGTGTCACTTTATTTTAATTACTTAGATAGTGCAGATGTTTGTAAATTATGCTCCACTATATATTATTTTACTTAAACTCGTATTATCTCATCCATCATGCGATTTGACTATGTACAAACTCCTGTCATTTTAATGAGAATAATTAATTCAATTTATATATTTTCGATGGCAATGCTTTCTATTAAATAAAGCTTGCTGATCTAAATAGAAGTTTTAAAGCTATTCTTTTAAGATATTATCTTTCATAGATAGTTTTCTCCTCAGACAAATCATAATTTTTATAGGTGTAATTAACGTTATATTCCTCTCTCTTCTTCGAATGTACCTTTTATATAGTGCTCGATTTGATTTGGGGTGCAAGTAGGGTTTAGGGGTCGTGACCCCTATATCTCATAAATTTGTAATTACATTTAATTAAAATTATATATATATATAAAATCTTTAAAATATTTATTTTGTTATTTTTGTACTAATTATAAATAGATTGAAGTTGATTAAAAGTTAGCTATTGTTATTACCTTGACTATAATAAATATTTGAAGCATAGATTATATTGTTCATATGATAATTTGGGCTCATGACAACTTATGTCCCCAAAATATTATCTACTATCTTTCCTAGATAATTTTCTCATTAGACAAATCATAATTTTCATAGGTGTAATTAACATTATATTCCTCTCTATTGTTCGAATGTACTTGTTATATAGTGCTCGATTTGATTTGTGGTGCAAGTAGGGGTCAAGGGCCATGACCCCTATATCTCATAAATTTGTAATTACATTTAATTAATATATTAATTTTAATTTAGATTTATAATTGATAATTAAACACATGGATCAATAGCTATTATAGATCAATATATATTTATTATCTTTAAATGATTTATATTGTTATTTTTGTACTAATTATAAATAGATTAAAGTTGGTTAAAAGTTAGCTATTGTTATTACCTTGACTATAATAAATATTTGAAGCATAGATTATATTGTTTGTATGATAATTTGGGCTCACGACAACTTATGTCCCCAATAGAGGCACAAGAGATAGTAGTTTTGACCTTTTGTACAAGGTCAATATCATCCCTGTGTGGATGTTGTATCCATGCTTGTTATATCATATCCCTTCGGTATAGGTTTTGTAAATCCAGATTCATTATGCATTCGTGAAAGACTAGTGAGGTGTTTATGCATTAGAGTTCCCAGAGTTGTCGTGGGAGAGGCTTATATAGTTTTTAAAAATTTTCAACAATTTCACTATAGACATATTCCATTTAATTGGAATTGATTAAATTAATCTAGGTTGAGTTCAAGTTGATTATGGAGTTTTAATTTATTTAATTTAGATGGTTTTATTTTGGCTTTTTTTGGTTTTAAGTGAAAAAGTTACTTTATAATGAGAAATGAGAACTCATTTTCTCACTTTTATCACAATTTTATTTATTTTTGTTGCTTGATTGGACCTATGCATATTTTCATTTTTGGAATGCACATAATTATGTTGCTATGCCATGGAGTGCCCAGAAGCGAAATTTTATTTGAAAATTGTGTTGTTGGGTGGATTTAGACCAATGGGTTTTAATTTCATAGTGAAATTCCAAGTTTTTATTTTTGGGCTTTTTTCTTCACTACATTGTTTTGTGTTCCATCTATAACTCGTCATTTGCCTTGTTTGGCATGACTTAATTATTGAAATTACTCGTCTTTTCTACATAGAGAAGGATGGTCAAATTAAAATGATCATAGGATATTCTAAGTATTTTTATATTTTGGGTTGAATGTGCCCTTTCAAATTATAAATCTTAATTTTAGAGTATGCTTGATTCTTTTGGGTGGTGGCAAAAATGTTGATGGCCTAGGATATTTTTAAGTTCATTATGTTTAGAGCTTTCCTCTCAAACCTTTCCGATTTGGCTCTTAGTACATTCTTATCTCCTACATGGATCTTTGCTAACTTTTTCCACATCTTCTTTGTAGTGTTGCAGTCCTTTATATTATCAAACTTTGAATAGCTTAGGGCAGATGCAATCTCCAATATTACTTGATTGTGCTCTTGTTTCTCTTTTATTTGTTGGGCAGTCATAGGTGCAGGTACAATTACATACTCATTCTCCAAGTAGAATACTTTCGAGTCTCGAATTCTAGCAATGCACAACTTCATCAAACTTTGTCATGCAGGGAAGTTCTTGTTCAACTTGGGTATCTCATTTCTGTACATCTTGATCTTTAGCTTTAAGCCCCTTCAAACTTTTCTCTATAAGTACCAAAGCTCTTATACCAATTGTTAGAATGATTTAGAATAACTGAGAGGGGGAAAGTGGGGTGGGGGGTGAATTAGTTATGCTCAGGTCTAAAGGTACCAATTCAACTTTTCACACTTCAAACAACTTAGATGTAATATCTAATCCACTCGATCTCTATAGCAACTTATTAGTAACATAAACTTGTAGTCCATTGGCCCAGTAATAATAAACTTGCATAATGCAAAATATTAACATTAAAACATCTCAAATAACATCCACGCAACTATGACACCATAATTTAACGTGAAACCCAATTTGGGAAAAACCACCAACAACATGTCACCATTTTATCACTCTTCTAGAAGTGAGCTTTGTTAGGAGCTAACCTTGTTAAATGTTACAGTACACACTTTAGGTGTGACGTTAAATAATTTAATCAACTTGTTAGGAGTAGCCTTATTAGAGGACTTAAGAACATTCCATTAGAATGTCTCCTTGACTAAAGAATTTTCAAATGACTGTTAGGTCAACCTTGATTAAAGGCTTTCAAACTGATACAATAGTTAGAAAGTAACAACATGTTGATATGAACAAATACAACTCACTTTGCAAATACATATCACAATTCGGTCCAACAAATTATTCATTGACTGGAAAGCATTTCCATCTTCATCACCGATTCACTTGACGACTCTTCAAGCAATCACTCTTCACCTCAACACTTCACTGTTTAGCCTTCTTCTCAAGTTTGCAAATCAACAAAATCAACAATTGCTCCAACCTTACTAGGTTAGCCCTTGTGCCTCCTTAAATAGGTAGCTTGATCTTTTGCCGCTTAAACACCATCGTTGATCTTAAGTTTAGGTCAAATTCATTGAATCGTTCCATCTTTTTGTTTCCTCCTCATTCTAGAAGCTTCTCCAAGCTTCTCTTTGAATCCATGCATTAAAACGCTCAAACACAGTTTCTCTTGCGTTAAATGTTCCAGCTCATCAATCCTTATCTTCAACACGCTTTCCATACTTCAAGACTTAAACTATGTCGACTAGGAATCTCAATTCCTTCACAAACTGTAAAATGTTGTCACTTGGCCAACACTGTGTTCCTCGACCTTGGTCATCACTAGATAGCTCAGTCATCAATAAACTTTCTTGCTCAGCTTACACTGTCTTCGCTCGATCCTTTTACTAATGCTTGTCCAACTTTTCTATTACTTTCTCTTTTATTGGCACTCAATCGACACTGAATTTGCTCGACTTCTATTATTCACTCGGTTGGCACTAACATAGCTCGATTTCAACTATAAGTTCCTTAATCATCTGATTTGAAGCTCTGTTAAGCTTATGTATTTGTTCCTTTAGTGATCATCTCTTTTAAGCTTTAACACAACTATCTTCTTCACTCAATGTTATGATTAAACAATACATTATCTTGTCAAAGTCCAATTGATCAGGTGCCCATTGTTTTTCCTCATAACTCAACCTTTCCACTAGATCCTCTTGTTATCTTTTCTTCTCAAATCCTCTTCATCAATCATCTTGATATGACACTTTACTTAGGTAGCAACTGTCCCACCTATACGGTTTGAAATCAATTACAACATAACAATCGTTCCAATTGTAGTTTCCAACAATCTCCCTCTTTGGTGTTGATGGCAACAAGTTTAGTTGCCATGCAATCCAAAAACATTTATCTTGCTTCAATCAACTCTATGTGTCCAGTATTAGGTCTTCATTAATATCCTTAGTTTCATTCTAATTCTCATCCCAGTATCCAATAATCTCCCTTTGAGTTTCATTTTGATTCTCTTCTTGTAGCTCTGATATGCAACACCTCTAGTTATAACAACTTTAGTTATAAGAACACACAAATTCCCTCTATCATATGAGATATAGATCTCCCTCCTTGATATACTTATTCTGAACCTCTTCACCGTCTCTTGATGGCAACAACCCTCTCTTTAATTAGTGCTAAGCATTTCCCTCTTTGCTCACGTGTCCACGATAATTGTATATTATCTCCCTCTTTGATAACAATGCCAAAGACACTTCCATAGATACTTCAACATTTTCAGTTAACTCTGTCGCATACATCTTCAACATGTAGATATGTCTTGATCAGTTCTTTGAACTAGGTTCACCATCTGTCATCTTGCTTATGACTTATTTAACATCTTGTGCTTCTCTCCTCACAACTTTAGGCAAGTCCTAAAGTGTGACCTTCCGAATCAACTTATAAGATATTTTGATTAAAATATTTGATACAGAGCTCCATCTTAAGTAGCTTCAATTAGGGGAATCACCCCCAATTTACCTCTCAGATATTCATTCACATCCTTAGATAAAGCTTTTGTGAATATATCAGTTATATGTTCCTTTGTATTCACATACTCCAATGTCACTTCTTTGTCTTGTACCAACTCTCTCAAGTAATGATACTTGATAGCAATATGCTTGGTCTTAGTATGCATCACAAGATTTTTAGATATGTTTATAGTACTTGTGTTATCACAGAATATAACAACAGGTTTAGTGATCTCTTCCTTCATTCCTTTCAATAATTGATCGATTCACACTATGTTAGAACAATTAATTGATGCAACTACATATTCAACTTCTGTTGGGGACTGGGAGATGTAATTTTGTTTCTTGGGTGTGCATGAAACTAGTCTCATTCCTATAAAGGAAGCTTCATCGCTTGTACTCTTTCTATCATCAACATTTCTAGCCCAATATGCATCAGTATACACTTCTAGCTCAAACTTGTCATTTCTTCTTGTAGTACAATCCATAATTCTATGTTCCTTTCAGATATCTCAATATTATTTTCACAACCATCATGTGAGTCTCCATAGGATTTGTAGAAAATCTAGCAACAATCCCAATTGCTAGTGCAATATCCAGTCTGCTATGAACAACATATTGCAACTTTCCAATCATTGATCTATATAAGGTTTGGTTCACACCAATAGAATCATCATTCTTTGAAAGTTTATGTCCAATAGCCATTGGTGTTCCAATTGGTCTTGAGTCTTCCATACCAAAAGTTTTCAGTATCTCTTTGAGATATTTTGATTGAGTAATGTAGATACCTTTCTTTATTTGATACACTTGCAAGCCAATAAAGAATTTGATCTCTCCAAACATATACATCTCAAACCCTTGTCTCATTTGATCTGCAAATAACTTACACAATGCATCATTTCCTCCAAATATGATATCATCCACATATATCTTGGCCAAAAGTATCCCTTTTGTTAGATTCAATCATCAAGTATAGATTTCCATTACCATCTGTCCTTGCAAAACCAATCTTTGCCAAACATGTATGCAATCTTTCATACCATATTCTAGGGGCTTGTTTCAATCCATACAAAGCTTTGTGCAACCTACATACCATATCACTTTTGTTTTGGTCAACAAATCCTTGTGGTTGTTCAATGTAGACTTCCTCTTCCAAAACTCCATTCAGAAATGCAGATTTGACATTCATTTGGTACACTTTGAATCCTTTGTAAGCAGAATATGCAAGCAAGGTTCTCACTCCTTCCAATCTTGCAACAAGGGCAAATGTCTTCCCATAGTCAATACCTTTTTCTTGTGCATATCCCTTACAAACTAGTTTTGTTTTGTTTATTGTTACTTCACCTTTCACATTCAGTCTGTTTATGAATACCCACTTTGTTCCAATAATATTCTTGTCCTTTGGTCTAGGTACCAGTGATTAGGTTTTGTTCTTCTGTATCTGTTTAATCTCTTCATTCATTGCTTGTATCCAATGCTCATTAACCAAGGCATCCTTCACTAATTAGGGCTCAAATTCATATAGTAAACATGTGTCACTTCTCAGTCTTTTCCTTGTCACAACACTAGAGTCTTTGTGCCCAATGATTTGATCATTTGCATGATGTCTCCTCACATATTGTGCTAATGTAGGCTCTTTTCTTCTTTCTTCTTTTTCAGGTTCATCTTGTAGATTTGCTTCAGGTAGCATTTCATGTATTTCATCTTATTCTTCTGGTTGTTTGACATTCCCTTGTTGTTGCTCGACAAGTTCTTCCTAACGCTTGACATGCACTTTCTGATGCTCAACATGTTGTTGCTGTAACTCAACATGTACTGGCTGCTACTGCTCGACAATTTTCTTCTCATATTCAGGTTTGGTGTTGGGCTCACCTTCATCAATGTATATGAAGCTTCTGTAATCTTCAGGTTCCTTTTTACATTCAACTTCATTTTCTTTTTTGCATATTCATCAACTTTGACATTTCTACTTTCCATAACTTTGTTAGCGTTAGAGTTCAAACACTTATATGCTTTGCTCTTAGTGGAATGTCCTAGGAATCCGCTTTCATCACCTTTTGCATCAAGTTTTCTGTTTCTATTGTCTTTCAATATATAGCATTTGCTTCCAAAGACTTTTAACTATTACACATTAGGTGCATTTCCATATCATAACTCAAAATGTGTAACGTTTGTAGCTTTTTTAACTTGTACTTAGTTCAAGGTATAAATTGTTGTACTTACAACTTCTCTTGAATACTTAGGTGTGACAATCTTCTCCATCATCAATGTCCTAGCATAGTGCATAATTGATCTATTCCTCCTTTCAACTATACCATTTTGTGGAGGGGTCCTAGGTGTAGACATATGTCTCTTGATTCCTCTATCATTGCAAAATGTGTTGAATTTCCTAGATATGATATCACCTCCTCTATTAGATCTCAAACATTTCAAGTTTTCAACATATCATTCTCTATTTTTACTCGTTTCTTTTTCAACTGTAGCCAAATACCACTCAAACATTTGAAATGCATCAGCTTTCTCTTTAAGAAACATCATAGTCCTCATTCTAGAGTAGTCATTAACAAATAGAATAATGTATTTGTCACTACAGTAACTTTGCACACCAATCGGTCGACATAGGTCAGTATGAACCAATTCTAGAATAACATTAGAATTATAGGCTTGCTCTTGAGACTAGATTTCGTCGTTTTTCTGACTGACATTGTTTACACATCAAAATTTTCAGGTTTCTTCAATGTTGGCGACCCTCTTGCTTTCTTCATCTTACAAATTCTTACCAAATTGTCAAAATTCACATGACATAGCCTCTTATGCCATAGCCATATATCATTACATTGTGCAAACAAACATGTATCATCAAATAGGTATAGATAGAAAAAATTGCCTCTTGTTTGGTCTCCACTTCCAATCAATTCTCCTGAGCCATTGTAGATCTTAGCCATCTTGTGTTGAAATTCAACTTTGTAGCTTGAACTGTTCCACTGTGCCACACCCACCAAATTATAGTTAAGTCCTTCAACCCCAATAAGCATTATCACGTCTAATCTTATTAGTCAATTTTATTGATCCTTTACCTTTCACAGGACATGGTGCATCATTACCAAACTTGACACAACCACCTTTATAATGTTCTAGGTTTTCAAACTTACTTTTATCACCAGTCGTGATGTGAGCAACCACTATCAATAATCCATCGATCACCTTAAATCACATATGAAATAAGTGTAGTTTTCTCATCTTCATCAGAAAAATCTTTTATAGCAACATAAACAACTTCTTCATCATTACTATCAGAATCACTATCTCTCCCTTCTTCAGCTATGTGACAAGACTAAATACATTTTCCTTTGTAGTCCTTTTATACTTTGTTGTCTTTCCCATCTCTTTTTCCTTTGAATTTGTTGTCTTTCCTCTCATCCTTATCATCCTTGTTAGGACATCTTGCAACAATAGGACCAACTTTATTGCATGAAAAACATATTACATTGAGTTTACCTTTGTATTTTCCTTTGCCTATTGAAAGTCTCATAGTCATTAATGCTTGAAGATCCTCAACTTCATCCTTAGAAGATTCAGTCTCACTTGCCACATACTTTCATTTCTTCTGTTTAGACTTATGTAAAACCAATTGTGACTTGAAAGAAAATTCAATAGCATGGGCATTAAAAGCATCAAAATTTGACAATTTAAAAGTAGTAAGTCAACCAACCAGACTATCCAAGGTTAGGTCATTATCAGGAGTACATCTCAGTTCTTGTAATGCAGAAACTCTAATAGAATAAATACAAAGTAAAATTCTTAATACCTCTCCAATCACAGTTTCATTACTAATCTTTCCATCGTTTTGATAGCATTCACAACTTCTTTGACTCTTCCAACATATTGGGCAATGTTCTCACCTACCATTCTCATGTCATCAAACTTTCCTCTCAAGCTTTCTAATTTGGCTCTTAGTACATTCTTATCTCCTCCATAGATCTTTGCCAACTTTTCCCACATCTTCTTTGTAGTGTTGCAATCCTTTATATCACCAAACTCTGAATAGCATAGAGAAGATGCAATCTCCAACATTGCTTGATTGTGCTCTTGTTTCTATTTTATTTGTTGAGTAGTCATAGGTGTAGGTATAGTTACATACTCATTCTCCAAGTAGAATACTGTTGAGTCTACAATTCTAGCAATGTGTAACTTCATTAAACTTTGCCATTCAGGAAAGTTCTCCTTGTTCAACTTGGGTATCTATTTCAGTACATCTTGATCTTTAGCTTTAAGTCTCTTCAAACTTTTCTCTACAAGCACCAAAGTTTTGATACCAATTGTTAGAATGCTTTAGAATAACTAAGAGGGGGGTGGGCGGTGAATCCGTTATCCTTAGGTCCAGATGTACCAATTCAACTTTTCACACTTCAAACAACTTAGATCTAATATTTAATCCACTAGGTTTTTATAGCAACTTATCAATAACATAAACTTGTAGTCCACTATCCCAATAATAACAAACTTACATAATGTAAAACATGAACAATAAAACATCTCAAATAACATCCACACAAGTATGATGCCAGTATTTAACATGGAAACTCAATTTGGGAAAAATTGCCAGCAACATGTTACCAATTTGTCACTCTTATAAAGTGAGCTTTGTTAGGAGCCAACCTTGTTAAAGTTTACAACAAACACTTTTAGGTGTGACCCTGTTAAATGATTTAATCACTTTGTTAGGAGTGGCCTTGTTAGAGGACTTAAGAACATTCTATTCGAATGTCACCTTGATTAAATGATTTACAAATGACTATTAGATCAACCTTGATTAAAGGCTTTCAAACTGATATAATGGTTAAAAAGTAACAACAGGTTGATCTGAATAAATACAACTTACTTTGCAAATACAGACTACAATTTGGTCCAATAGTTGATTCATTGATTGACAAGTATTTCCATCTTCATCATTGATTCACTTGGCAACCCTACAAGCAATCACTCTTCACTTCAACACTTCACTATTTAGCCTTCTTCTCAAGTTTGCCAATCAACATACTCAACAACTGCTCTGACCTTACTAGATTAGCCCTTGTGCCTCCTTAAATAGGTAGCTTGATATTTTGTCTCTTAAACACCACTGGTGATCTTAGGTTTAGGTTAGATACATCGATTCCTTCCATTTTTTTGTTTCCTCGTCATTCTAGAAGCTTCTCCAAACTTCTTTCTAAATCCATGCATAGAAAACACTCAAACATGTTTTCCCTTGCGTTAAATGTTCCAGCTCATCAATCCTTATGTTCAACACCCTTTCCATACTTAAAGAATTCAACTATGTTGGTTAGGAATCTCAACTCCTTCACAAACTATAAAATGTTGTCACTCAGCCAACATTTTGTTCCTTGGCCTTGGTCATCACTAGATAACTCAATCATCACTGAATTGTCTTCCTCATCTTGCACTCTCTTCGCTCAATCCATTAACTAGTACTTCTTCCAACTTTTTTGTTACTATGTCTTTTACTTGCGCTTAGTTAACATTGAATTTGCTCGACTTCTATTGTTCATTTGGTCGACACTAAGATAATGTTGGTTAACAGTTTTTCCTCCTATTAGATTTTATAACCTGGCTCTTTAATACTCAATGTTTTGGAGAGACAAAAGAATGTTCACCAACAAATGATTCAATTTATGTATTCTATCACTGCCCTTTGAATTACTAGGTACAACTCCCTTATGATTTGCAATGATATGCGATGAATATGTTTTTATGAGATCAACAGTTTTGACATTACAAACTCTTAACTTGAGAGCAATAAAGGATAACCAAATTATTTGTAGGCACAAACAATTCAGAGAAGATGGATTTGAATAACCTATCACACTCAATGGAATGACTATAGTAGATTATCTTGATATTTCTAACCCTTCTATTCTAAATGCAGATTAATCATCTAAATGCAGAAGAGGAATGAATAAGATATGCACATGAGGGCAAATGGAATTGCTTTCACTATCAACCTTGAATGAAATGGAATCCAACCAATAACTAATAGATTCACACATATTTATCTTTCATTTCCCAATGAAACTATCTAACATATTATGAAACCAACAAGAGAGGAAACATGACCATATATGAAGAAAGTAAATGGAATCACCTTCACTATAATTACCAAAATGAAATGGAATCCATATGATTATCACATAATCACATATGATTGTCTTTCAATTCTTAATGCAAAACTAATCTATGCATGGGCAACAAAACATGACAAACAAATAAGGTAAATCGAATTACAAAACCAATTCACCATCAAGTTTGTTGACCATTGTATTATTAGAAGAAAATACATTTATAGTTTTATGTCATCTTTCAGTTCTTGGCAAAGCAACATTCACTGAATAGAAGAGAAAATGAGAAAAATATGAAATTATTTGTTGACATGAACATGCGGCATATTTTCTATCGAAGATTCTGAATTAGTGATACTTTTGAAAACACACAATGACTGCTTAAGTTCATACAGTCTCTGAAATCCTGTAGAAATCAGCATTCTCTTTATATCCTACTGTTTGGCACCAAATCCATACAATTCATATTCCAATGGTTATTGCATTTTTGAATTACCATCATCAATCTAAGATCAATGGTCTAGATTAAATCTTGATAAACATTTTAACATGATTGATTTTAACCTTTTTTGCTGAGTCGCAGCTTAACATGTCTTTATTCGATTAACCGCAGCTACTTGACGACAATTGCTCATTAACTATGATCGCAATATGTCAACATTAAACTTAACTACCACTTCTAACCTACGACTATGCGATGACTAGCTCTCGCAGTTTCACATTCTTAATCCCAATTTATGATTTTAACCATGCGACCGTGCGATTCCTTTGTTTCGCTCAGTCGCTACCTTAATCATGAGTTACCTTAACTTGCTCGCGATGGTACGATTGCTTCCTTTCTCTTAGTCTCCACCTTAACCAGAGGTTACCTTTTAATCCCTGCGACTATGCAATTCCATTGTTTTTGCCTTGTTGCGACCTTAACCCTGATTTACTTGTCTTGATGGTGCAAGGCCTCTTTCCAACTATGCACATCGTGGTAGATAGGTGGCACTATTTTATTGCTCAAAGAATCAGACGTTGACCTTCTTTGCTTCGTGCCACTTCATGACTAGGTTCTGATTGTGTTTTGTGGAATGTGATGGACCCAACAGGACACGTGTTACTTTGTCATTGTGTCGCCATGATTATCATTTGTGCAACTTTTTATAGTGACATCACGACAACCTTTGATTTCATGCTTGATCTATGGTGATGATTTCTTCAAGATCTTACCTTTAATTGGGTCCCGCAGACAGGTGTTGACTTGTCGCTATGTCGCTAGGATTATTCTTCGTGCAACTTTGGAAAGCAACATAATGACAAGCGTAAATTTATTTTTGATTTGATGGTAGACGAGGTGCATTGTTGAATACTTATTTTTCCATCATTAAAACATCATCCGTCGATCTGGTCTTCATTCGATGTTCTAGATTTAATTTCTAAGCCATTTGACTTGTCAACTTTACCATGTAGACGCACATATTAAATATTGACCATCGATTGGTTTTCAAAAAGTGTCATACCACCTTTGATCGGGTTCTTTCACCATCTCTGCATCTTTCAATGTTCACTTTGTATCAAATTCATTTGTTCTTGCTTCTAACTTGTTCTTGCAATATGTATATAATCTTTACGCCTCATTCTTCGATGGTTTCCACTAGCATTTGCTTAGAATATGCCTATGATATCTTTTAAATGTATCCTTCCTTTAGATAGAGACCTCTGACTAGGTTCTTTCACTATTTTTGATGATTTGTTTGCTTCTCTTGCATTTTATCTTGATCACCTGCAATGCCTTTTCATGTAAACTGGAACATAGCATAGATCTTTGTCTTTAACATGATTAAGAATAAAGAAATATGGATCATTAAGATATCCAAACCTTCTTCTCATTAGGGAAACACATAACAAACCCTCCAAAACCTAATCACCTAGCCATTGGACTAGTGCATTGCTCATATGATTTGACACATCAGGTTAGATCAAAGGAATGATGAGAAGAAAGGCCATCCTATGGACAATTTGGACAGAGACTCAAGACATTGACACTTGACTTGACTCAAAATGTTAAAGCAAAAATATATGAATTGAAACTTGGGCAACAACTGGCTCTATCTAGGGATTTAACCATGATAATGATTGAAAGAACTCTAGCAATCTTTGGTTCCACACAAAAGGTGACAACTTGGAAACAAAAAGCACAGACTAAACTAGGAAAACAACAACAAACTACCTAGGAAAGCAAGCACGTAAGCTAAAGCAAACTGCATGAAAGGAAAACCTACCTTTCTAACTACTATGGAGGGGTTACTTGCTTTTAATTTTGCATTTGATACATTTTCAAATCCTGCCCATTATAAGAACATGGCAGGGTTTCTTTAGTGGGATATGCCAATTTGAAAGAATTATTCTGATTCACTTGTATGATATGAAATGACCATTTCCACATAGATTGAAATTTAGAATGCATACCTCTTGGCTCATGTTTCTTATCCCATAGCAATACCAAATCACCTTCCATGAATTTTCTAGGCCTTGCTCTTCTATCAAACAACTTCTTTACCCTTGCTTGATGGTCAATGATTTTATCAACGATATCTTCCCTTTCTTCTTGCAGCTTGGTGAGATACATGATTCTCTTATGTAATCCATCTTTGAAAACACCTTCTTCAATGACAATGTTTAATTTACATGCAACAAGTTCTAGAGGCAGTGGTAGATTAGCTTCCATTCCATATTCCAATTCAAACGGTGAAATACCTATAACTCTTTTAGGTGTGGTTCTATCAGCCCATAAAGCATCATGAATCTTCTTATGCCCACTTTTTTGATTATTTTAGACTAATTTCTTCAAAATATTAATCAGATTCTTATTACAAGACTCAGCCTGCCCATTTCATTGAGGGAAATAGTCAAAGAAATGCCCAACTTGATTACCATTATCATAGCAAAATTCAATAATCTCTGAAGAGGAAAAACAAGATGCATTATCCATTATCAACTTCACAAGAACTCCAAACCTGACCAATATATGTTCTTTGAGAAAGTCACATACCACTTCTGATGAAGTCTTTTTCATTGGCTTGGCTTTTACCCATTTGCTGAAATAATCTGTGGCAGTCAGTATATAAGAATGACCTTGATTGGAAGGGGGATTAATTGGGCCTATATAATCTAAACCCCATTGATGAAAAGGAGCTTCAATTACCACTGGTCCAAGAGGAAGGGCAACAAGTTGAGGTTTGCCAGTAAACATCTTGCATTTCTCACAGTTAGCAACCCATTTATATGCATCTTTAAACATGCCAGGCCAATAATAACATTGCCTCAAAATTTAAAATGGAATGATAGTAGAAGAGAAGTACCCTCCACATGCCTCATTATGAAAAGATGTTGGCAACTTTACCTGCTACTCCTTATCTACACATCTCAAATATGTTTCATCAATTTCTCTCTTGTACAAGACATCATCATGAATCACATCGCTCAAGGCTTTTGTTTTTAGATCTCTTCTTTGCTTAGTAGTCAATCCATTAGGTCATTCACCATATGTCAAAAAATAAGCAATGTTTGAGAACTAGAGATTCGAAAGACTTACCATAAGAACTTTTGGAGTATTTTCTTCTTTGAATTGCTGATCCTCTGCCAAAGCTTTACAGAGTGCATTACCTCTTACAAGTTTGGTTGGCTTAGTTTCTATATCATATTCTTGAACCTTTGCTATCCAAACTCCTCTATTATTACAACGAACCTTTGGTTGTGTCAAAATACTTTTTATAGCAGGATCTGACACATATATCATCGAATGAGAATATAACACATAGAACCTGAAATTCATAAGGGCTCTCACCACTACATATGCATGTTTTTCCATCTGTGAGTATCTCAATTCTTGATCTTCAATAGTATACTCATAAAAGCAATTGGAGCTCGTATTCTCTCTTTATTTTCTTGCATTAATATAGCTAACATAGTATGTTCTAAGTCATAACAGTAAATGATGAATTCCTTAGTGTAGTTAGAATGAACAAGAACAAGAGCTTTAGCAATGACCCTTTTGATATCTTCAAAAGCCTTCTTTCCAATATCACTCCATTTGGAAGGCTTATTACCTTTCATCATATCAACTATACATTTAACTCTCTGAGAAATCAGGCACAAATCTCTTCAAGAAGTTTACTTGGCCAAAGAAAGATTTTACTCCAATTTTGCTCAAGGGCAGACTTAATTGTTGAATGGCTTTAACTCTGTCTGGATCAATCTTCACTCCTTGAGATGCAATATGACCAAGCAGTTTGCCTTCTGTTACACAAAATACTAACTTTTTTGGATTTAGTGAGACACCATGATTTCTACATCTTTGTAGCATGCTTTCTAGATCTTTGATATATCTTGTCTCTTCTTAGAAAAGATTGTCAAATCATCAAGATATATGACAATAATTTTATGTTTCAAGTCACCAAAAGCCAAGTTCATGCCACATTGAAAGGTTGCACCTACATTTATCAAGCCAAAAGGCATTGTATTGTATGCAAAAGTAGTCCATGGTGTGGTAAATGTAGTTTTGAATTGATCTGCTTCATCTACTTGAATATTATTGTATCCTAAAAAGCCATCTAGCATGGGCATCATCTTTGATCTTGCAACAGTTTGTAAGAGATGATCCATATTGGGAAGTGCAAAGTTATCTTTGAGAGAGATCTGATTTTAGATTCTTGAAATCTACACAAATCCTTATCTCTCCATTCTTTTTCTTCACTAACATAATATTAGCAACCCAAGTATAGTGATGAATAGGGTATATAATCCTAGCCTGCAACACTTTATAAATCTCCTTGAAGATTGCCCCTTCAACTATAAGATTATAATTTATTTGTTTCTGTTTGAATAGTGTTGCTTTTGGTTTAAGAGGGATTTCATGTTTAAACTTACCGCCCATGAAATTTTTTAGGTCTTCATAGCTCCAAGCAAATACATTTTGAAATTCAATGAGTAGTTTATGAATTTCTAGCCTCTCTTCTTCTGTGCAACACTTTCCTATGTTTATCATTTTTGGACTGATTTCTGTCCCTATATTGATTCCATCATACTCACCACATGATTTTCCTTTCTTATCTCTTTCCCTATTTATGTATGCATCATGCCTATCAAAAAGTTTTTCTAAAGAGATTAGATGGGGTGGAATCTTATTACCTTTTAGTTGAATCTTATTAGGCTCTATTTTCTTTTTATCATCCGTCACTGGATCATCACTTGAATTAGTGCTTCCTTCAAAATACAAGCCTTCAAAAGGGTCTTCCCCTTGAATGAACTGTGATATGTGTTTGTCATCTTCAAACACTTGCCAAGAGTCTTCATTATTAGGAACATTTGGTCTGAATAAAACTTCTATTTTGTAGATTTGATCTTTAAAATTAGGATATAGTAAGAGCAATGATGCAGAGACTACCGAAGAATCAACTCTTGAATTCTATTAATACTGATACAATTGAGAAAGCATCCATACTCTCAATTTCATCCCTCTGTTACGGGAATTTCTCAATATGGAGGTCTTTACTGCATATTGATTTCTGAGTTGTCTTGCCACCAATTCTGCATCTCCTTGAGCCTTGAGTAATTTTACCCCTTTTTGTTTTGTTGCCATTATACCCAGGAGAAGGGCTTCATATTCTGCAATATTGTTAGTATTTTTGAAATCTAACTTATAAGCCAAGCAAGTCATTTCCCCACTAGGTGATGTTAGCACTACTCCTGCACTTGAACCAACATTAGCACAACTGCCATCAAATTCTAGAGTCCACAACTAATCACCTCTATTTTTCTCTAATTCTTCTAAAATATCAGGGGTGTCAGAGAAAAACATGTAATTACCAAACTGCATTTCACAATACAAGATTTGAGACCTAGGATCATCTGATTTAAGGACATTGAATTTTGCCTTTTCTTCTGGTTCTAGCTTCACCTTTTTATCTCCAACTTGAATAGGGGCACAAGACCAATCTAGTTTTATCTCTCCCCATGTCTTTATAGAAACTTCTACTTAGGAGCATGCCATAACTTGCAGGGATATCTGCCACTAGAATGGTGAGTTTTAACTCTTTAGAAGGATAGGTAGCAAGGGCAACTTGAGCATCCTCTATCTGTCCAAGCAAGGGCACTTGTTTTGCATCCATTGAATAACATCTACCAAAGGTTTTAGTCATTGGAAGGCCTACAACTTTTTCTACAGAGGCATACATTACATTATCAAAAGCTCCTAAAGCTACGATACAATTACTCAATCTATTCCCATTGATAAACGAAGAAATATAGAAGGGATCTGGTTTTTGATTTGGGCATGTGGCTAAGACAAAAAGTTCTTTAAACAACTTAGGGAGTGCAAAATCTTCATCAGTCAAAGAAGTTCCACTAGTGCTAACTTTATTGTGGTGATCAACATTAGCATTAATATTAACATGATCTGCATCTTTATTGTTACAATGCTCAACTAATCTTTTCAATTGATCAGGATTAGACTTTAAGTAATCCAATGGAGATATCTGGATTCTTATTTCTTCACTGTATTGTAAGATGTCAAAGGAATTAGCTGACTTACCTTTGTGCTCCTTTTGTGAAGATGAAGTTACTATGCCACTGCCATTATCAACTTTGTTTGATGGTGCATAATTTTTGAGAGGAACTAAAATGATGGTTTATTTCTATTCTTCTGACCTTTGGTCATTAGTGTTAACTGAGGTCCTTCTAGAGTAGCAAACAATCACCTCTTGATTATGAATCTAATTCATACTCCAAGAAATATTTTTTAGAGTCGCCACAAGGAGCATGATCATCCTCACTTTCAGGATATTCAATTGTTTGTTCTTTGTTATCCACCATTTGCCTATATCTAATCATATCAACACATGTATCTCCATCATGATTTGCCCTTAGATGAAAAGCACACATTTTGTCTTTTTGGGGCACCTTCAATTGCTAATCTCTATTGAATAGGTGGTATTTGCAATGCTTTACCTCCATTTGGGTTTCTATAACCTTCTTGATGAGGTTGATGAAACGAATGAGTAGGCCTATTGATTTGTTTCTTCAATGAAATGAGCTCATTACACAATTTTTGAGGTATAGCGTGTGTATTATTAGAAGTACTAGCTATATCACCCATGGTTTCAGATTGGAATTCTCTTTTCCACTTACTAGAGGCTATCATGTCATCCTCCATCTCCACATCTAGTGTCTGGGCAGCTTGCAAGTTTGCTAAATTTTCTCTTCTAATTTGATATCCTAGCTCAAGATGCATAGAGCTAATGTAGAAAGTCTTATTATCATTTCTAGGTGCACTTGCAGCAGGTATTCTTTTGATGAGTTTGTTGAACTTTGCATTAAAATCTCTCATGGAAACCGATGGTTCTTTCTTTATCTATGCCAATTGCAACAACAATACTTGTGCATCCTCTGTACTTTTGTAATGTTCTTCAAATCTTTGTTTCATGGTATCCCAATTTGTGATGCATCCTACAGGCAGATCTTGAAACCAATCAGCAACATTGTCTACTAGTGTATCTACAAACACTCTGACAACCACATCCTCATGTTGAGGATTTACTACACCACAGGCCTTATGGAAAGCACTTAAGTGTTGTTCTATAGAAGTGGTACCATTACCATTAAATTTTGGAAAGTTCTTCCTTGATGCTCTTGGTTAGATCATTATTAGCCCCAAGGGCAAGAGGACCAATAACATTTCCCCATGGCTGTGCCATAGCTACTGGTATAATATTTTGGTTTGTTTGAAAAGTAATAGAAAGCGGAAGTGTTGCACCAATGAACAAGAAAGCATCAAAAGCAGTAGGAATGGAAGTCCTAGCAATAGGAGGAGAAGATAATTGACTTCTTCGTGTTCTATTAGGAGGAAAAATTGAAGACATGTGAGATCCTGGAGTTGCTTAGTCACAGATTCCCTTGCACGTGCTCTTCCTCTTCTGCAAAGGTCTTCTAGGATAGGAAAATTGACCTTCTTGAGTTCTTCATATATTGGGTCAATCTTTCCTTTTTCCTTGGCACTCCTAGTATATTTGGAGTGTAGGGCGTATCAAATGTTTCAGAAAATGATGTTTTGAGTTTACCTTACCAGTCTTTAACTTTGGATTTGCTTCTTTTCTTCAACAGGTTGAGGCTATAAAATTGGTATAAAGTTCTTATTGCAAACACCTCACTACCAGATCTCCTTTCTTGCAACTCAAATATATGGAATTAAATTGCAAATTAATATGAAGGAAAATTCTTTAGAGCTTTCATCTGAATTTCCCCAGTAGAGTTGTTGA
This sequence comes from Cupressus sempervirens, assembly GCA_028749045.1. Classification (NCBI taxonomy): domain Eukaryota; kingdom Viridiplantae; phylum Streptophyta; class Pinopsida; order Cupressales; family Cupressaceae; genus Cupressus; species Cupressus sempervirens. The sequence goes on from CM053788.1 coordinate 70,169,676, forward strand.
AAACAGTTGGTTAATAGTTTGTCCTCGTATTAGATTTTACAACTTGACTCTTTAATACCCAATGTTTTGGAGAGACAAAATGATGGCTACCAACAAATGGGTAAGTGTATGTATTCCATCATCACTCTCTGAATTACTAGGTACAACTCCCTTATGATTTGCAATAATATGCAATGAATATATTTTTATGAGATTAGAAGTTTTGACATTATAAGCTCTTAACCTGAGAGCAGTAAAGGATAACCAAATTGTTTGTGGGCACAAACAATTCAGGCAAGATGGATTTGAATAACTTGTCACACTCAATGGAATGATTGTAATAGATTATCTTGATGGTTAGGTTGTGCATTCGGGGCCTCGTGCTGTTGTGCCTGTTGTAGTACGTAACCCTATTATGATCAATCTAGAGTCTGATATTGTGGAAGAGATTTCTACTTACGCAAAGGACTTCTCCTCTACCGCTGCCATTTTTCGTTTTAGGGGTTTTTGGCCCCCTTTGTCAGATTTGCATGCTTGGATTTCCAAATTTTGGTAGCCTATAGTTTCAGATATTGTCCAAATTTACCCTGTGGCAAGGGGCTTTTTCATTATTAAATTTGCTTCTAAGGAGGATCGAAATACCATCCCTAGGCGTGGTTTCTCTTGGGAGGAGAGATTCCCCTTGATGGCCAAACCATGGTATCTGGATTTTGATCCATCTATTGAATCCTTTAACAAGATATCTTTGTGTGTAAGGTTGCCTAATCTTCCCCTTCACTTATGGCTGGATTCAATCCTGGAGGCCGTGGGGGAGGCACTAGGGGATTTTTTGATGGTTGACTCTGCGTCTTCCAGTGTTTTTCGGATGACATATGCTCGCATTCTTGTGGAGATTGATGTCTCTAAGGGGCTTCCAAAAAAAGATTAAATTGGCCTCTCCCAATGGCTCTTGGATTCAGCTTCTAGATTATGAGGGCATTTCGTTCAGATGTCGGAAATGCCATAAGACTGGCCACCTCGCAACGTGATGCTCCTCAGGAAAGGTTAGATTGAAAAAGTCACCTTCTTGGTGGAAGTGGGTTTTGGATGATCACTACACTATTTAGAAAGCTCTCTCTGTTGGGGGTGATTTGGTTGATTCTTCTGAGGATTCTTCGGAGGTGGATTCTACTCCGCATGATTTAAATTTTTCCCCTACGATGGTTGCCAATACTTCTCTTTCGAATGCTGCTATCTCTTATTCACTGATTGTCCTCATGTGGCTTTGGCTTCGGGGGGTGCTATTGGCCTCCTTTAGTGTGGTGGTGGTACTTCTTCCCTAGCTGTGAGGGATGTGGCAGCCAATACTATTGACTCTCCTTCGAATACTGCTATCTCTGATTTGACTAATGCTGCTCTGGCTCCGGAGGGAGCTGTTGGCCCTCTTTTGTGTGGTGGTGAGACCTCTTCCTTGGCTATGAGGGATTTGGGGGATGCTTGTGGTTTGGATGACTTTGCTTGGCTGAAGGCTGCTAGGATGGTGGAGGATGGATGGACAAAAGTAAAAGGAAACAAGGTCAAGCCCTCTTTACCATCATTTAATATGTCTCTACGTTCTCAAAAGATAGGATCTAAAAGTAAATTATGAGGCTCAGATTCCTTTTCCACCTGCTCGCCTAGTCTTTTTTGAGGCTATCCCTTTTTGTTTTGAATAACCTGGTCTCTTTGACCTGTTGTCTTGTAGTTTGACATGGTCAAATGTCTTCTATTTTAACCATGTGGTTTCAAGATCCCGTTTAAAACTTGTTTAGGTGGTAGTAGTGCACTATGTTATCTGTAAAGCCACCCTAGTCTCCTTGTTTTGTTAGGCGATTTGTCTCACCTAAGATTTGTTGGTTTTGAGTTTGGGCTTCATTGAAAATTATAAGATCTGTAAAGGGTTTTAGGCACCCTTCAAAAGCCGTTTTCCTTAATAAAAAACATATGAATTGTTCCAATTATAGTTTCCAACAAGTATCTCCCTTCTATCATTGTTACATGATTATCCAGATCTGTTGTAGTATTCCTTTGGAAAGTGCGTTCTTCGTTTAGAGTACTTGGTTAGTGGTTTGGGAATCTTTGGAAGTTTTGGAAAGACTTATACTTTTGTTTATGAACATGTGGTTTATGTCATGTTCTATAAGATTCTTATCATGTTTTGATGCTTATTGGTTGCACTTGGTTACTCTGCATAGTTGTAGGTAACTTAGTATAAGGAAAGCAAGATTGGTGCATACTTTATCCTCATATTCTGAGGATGCTTGGGCAAGGCATTACATATGTATGTATGTTTGTATGCATGCATATATGTATGGATGCATGCATGTGTGAATAGATCCATGTACATGTTATGTGCACATCTATGTATGTAAATATGTTTGCATATATGAATGCATTTAATTATGCAGTTATGAATGCATGTATAGATGTATTTATACATGCATGCATCAACGAATGTATGTGGCTCAATTCTCTAGATTTGACAATTTATTTTTAGTTATTAACTAAAATACAATTTTGAACATGTTTGTGATTTCTTAAAATTAATACATAGAAACAAACTGTCAAATTCTAACTTCCTTTTAATCAACGTTTTCCCTTAAGAAGTAATACTAGATGGAAATATGTTTTGCCTTTTGAGTGCATTGCTAGATACTTTGAAATGTTAATGGCACTTCTATTGCCACACATTATAGGAATCTCTTCATCAAAATTTACCTTCACATCCTTGAGAGTCTATTTCATCTAGATTATCAAAGGGCAACAAGATATTGCTACAAGATATTCTACTTCTATAGTGGATAATGTAACCAAGTCTTGTTTTTTGGTTGTCCAAGAGACTAATTTGTCTCCCTAAAAGAATGCATCACTGTTTGCACTTCTTATATCATTTGTATATTCAACCCAATCAACATCAATGAAAGATTTTGGTGGAAAATCACCATTCTTTGCCCGCTTGGGTTCAATTGGTATTAGTTTGGATCGTCTTCCCCCCTTTCAGTTTTATTTGGACGCTCCAACCCATCTTCTTCCACCTTAGCGGGAGTTGAATGAGCATGTTAGATTAACGTTTAAAGATAGTATGTTATCACAACCTGCATGAATCCCCCTGGTGGGCTTCGCCTACATATGGCCTTCTATGCTGAGCACTTCCTTGATATCTAGGACGAGATCATCCTACACCCTTGGTACCTCACTCATCGTTGGACTCACGCTCTTCACATCTCCTTGGGATCTTTTAGAGTGGGATCTCACCGACTACGTATTCAGACTGATCACTAGATTGACAGGGTGGACAAGATCTGTCAGCTTTGTCACCTTAGGGAGGTTAAGACTGATTCTCACTTATCTTTCGTTGTCCCATTTACTATGAGATATGAGGGAGATTCTACTATTTGTTCAGAGAGTGTCGGTCTCTTCCCTCATTCTTCAGATATATTGACCAACATTGTCTTGCGCTCTACCTTCAGGAGACCATGCAACTTCACGAGCATACTATATAGCTCCATCTTTGCTCGACATCGACCCCTACGTAGCTCATCACCTCTTTCTTTAGTCCTATAGTCCTTGCTCGAGGATTGAAGCGACCTCCCTGCACTATCTCGGGTCACACTAGATCTGTGAGATCCGATAGAGATCACACTTGGCAGTGACCTTGTAGAGTACCTGATTGCTCTATTGCCCACCTTTTCATTATGGACTACTTCTCGCCTGTGAGGAGTTCTTAGTTGTTGTTATTCCTTTTCTTGGTTCTTTTGTTGTTTTGCTTTCACGTTCTTTTTGCAGACACTATTTAGTGCTCCCCTTGCTGGCGTTTGCCCTTTGTGCTATTTCCAGTCCCTTAGACCCTTGTTGGTCTCTTGTTGGATATTAATAAATTTATCTTATCTTATTCCTATTATACCATAGACCAAAATGTAGATTATCTTTCAAATATATTCTTTTCATCGCCACCTCATGAGACTGTCTTGGTCTGGCTTGATATCTGGAAGCCGAGTAGATTGCATGCATAATATCTTGTCTCTATGTAGTCAATTATAGTAGTCCACCTATCATAGATTTGTACATTTTTATCAACCTCCAAAGATTCATTATCCTTTTTCAATTGACAACCAATAGCTATGAGTTACGATTGGTTTAGTGTCTTCCATTTCAAACTTTTACAACAATTCTTTGATGTATTGAGTTTGAGAAATGAAAATATCATCTTCCTGTTGCCTAACATGAAGACCCAAAAAAACAATAGTTGACCTATCATGGTCATTTCAAATTCTTTCTCCATTTCTTCGACAAACTTCTTAAAATAATTGTCATTACCTCCAAAAATAATATCACCAATATATACAATTGCTATCAACAACTTATTCTTTAAAGTAAAATTTACTATTATTGTACCTTATTGATCTTACGTTCAATTGGATATTTATCTAGTCGAACATCAAAGCCTCAAGAGCTTGCTTAAGTCCATATAATGTCTTCTTGATTATGAAGATTGTATTTGAATCTTCTAATTGCTTGAAACCATTTGGTTCTTCTATATAAACTTCTAAATTTTAATTTATAGAATATATATTTAACATCCATTCGAGACATTAATTGTTTTGTAAGAAACAACCTAGGAACATTGTAATAACTTCCATCCTAACTACCTAAGCAAATTCTTCCTCAAAATCTTTCCCTTCAACTTCGGTATAAACCCTTATATATCTGTCTTGCCTTATTTATAGTGACTTGTCCATCTTCATTTAGCTTATTCTAGAATTTCTACTCAGTTCCAATTACATTTTAATCTACTCTTCAAGGTACCAACTCCATGTTTGATTCATTTGTATTTGAGTTAGTTCTTCCATAGCTTTTAGCAAACTTTCATCCTCGCTTGTTTCTATATAACTCTTTAGTTCAATTGTAGATAGACAAAGATGGCTTGATTTCTCACCCACCTTTGCAAGTCTTCTCCTTGTTTCAACACCTTTATCCTTGTCACCAATAATTTGCTCTTTTGAATGATCCTTTTGAACATGTCTAGCAAGTGTTTGTTGGAATCCATTCTCTTCTTCCTTCAATCCTTGATTACTTTTTGGAGCTTTTATTTCTTTTGAATGAATAATATGAATTTCTAAGTCAATATTTGGTTCTAGAGTTTGATCCCATACTTCATTGACTTTGACATGTGCACTTTCCACCACTTTCTTCAACCTTGTATTATAACATTTGTATGCTTTTCTTATAGTAGAGCATCACATTAAGATACATTTATTTGATCTTGCATCAAATTTACCAAGATTGTCTTCATCTCTTTTAATATAGCATTTCTTTCCAAAGATTCTAAAATATTTGACAATAGGTGGTTTTCTAAACCATAGTTCATGGAAGGTCTTTGTATGATTATTTTGTATGTACCTTATGTAGGAGGTAAACAACAATATGCATTACATATATTTGGTACACATGAGGTGAAGTAGGTTCTTTCAATACTATTCTAGCCATATCAATTACAAATTTCTCTCTTTTTAAATGATCCATTTTGTGGTGGAGTCCTACAAGCATATAGCTAACTTTTAATTCTATGCATTTGACAAAAAATTATCAAACTCATGATGTATTTTCCCTTCTTTATTAGACCTTAAGCATTTAATTCTAGCATGCATTTAATATTTAGGTACATGCTTGAATTATAGTTCTATCTAGAGCTTTAAACTTCTCACTTAGGAAAGTCAACCTTATCATTCTAGAATAATCAGTAATAAGTAACGTCGAGAATCTTTCACTATTAAGTTCTATTATTTTTGTTGTTCCGCATAGATTACTTTGTTTCTAGTTTTCTTTTCCATCTACCATCCCCTGCATATAGTATTTAGTAGGTATGATAATCTTTGACATATATTTTACAAATTTAGAGAAGTTGATCTTCGTCAGTTACCAAGTTGATGTGTCTCATTCTTTTATGCCAGAACTAACGTTCATTCTTTAGTTCCAAAGAGCAATTGCATACATTGTTCTTTAGATAGTTGACTTATCATTGCTAATGCCTTAGACAATGAGTATTTTGGAACCTTTTCTAATTTCACATTTTCCTCCATGAAAGCTAAACTTAATCGCTTTATTGTATAATTGATCCACACTTAAAATATTTTGTTTTAAACCCTTAACATAGTAAACATCACTAGCCTTTTTCTTTCCGTCAATAGAAATAGTTCCCTTACCACATATAGGAGCAAAGCCTTCACCAACACAAAATATTGATTATCCATTATAACTTTCAAGATTTACGAACCACTTGTCATATAATTTGAAGAACTAGAATTAATGATTTAGAATTTGGATTCTTCTTCTATATGTAGATCATTTTTTTCTTTAATATTTTAATTTCCACATCTACTATTGTCATCTTCCTTGATAGCCAAGAAAAATACTTCATCATCGGAACCATTTCCTTCCTCATCTTTTGGGTGAGTCTTTGTTGTGCAAAAACTTGTATGCACCTTATTATTGTTAGCTATCTTAACATTCATGTTGTATCTCTTGTAACTTGCTTTCCTTTCATTCATCAAGTTTCTTTCTATCTTCCTTGAAAGGAAAGTTAGTAACATAGTGTCTTCTTCCACAAGTGAAATATTTAGTTTTATATTTTTTTAAAGTCTTTCTTTAGTCTTTGGGATAAATATGCTAATTCATTCGAATTAAATTGATCTTCAAATTCTTGATTGTCTTGAAATCAACATCTTAATTCTCATACTATTCTTTAATTCAGACAATTCACATGCGGTGGCAACACTATAGAGCTCCTCTAAACTTGTATTTCTTCATGTCATGACTTTGTTGAATGACAATCAATAAAGTTTAATAAGTCTTGGCCATTATCTTCTTCACTTTTAGCAATACCCTATTGTCTTTAAGAGTTCCATTGAAGCCTCTATTAGAGTTAACATCTTCATTTACTTGGTGCAATTAATCCTCAATATTCTCAACCTCAAGCATTTCAATGTGTCAAACTTGTGCTTCATTATGCAATTTGATCTATTTTATCTTTTTTTATCTCTTTAAGAAATGCTTCCAACCTTCTTTGAAACATCAAATTTGGTTTGACAACCCATAAATTTCAACAATTTTGCATTACCCAACCTACTGATGATAACATTATTTGTCTTTGCATTGTTATCATGTGCTTTGACTTTGTTCAGTGGGGAAGGGACATTAGATGTGAAAGGAACATAGTGCTTTCTAATAGTAGAAAAAGCATAATATGATATGGAATACAGTTATGGTTTCATTCTCTCCTAGAAAGTATGATTTGTTTGATCAAACTTTGGTAACTTGGTGATATATTTATTGGCAATCTTGGATCTATCTCAAGTGGTTAAGTTTCATCTGGAGGAACCTTGCTTTGATACTAATAGTTGAACACCACATAATGCTGGTAGTGGGAGGGTGAATTAGCATAAATGGTTTTAATTAAATTGTTCTTGGTTAGTGATTAATGAGCCAACTAATTATTATGAAAACACTTGATGATAAAAACACATTCACATGAATACTAGATTTGTATTGAAAAACCAATTTGGGAAAAACCATAGTGAGAAACTTATATTGGCATAATTGATGTTGGATGGTAGGTGATGATTGGTGCTGTCATTATGCAGATTTTGATTGCATGATGATTGGTTATTGTGCAATCATTGATGTCAAGTATTGACCTAGCATTCCTATGATGACCACAGTGTTGTAAGTTTTAGTGGTAGCAATCCTTATGAGAGACTTGGTTATGTCTCTGAATGTCAAATCTATAACAACTACTAATGAAGTAATGATATGAGTAAGTTATGATCAGATGACAGTTGATAGTGCAACTGATAGAATAGTTAGTGACATGTGATAGGTGATTTAATTGAGTTGTCAAATCTATGATGAGTTATGCAGAGCAGTCACATGAGAAGGTGGTCAACAATGCTTAGATGTTATGGTTGCGACTACAACGTTTTTGGATGAATGATGAGCAAGTATCCTAGTTACAAAGGAAGTTTCAAGATAAAGTGTTAATTTTCTTGAAGCTACCGATGGTAGATCTTGGATTAGTGATCAATATGGATGACGTGGTTCATACAAATGAGCTAGTCACAATGTGGTGAAATGTCTTAACAGTCATAAATGATTATCTGGCATTTAAGTGATCTATGCAAGCGTGTCTTGAAGATTCTAGAAGGATTTGTTGTTCAAAACATGTTTGACTCTTCTTCATGAATTTGAATGTTAAATTAATTGTGTGACAATGTGGTATATGAAATTTGTATTGTGCATTGAGATGTGTGTTTCAACACGTCGTATGTGAGCGCTATGTTTGAAATTCAAATTGAAATGTGCTAGGGCAAGTTTAAGGTGATGAAAGAATTTAGGGTTAATGAACATTATATATTTGATGAAGGTGAAAAAATTGTGTTAATCATGTAGAGGTCATGAATGTGAAGGTGTGATCAAGCCATGGTTTAGCTGAGTATGAAGTGAAGCGAATGTGTGCATTAGAGTGGATCTAATTAGGTAGAGGAGTTGTTTTAGCAGAACATTCTATTTGTTGTTCCCGACAATTACAACAGTGTAAACCCCTTTATCAGGTTGATTCTAATATGTCCTTTATTATAAATCCTTTAAGGGGGTGGCACTTTAACTAGTGCTTTAGGTCCTCTAACAAGGATACTCTTAATAAGGTAAAGCTCCTAATAGGGTTAGAGGTAAATCCCTTAACTAGGTGTCACCTAACAGTGTCTTTGTAAACTCCTAATAGGGTTAAGCTCCTAACATGGCGTACTTTAGAAGAGTGCACATTTTGTGGGGACTAGTTCTCACTATGGTTTTTACCAAAATTGGGTTTCCACAAAATTAACATCTTTCTCCCTATTATTTTCAGCATACCTGCCAAGGAACTCACTATTTTAAAGATAACTTTTACAACAAATATAAATCTTTACAATGTAACAATGTAACTATATAGTTAGCCAATATGAGAATTTATAAATGTGATCAACCCTAAGAGATAAAATGGACCCAAATACATCTCAGCAAGTCTTCTCCTAATATTGTGATCAATGCATACAACATTGTGTCATCCTTCAAAGATTTTCCCAAACACAACATGTAGAAAAGCATTAAAATGTATTATCATTCATCCCCAAGACATTCAAACTTAGTCACCACAAATAGCTCTAAATAGGTCAGATGCTAACACAAAAATAATGTCACGCTTGTGACAACAAATCTTCCATGACAACTGACCTTACTTTTAATAAGCACATTATCATAACTCCTTCAAAAGGACAATTGGGAACTTGTAAGTAAAATAGTGCAATATTCACAGTGCAAAGTCATTGTTACCATACCTCCATAAAACCATCATCTTATCTAGAAGAATGCATAGTATTTTCCCATAAGGTCTTTAGAGCCTTTTTCCTGCACATACCATCTTAACATCCTTCCATCTTCCATACATACCTTATATTGGCTTAGAAAAATATTGGAATATCATTTGAGCACACAATGGCATACACTTATTGTTCATCAAGCACTCATCCTAGCAAAGTAGTCATCATATATTCATCTATTGCATGCTAAGGTCTTTAAATCTTCTAAGAAAATAAAATAATTCTCAATTTCACAATCTTAGCAACTAGAAAGATCCTTTAGATCTTCATCAATCGATAATCCTCATCTTCATAATGTAAATACTAGTCTTCTCCATCAATCATTTATTTCTATTTTCACCAGGTTGACATTAATGCCATAGAGGTTGACATCAATGACAACTTAAATGCATGTATGGATGTTGGATGTCTATATGCGTGTATGCATGTTTGTATTAATAGTGAACAAGATCCACCTATGTAGAACCCCCACTCAAATACAGTGTAATAAAAGGGCGTAAATACTTTTTTCTCCTATATGTCTAAGCAAGCTAATCTAGCTTTGATGCCAAAATAAAGGCAAATGCAATAATCATACGAGAAACCACACAAATAAGTTTTGATATAAATTGATTTAGTAGCATAAAAACATAAGCAAAACAAGTTTTACTCTACGAAAATACTCATGAGAAAAAACTTGCAACAATAACTCAAGCCACCACTTGTAGGTGAGTTGGTCTATGCCTTGAGGTTTCCTTCCTTGAGGTCATAAGTTCGATTCCCCTTTGTAGTGGAGAATGGTTGTAGGCTAGTTTCCCTTACGAGACTTTCATGCCAAGTATCTGCTATGTTGGCCTGGGGTATAGGACTGAACTTTTCCCCCAAAGTTTTTAATTCTTGAAAACTTACAATTAGTCACACGTCCAACATCTACGTTCAGCTTCGACTCCTGTGTCCAGCTTTATGGCGGCCGCTCTGACTTCTGAAACTATTCTAGCTTCTGCTGCTTTTCAAACTAGGGCTTCTCTTGATCTTGATGGGGATATTCATACCCTAGAAGATGTGGATGGTTCGACCATTTCCTATTTTGGTGTGGCCGCCTATGAGGCTGGTCTTGGTGGTTAGGCTATGCGTCTAGGGCCCCATGTTGTTGTGCCTATTGTAATAAGTAACCCTATTATGATCAATCTAGAGTTTGATTTGGTTGATGATATTTCTACTCAAGCGATGGACTTCTCTACTATTGCCATTTTTTGATTTAGGGGTTTTTGGCCCTCTCTGTTTGATTTGCATGCGTGGATTTCAAAATTTTGGGAGCCTATAGTTTCTGATATTGTCCAAATATTTCTTGTGCCAAGGGGCTTTTTCATTGTGAAATTTGCTTCTATGGAGGATCGAAATGCCATCCTTTGATGTGGTTTCTCTTAGGAGGAGAGGTTCCCCGTGATGGCCAAACCATGGTATGTGGGTTTTGATTTGTTTGTTGAATCCTTTAACAAGATTTCTCTGTGGGTAAGGTTGCCTAATCTTCCCCATCACTTATGGCTGGATTTAGTCCTAGAGGCCGTAGGGGAGGCCGTAGGGGATTTTTTGCTGGTTGACTCTACGTCTTCCAATGTGTTTCAGAAGACGTATGCTCACATTCTTGTGGAGATAGATGTTTAAGGGGCTTCCATAAATGATTAAATTGGCCACTCCTAGAGGCTCTTGGATTCAACTTCTTGATTATGAGGGCATTCCTTTCAGATGTCGGAAATGCCAAGAGATCGGCCTCCTCACAGTGTGATGTTCCTCTGGAAAGGTTAGATCAAAAAGGTATCCTTCTTGGTGGAAGGGGGTTTTGGATGATCACTACACTGTTCAGAAAGCTCCCTCTAGGGGGTGGGTTGGTTTATTCTTCTTAGGATTCTTTGGAGGTGGATTTTGTTGCTACTCCGCATGATTCCCCTACGGTGGTGGCTAATACTATTGTCCATCCTTTGAATGCTACTACTGCTGATTTGGTTGATGATCGTCATGTGGCTCTGGCTCTGGGGTGAGCTGTTGCCCCTATTTCGTGTGATGTTGGTACTTCTTCCTTGGTTGGTAGGGATTTGGGGGATGCTTGTGGGTTGGATGACTTTGCTTGGTAGAAGGTTGCTGGGATGGTGGAGGGATGGACAAAAGTAAAAGAAAAAAAGGTCAAGCCCTCTTTTCCATCATTTGATATGTGTTTATATTCTCAAAAGACTGGATCTAAAAGTAAATCTTGAGGCTTGAATTTCTTTTGAGCTGCTCCCGTGGTCTTTTTTGAGGTTGTTCCTTCTTATTTTGGTTTTCTTGGTCTCTTTAGCTAGTTGTTTTGTAGTATGTCATGGTTCCGTTTTGTAACCGTGGGGTTTCATGATCTCGTTTAAAACCTGTTTAGGTGGTAGTAGAGCACTGTGTTATCTATGATGCCACCTTGGTCACCTTGTTTTTTTAGGTGACCTGTGTCATCTAAGGTTTGTTGTTTTTAAGTTTGGGCTTCTTTGAAAATCACAAGATCTGTTAATACTATGGATAGTCTTGTACTAGATTAATCAAAATTTAATTTTTATCCCAAGTTTTGAAATATATTCTAAGAGATCTAAAAGAAACAAAAAATAGTATTCTAAAACCATGAACCAAATTATTGTCGAACAAGTCCATCTTGGACTTGAGAGTAATTTGTGAAATAGAAAGTAATTCTGAATGAGGACTTTTGACTCGAGTGACTAAGGGATTATAAAATACTCTCATGCAATCCATAGCAAAGCACAAACTACATTTGCAGTCCTTTTACGCATGACCTTAAATATTATCTTACACTCACCACACTATAGTTTTTGAGTGGCATAGTTTGTTATTGAAATATTTTCATGCATTTCCCTAGTCGTGGTTCCCTACTTCAGGATGGTCCTACTATTACAACACTACAATGATTAGATAAAGAGATTGTTCTAATATTATTTGCAAGCTATACTCGACCTAGTCTGCACAAGATGTCATCATTAAACTATTACACACTACCCACAAAATCTTGAAAGATTAAGAGACTCAATTGATGATAAGAACACTTGAAGGATAACTCCTAGTCAATTGCAATTAATTATATTCAATTAGATAAGAAACCTAGCAATAAAAATAAAACTTGTCACAATAACATGAAGAGTGCCAAAATAATTATTGAATCCACGAGAATTTTAGTGAATGGAGACTCCCCATAATTAGGTGTATCACTTCAAAGTTCCAACAATTCTAAATATTTTTTCACTCCTAGTTCCTATTGGTAACACAATCTTAACATTTAAAATCCCATGATTGGCATTTTGAACAACTCAAAGTTTATAGATAAAATTGTCAAAAAAATTATGGAGGTTATCCATAAGACATTTTTAGCTACTCGACACATAAGCACGAGCCTCAGGCTAAAACTAGTAATAAAGATAAAACTTGTCACAATGACATGAAGAGTACCAAAATAATGATTGAATTCATGAGAATGTTAGTGAATGGAGACTCCCCATAATTAAGTGTATCACTTCAAGGTTCCAACAATTCTAAATATTTTTTCACTACTAGTTCCTATTGGTAACACAATCTTAACATTTAAAATCCCATGATTGACATTTTGAATAGCTCAAAGTTTATATACAAAATTGCCAAAAAAATTTATGGAGGTCATCCATAAGACCTTTTTAGCTACTCGACAATTAAGCACGTTCCTCAGGCTAAACCTCTTTGGCTAGGAGCCAAGGGTTAAGGGGTATTCATGCTACTAAGTTTTTGTGTGTGTGTGTGTTGCGGGGGGGTGGGGGGTGCGGGTTGCACACATGAGTTTGTGTACATGTGTGCCTTCTTGTTTCTAGGTGGCATGTGAATGCGTGTGCACAAGCTTTAGGTTGAACCTCTTTGACTAAGAGCCAACAACTAAGGGGTTTTTATTTTGCAAAAAAATTGTGCATGTAGGTGTGTGTATGTGGATGCCTCTATGTGTGTCTTATAAGACAATTATTATGCTCCTTAAATTATGCTTGTTTTTAACCTCAAAATATCTACAATAAATGTAATTAAAATCTTGAAAAACTAAGAAGAAAGATGGATGAATTTATGATGTTGACATTGATTTTGTATTAAGGGATTATTCTTTCTTAAAACACGAATAATTTTTTTTCAAAATTTAAAAGTTTACTAAGGTTAAAATTACATTTTCCTTATATCTCATTGATACAGTAGTTTGATAGGAACTATGTTGCTTTTGAAATATAGCGAGGGTGTTGTAAACTAACCAAGTCACTCTACCTTACACCTTAGGAACTAGGGGTATTTTAGTAAAAAAAAAAGAATGTATCTCTAAAATAGTCTTATTAGAGCCTTGTTTTCAAATATAGCTATGCCTTCTTAATCTTACGACCCCCTTTTTTTCCTACTATTTTGTTACATAAGTGAATGCTTGTGCTAATTGACAAGTATTTTTTTGTTTGCCATAATTTTTCTATACTCTAACCCATTTGGAAGTAATTGTACTCAAACATATAGTCAAACCTAATTAAGTAGTTTTGTGCACTTTTTCATTGTATTTCCTTCAAATTAAATTAGATTAAGAAGAAAACAATGACTAGGTGTTAAATTGTATTTGCAGACAATTTTGGATAATGGTTTACGGTCAACATCAAACACCTCTTCCAGGGGCCATATGGCTGCCAAATGTATTTGGTTGATTTTACATTATTTGTGTATCTATGGTTGATACTATGTAGAGAAGAGCAACATATTTCTTTTTATATAGATAAATTATTTCTAGTGAACTGTACAAGATTAATTAATTAATTTTTATTTATGTAATTGTTGCACAATAAGATTCCTCAAAAAGGAAATAGTGATGGTGTAATAAATTTCACTAACATAAAAGATTTTATATGCTAAAATATGTTATTTTATCTCACATGTGAACATTGTATATGAGCAATGTTAGTATGCTAATAGAAACCAAATTTAAATAAAGCTTCTACAAACTAAACAAAATTCATAAACTTCAAGATAGACTAAGATGAGCTCTCAATTGAGAATATGAGCCATTAATGAGCTCTCTCAATGAGAAGCTCTCTTGTTTAGTGGTTTTGTCTAAATAGATAGAATGTATGCTCAAGCTTATGCTTCAAAAATGGCTTCAAATGGAATTGGAATTTGGGTTTGAGTGTATGGTTTTGATGTAAAATGGCTTCTTAAAATGACATTATGACTTTACTTCATTGATTATGTTAAAATGGCTTGGGAGAGGATTCCTTAAATAGACAAAGGGCTTGAGGGATCAAGGGCTAGGATGAGAAAAAGCTTATGGAAGGCTCAGATTGCATGAGAGGAGAGCACATGGATTGTGCTTCATTACAGCCAATCAAGGAGTGACACATGTCACAGGGTGAGAAGATGGAGGAAAGGGGAAGGATGAGTCAACAAAGGAGGCTCAAGGGATAAAATCTTGATAAAGACCCTCATAATGGCTTGTAAGAGCAATGAAAGGGCTTGGAAGAGTCATTTATGGCCTAGTGGGCTTCATAAAGTTTTATGGTTGGAATATTTTGAGGGAGATGAGAGGAATTTCAACTTGGGCTTGATTATGAAGGTTTTAAGTTTGCTTAGGATTGTGCAAATGATTAGAGGATGGATTAGGGTGGTTTAGGATTAGCTTAGGGATAGGCAAGTGGATGGCATTTAATGAGGGTGGGTGAAGTAGGAGATATTTGTTAACTTTGGCTTGGGTTAGTAAGTCTTAACCCATGTTTAGAGAATGTGACAAAGTTAGGAGGGGATTAGGATTAGGTTTAAAGACATCTTATAGAAGAGTTTAGACTTTGGATGAGGATAAAGACTTTCTAGAATAGTTTAGAACTTCCTAGGATGAGGATGAAGACTTTCTAGAAGAGTCTAGAACTTCTTAGGATGAGGATAAATTAGATTTTAGGAAATAAATAAAGTTTTATTTATTTTAAGGGTTTGGGTTGAGGAGATATTTATTAAAACTTTTTTGATAAACACGAGGATTAATATTTAATCTTAATTAAATATTTTGAGTTGGGATTAGGGGTAAGAAATGATGGGATTAACTTTTAATCAAAATTAAAGAAGGATTAGAAGATTTTGGAAGAGGTTAGTGGTCTTAAGGAAATTGGCCAAGATCTGGGCAAAAAATAATTTTTTTATTTATTTTGAGTTTTTTGGTCAATTTATTAATTAAATAATTAATAAATAAGGAAATAATGTTTAAATAAGATTTAAACATTTTTGGGAGGGATTCATTAATTAAATATTTTTAATTAAGAGAAAGTGATTTAATGACATAAAAATAAATAAATAAATAAAATAAATAAATAATTAATAAATGATGATGTCATCAGGATTTTTTTCAGAAAATAAAAATACTTTATTTTCTAAAAGATATATGTGTTTACATTTTGCCCCTCTTTGATGTGATGCCGCAAGTGGCATGGCATCAAAGATAAAAAAAATAAGATGCCTAAGGCTAGAGCAGAAGAGGAGAGAATGGACTGCGAGATGCCCCCTCAAGAAGGCGGTGGGGAGAGAAAGCGAGGCTCGACAGCTTCTTGAAAAGTACAAGAATCCGAGATGAGCAAGGAGACTCAGATTGGCTTAAGAGAAGAGGTTTAGTTAGCTCAAACTCTCACTACGGGAGAATGATAAAGGGAGAATCAGATGCACAAGAGGAAGCAAGCTTAAGACTTTAGGGAAGGTGGAGGATGAAGGAGCGGAGCGCTATAAAAAGGAATCCATGATAGGGAGAAGGATGAGGGGTTTATAAAACTGATGCAACAGGATGTCAAAGAGTCAGATTGGCAAAAGATGGGTTTCAGAGATCCCTAGGATTAGGATTGTGGATCTCGAAAGATGAGGCTTGGTGGATTGATTGGATTGGTGGATCCCTAAGACTAGGATTGTGGATCCCTAAAGTTAAAATTGAAGATTGATTCAAAGAGATACGGTTGCACAAGCTGGGGTAGGAGAGACGGATGCTGGATATGGATGGGGGATAATGGAGATGAAGGGAATCTATTGAAGCTTTTTGAGCAGGGGGATACTTCAAAGAGAAGTACCACCATGTAGTTGAGCACTAGATTTGCTATAGGATTGTTGGTTAATTGCCAAGGTTACCAAGAACATCAAGGCCGTGTCACCAACCATCTAGAGGACTGACAGATTGACTCGAAACAAACACACAAGGATTGCCCCAGCATCACACATGAAACCCGGAGGAAACAGCGTGGAACTGACACTGGGTAACCCACAAGCAAAAAAGAAACAAACGAAAGACTTGATAAAAACCGTACGCTCAGAGTGCCCCATTCATAGCATACCATGATATGGAAGATCGTGGCAACCTTGACGAGGGAACAAAAAGATTGGTTGGAAAAGATACTTTAAGACCCAAAAGGGAAGATTCCAAATCAAAAGAAAGCGAAAATCCAAAAGAGAACCGTTTGCCAATGAGATGGGTAGGATGAGGTACTAATGGACCAAGATTAGACATGAGGAAAGCTATATCCTGCAAGGATCTATCGGAGAGCACCTAAGCTGGTGGATTTGGATGAGTTATGCATCTGGCAAGCTGAACTAAGAAGGATAACACTTTGGTGACAGAAGATCTAGCTAAACGATGTATTGGAATAGCTAACCAAGGGTTGTGCGATGTGTGCAAGATGCTGATCAAGGAGGAACTGACAGGAAAGCTGGATAGATACAATGGTACTAAGCTAAAGAGGATGTACAAGCTGACGGACCAAGAAATGTTACAAATGTACAAGTTGTTCATGTTTGAGTTTTGTGAGATGGAAATGTTTGTGAAGGGTGGGATGTCTGCAATAGTTGATAGGCGGATAGGTAGATGGTTTGCGAAAAGCTTAAGGAAAATGGGATTCTTTGTGTGCATGTGATAGGATACCAACTAGGATACAAGCTTTGGTATATAATACAAGCTGGAATATGGTACAAGCTTTGGACAAGATTTGGATATACAAGCTATGATACAAGGGATTGTACAAGATTTACAAGCTGGGGTACAAGATTTACAAGCTGAGGTACAAGATTTACAAGCTGTACATGAGGTATCTACAAGCTCCATTAGATTTTGGATATTTGGTTGGAACACCAAGGGAACAAGTAGGTGTTTTATGAGATGGTGGGCGGATGGATGAGTGATAGGGTAGTGATAGATAATGGATTAGTCTTAGTACACAACGTGCTTGAATTACTAAGTTTTCACGAAAGTACCTATCCAAGGCGCTTGAATTGCCAAGTTTTCACCATTGGATGCTTATTTCTCTTTACTATTTTTCTGTATTTTTCAAAAGTTGGGTATACCAAGGATCTTCAAGCATAGAACTTCTTGAGATGAATGATGTTAGTAGGATCATTCAAGAGTTCTCCTTCTAGTGTAGATAGCTGATAGGCTCCGGAGCCAAAGGATGTAGTGACAACATAAGGACCAAGCCATGTAGGTTCAAACTTGCCATTCTTTTCTCGATCAACTTGGACTTTCATATTTTCTTTGAGGACCATGTCACCTGGCTGAAAGTGTCGTGGGAGCACCTTCTTGTTGAAATTCCTTTTGAGACGAGTTTGATAGACTATGAGATGATCATAGGCTTGTTGTCGCTTCTCGTCTAAGAGATCTAGCTGGGTGAGCCGAGCTACTTTGTATTCTTCGTCTGATATTTGCCCCTGCAAAGATATGCGGAAGGAGGGAAGTTCAACCTCTATGGGTAGTACCGCTTCGACACCATAGACTAGGGAGTACGGAGTTGTTCCTGTGGATGTACGGAAGGAGGTTCGATAGGCCCATAGGGCTGGATTTATTTGTAGGTGCCAATCACGATCGGAATCATTGACAACTTTCTTTAGGATTTTGAGGAGGGTTTTGTTAGTTGCTTCTGCCTGGCCATTACCCTGTGGAAAATATGGGCTAGAAAAGCGGTGATGGATGCGGAGGGAAGTGCATAATTCTTCCATGTTCAGATTTTCAAAGTTACATCTGTGGTCGGTGAAGATGGTGGATGGGATGCCGAAGCGGCAAACAATGTGGTACAAGATGAACTTGGAGACGTGAACTCCTGTAGCTGGGACAAGGGGGACTGCTTCCACCCACTTAGTGAAATAGCCTATAGCTGTTATTATCCATTTATGTCCATTAGATGAGAGAGGTGTGATAGTTCCAACTAGATCAAGGCTCCAACAAGCGAAAGGCCAAGGTGGTGCAATAGGCTGTAGATCATGTGCTGGAGCGTGTACGAGATTTGCGTGCTGCTGACATGGGAGACACTTTCTGACAAAGTCACATGAGTCTTCTTCAATGGTAGGCCAATAGTAGCCTGCTCTACGGATTTGTCATGCTAGGACAATACCACTCGTGTGGGCACTGCAAAGTCCGTAGTGTACTTCTTTTAACGCCATCATGGCCTCATTTTCATCTAAACATCGAGAGAGAGTATTGTGATAACCCCGACGATATAGGGTATTGGCTATGATAACATAGCGGGATGATTTTCGGATAAGGTTCTGGCGTTGGGTACGTGTGAGGTGAGGGGAGATGATACCATCTTTAAGGTAAGCGTGAATCTCATGGTACCAAGGGGATTGGGGACCAACCAAGATAAAAACACAGTTTGAGTCATCATTCGCATAGGAAGGTGTGAGAAGCTGCTCGACTAAAAACTCATACTATGTAACCGCTTGGGAAATTTCCAAGAGTGTGTCGATAGTAGCCATAGCATCTGCTGCTTTGTTCTACATTCGAGGCACTTGTGTAAATTGAAGCTTTGTAAAATGTTGGGTTAGCTGATCAACTAGCTCTTTGTAGGGTAATAGCTTTTCATCTTTGGTTTGATATTCATTTAGGGCTTGCTTGATGATGAGTTGAGAATCACCAAATATTTGTAACTCAGTGATATTCCATTCTACAACTATCTTTAATCGTGCTATGAGAGCCTCATATTCAACTATATTGTTGGTGCTAGGGAATTGTAGCTTGAAGGCTTTTGGAATGTAATCTCCTTGAGGTGTGACCAACAATATTCCTGCCCCTGATCCATGAGATGTATATGAGCCATCAAAATAAAGTTTCCATGGGGGCTGTTCTTCAATTAGACAGATATGTTCATCTGGAAATTCTGTGATCAAAGAATATGCATCTATTAGAGGTGCATCAGTTAGGTGATCTGCTATAGCTTGCCCTTTGATTGCCTTTCTGTCCACATATTGGATGTTAAATTCGCTAAGGAGCATAACCCATTTGGCCAAACGGCTTGTAAGTGCTGTTCTGGAGACAATATACTTGAGAGGGTCTATCTTGGAGACTAGTTGGATGGTATGACTTAGCATGTAGTGGCGAAGCTTTTGAGTTGAGAAAACAACTGCCAAATAGGCTTTTTCAATAGGAGTGTAATTGAGTTCATAACCAACTAGGGTTCTACTGATGTAGTAGATGGCTCTTTTTCTGCCGTAGTCATCGAGCTATGCTAGAAGTGCCCCTAGAGCAGTAGGCATTGCTGATATGTACAAGATCAAGGGATGACCAGGAACTGGTGGAACTAAGATAGGGGGATTGGCGAGGTACTGCTTGAGCTGATCGAAGCCGCATTGACAAAAAGGATCCCACTTGAAGTTTTCATCCTTCTTTAGTAAATGTGTAAATGGCGTACACTTATCTGCAAGCTGGGAGATGAAGCGCCGAACAGATTGGAGCTTTCCCTGAAGAGAGTGAAGCTGTCGCAGTGTCTGGGGAGGAGGCATGTCTAAGATAGCCTTGACCTTCTTGGGGTCGATCTCTATACCTCGTTTGGAAACTATAAAGCTTAGAAGCTTGCCAGATGTGACCCCAAAGACACACTTCTTGGGATTCATCATGAGATGATATTTGGCTAACCTATCAAAGGCTTTCTCCAAGTCAACAAGATGATCCATGAAGGTGTGAGATTTAACCAAGATATCATCCACATAATCCTCCAAAATGCTATGGATAAGATCATGGAAAATGACTGTCATAGCTCTTTGATAGGTAGCCCCTGCATTCTTTAGGCCAAAAGGCATCATGCTGTAACAAAAGGTTCCCCAAGGGGTAGTGAATGCTGTCTTATGATGATCCTCTTCTGCAATCTTGATTTGATTATACCCGGAAAATCCATCCATGAGGGACAAAATTTCATGTCCAACTGTAAGATCTACAATCATATATATGTTGGGCAAGGGAAAATCATCTTTTGGACAAGCTTTGTTAAGATCTCTGAAATCAGTGAAGATTCTGATGTCATCGGAAGGTTTAGTGACGGGGACCATGTTGGAGATCCACTCTGAGTAGTCGATAGGTCGGATAACCTTAGCAGCTAACATTCTTTCTAATTCAGCTTTGACCAGTAAAGCCACCTTGGGGTGCATTTTTTCTAAGCTTTTGTCCGACGGGCTTGATCTTTGGATCGACTGCAAGATGATGAACTACAAGCTTTGGATCCAGCCCTGGCATGTCCTAATATGACCATGCAAATTGGCCAATGTTCTCTCTTAAGACATCAAAGAGGAGATCAACTTGGTCTTATGATAGGGATGCATCAATGTGAAAAAGTTTGGGGATCTTTGAAGAACCGATGCTGACTTCTCTAGTATCCTCAATTATAATAGAAGATATCTCTGGTTGATTATCTTGAGGAGGCAATGCTAAATCCTCATGTTTTGCTTGTGACTCTAGATTTTCTTGCGGAGGGGTTCTCTTCGCTGCCTTAACTATTCTCGATTTTACCTTAGTTCCAGTTTTGGGTGTATTGGAACTAGGTTGGGGATTTTCTCCAAAATACCCCTTGGGATCTAGCGTATAGATATAGGCAGAATCTAGCTTTGTTTGCTTGTGAGGAGTTTCGACTCCCATGAATCTTAGAAGTGCTTCCTTTGATGTGAACTCATCAATGTGTATGACGCTTGGTTGGTCCCAATCTATGAGTTGTGGATGGGCGAGTGGTAGGTCAATGAAATGGATGGATAGTTCTTGGAGAACAGAGTCTCCCAGGGAGATTTGGTCTAGGATATCGTCGTAGGCTCTCTTTTCAACTTCCTCAAGAATATCTTCGATCTCGACATGGTCGCGGTGAATGTTTGAAAAAGCGTGACCATTCTCATTGGTGCCCCAAGTTGTGGGTATGCCAAAGCCAAGACCTGACTTCGATTCCCACTTGTGTGCGTCGATGGGGCACTGCATGCCTCTTTCTTTTGGTCCTAGACCACCACCTTGATAGTTCCATTTGTCAATGATGAGCTTATGCTCTTGGGGATACTTCTGGCTGAAGTGATCAAGGCGTGCTTGATTTCTTGAAGGTGTATCCTTATGTAACCAATTGTTGATATCTGGAGTGAGCTCCTCATGAAGAGAGATTTTTGAGGATACAAAGGTTGTTGGGCCAAACTGTTTGTATCGAGGAGGTGGAATCTCCTTAGCTTGGTGATATGTCGATCGCCCATGAGCGTGTGGATCAAGTGGGAGTGCCCTGACAACAAATGCATCTGACAGACTATACTCTCCACAGCCTTTGTTATTGATCTTCACGGTAGATAGGTTGGAGGCAAGGATGGGTTCCGGGTCATTACAAGTATGGGATGAACTGGCGATGGCTGTGCTGATATCAATTCCAGGGCAATGGTTTGCATATGAAGCTTTAGCCACATTGCAGTAAGCAAAGGGTTCTGGATCGGCATGGATGGTTACCTCAGTGCCCTGATGCGAAAATTTGACGCACTGATGGTAAGTGGATGGAACGGCTTTCATGGCATGAACCCATGGGCGACCGAGGAGGATGTTAAATGGTAGGTTTAGGTCAATAACATGGCAAAGTGTTTCTTGGATGACTGGCCCAACCTTGATTGGCAGTAAAATAGTTCCTTTTGTGGTTCTTTCCAAGTTGTCATAAGCTTTGATGGTGATAACCTCACTAATGATATCCACCTAAGTATACCCAACTTGTTTTATGAATTTTAGGGTGCAAATATTCAAGGCTGATCCATTATCTATCATTACTCTTTTCACGGCAAAATTGGATACCATGATGGCTATGCGAAGCGGAAGGGTGTGATCTGGCTCGACCACGGGTATGTCGGTGGGTTTGAAAGATAAGGCACATGAGAATGAAAGGTGTCCAACAAGATTACGAAAATCAGTAGCATTGATATCTGAAGGGACACGAGATTCTATGAGAGCATTGTCAAGGATGCTTTTGTACACAGGACTGGTGTGGAGAAGGTCTAAAATGAAGATTTGGGCTGGCATGTTCCCAAGGTGTTCCAAGATATTGTATTGGCTTTTTGATGGAGCTAATGGTGCTAGTGGAACTGGTGGGCCTGTGATGTTAAATCGCGCTCTTCGAGTGGTGACTGCACACTCATTGTTTGGTCCTTGGATATTGATAACATTGACAGAAGGCTCTTTTTCAGATATACAACCGATGAGGCTACCATAGTCTATGTAGGATGAAGTGTGGTCATTGTTCTTCCCATGCTGTTGGTTTGGCTGGCGGTTGTTGGTGTCGTCGTCGTTGGTTTGGATAGGTGCTTTTCTAGGATTTTGGTTGTTGTGAGGATGAAAAGCATTTTGATAGATCTGTAAGCTTGCATTGGGAGAGGTTTGGGCACCAACGGTGATTTCTTTCCGATCAATGAGGTCCTGCACATAATCTTTCAGTTTCATGCATCTAAGGGTAGTGTGACCTTTTGCCCTATGAAATTCGCAGTACTCATTATCTTTGCACCATGCAGCTTTGGATTGGCTTGGGTCAATTTGCTGGGTAGGAGGAAATTTGATGAGGTTTTCCTTAGTCAATTTTTCAAAAATGACATCCAATGGCTCACTAAGGGGTGTATAGTTTCTAGGTGCAGGTTGGAATCTGGGCTTTTGCCCTGCAACTACATTGATGGCATTAGCTTGATTGCTAGATCCTTGGAAGTTGGGTCTTGGATTGTGGTTTTGATAGCTTTGGTTATTCTGCTGTTGGTAGTTGATAGCTTGCTGTTTGTTTGGTTGATATGGTGGGTTGGACTGATTTTGGGAAGGACCAACAATATTCACATGTCTGGTGTTAGTGACGCCTCTGTTGCAACGTGCTTGTTTTTGTTCCAATATCTAGACTTTTCATTTGAATGTGTTTGATTTTGGTTGGCTTCCTTGTAAATCTTCACCACACCATCTTTAATGAGTCCTTGCTCAAGGATCATTCCTTTCTTTTTGATATCTTTGTAGGTCTGCAAACAGTTCATGGTCATGTGGTGAGCCAAGCTGGGATGGGCATTATCAATAAACATTTTCACCAAATGGCGCTTTGGCAAGGTGCAAGATATGCTGGTGGTAATGGTTTGCCATCTTTGCAGATATTCGGGAAGGCTTTCTCCACCTTTTTGCTTAGTGTGGACAAGATCAACTAATGATAGCTCTGTTTCAATAAGATGGGCATATTGGGCGACAAATGACTCAGACAATTCAGCAAAGTTTCTAATTGTGCCATATGGGCTTTTATAAAACCATTCAAGAGCTGGTCCAGCCAAGCTTTTGGGAAAAAGGCGCAAGAGGAAGACATCATTGTATGCCACTTCTTGGCAGTGCATGTAAAATTCTTTGATATGTGTGACAGGGTCTCCTTTTGCTTTGAATTTGTCAAACTTGGGTACCTCAAAGTGTTTGAGAAATGGTGTCATGGTAATGGCTCTGTCAAATGGGTAAGGACACACATTCTCAAACTTGAAGGTTTTTGGATCATTTCCCTCCTGGATGTTCTTCAAAGCTGTCTTCATGGCTTCCCATTTTGAACTAATGGGTGATGGCTGGGGTGCCCCCAATGTAGGAGTGCCCTGAGGTAGGTATTGGCGAGATGGGGCAATGGAATATGGATGGCTTTGGGGTATGGGCTGGTAAGGATTGTACATGGCTTGGGCAGCTGAATGGTGGATGATGGGTTGCTGAGGTGGAGGTGGCACATATTGCTACATGTGTTGTGAGGCTTGCTGCTGATATTGGATTTGAGGTTGGGATTGAGGAGCATAAGTTGGCTGTGGGATAAATTGATTGCTTTGTGGAGGTATGATATAAGATGGGTGTGAAGCTTGGGGAAAGGATCGGGGAGCTTGTGGGACTTGACTTTGGATTTGAGAAGTTTGACCAATATATGTGGGGTGTGCCCCCATTTGGGAAGGTATTTGCATGGCAAAAGAGGCCAAGTAATTGGTGGTTTGTGGTGGTGGATTTCCTCCTAGAAGTGGCATAGAAAAATAGTTAGTAATAGGAGGTAATGGATTAGTTGGTGGTGGAGGTGGTGGGAATTGAAAGCTTGGAAATGGAACTGATGGGGTTTGATAGCTTGGTGGTTGGATTTGAAAGCTTGGTAGAGGGGTGGTAGGAGCTTGGGTCACTTGAGAGCTTGGCAGAACATTGGTAGTAGCTTGTGGGGTTTGATAGCTTTGTCGAGTGAGGGTAGTAGCTTGTGGAGTTGTGGCTGATGGCACTGAGCTCCAAGGACCTAGTGGAAATGATGGAATTGTGTTCTGAGCTGAGGTAAACAAGCTGGGGGTGATGAAGGGTTGATTACTTGGCCCCATGAGTGGCATCCCGGTTGTATATTGCTGAGGTTGGCCAAAGATTCTAGCACTGATTTGGGAGATGGGTGGATTTGGAAGGATGGGTTGGAGAGCAGCAACAACAATAGTGAAGGGAGTGAATGATGAGGTGTTTTGGGCGAAGGGGGTTTGGGATGGAGTGGTATGGACCAATGGTGGAGTGGTGGTGGCTGGATTGGTTTGCAGAAGGGAGATTTCAACTTGAGTGGAGGCTGGTATGTTTGGGTCTGTTGGATCATATGGGGTGGGTTGAGGCTCTTCCTTTGACACATATTGAGGATATTTTGAATCATAAGAGCCTATGGGTGGTGGGAGTTGTCCAAACAACGGGTGAGATGGATCTGATAAGGGAGGAGGTCTTCCAAAGTCGAAGGCTTCTATGTTGTCCCTTCGAAAGTTAGCCATGATTGTTTCTTTGTTCTTGTCTATAATGGCGTTCACCAATACTGCATTTCTTGGTTGGTTCATGAAAGCTTCAATGTCAGTAGGTGATGGTATAGTGTTCTCTGGGCTGAAGGATGGTTGGGTGCTCAAGGGGAGCGAAGCTGTTTGATCCAAATGACAGGGCTCTATTGTTTCCTTCTTCTTCTTGGCTAAATGAGTGACGGGTGGCATGAAAATGCAGAATGTTCCTAGGGATGAGATGCAACAATGCTGATGGATGTAAAGGGGGAAGGCTTTTCTATGCAAATGATTTCCTAGGTTGAGGCAAAGCTGTATGACAAAACCTAAGGAGTATTGGGTTGGGGATTCTAACTTCAAAGATATGTTGCCAAAGCATAAAAGGTTTGCTTTTCTATGTGTAAGCTTGGTGGTGATTGTGTCAACTTAAGGATAGACTGACAATCCTTTAGGAAGAACTAAAGATGGCTGGCTTCCCTACAAGGATGACTCTAAAGTGAAGTTTATGCAAGAAGATGTGGAGAAACAAGGGGGTCTAATCATAGAAATTATGCGTAGTTGGTAATGCATAAGCTGGGTTAACTCCTGGATGTTGGTTAAGTTGGATAGTGCGATCTAACCAGGCGTCTTGAAGGGCTTCGTCAACAGCTTTGTCCTCTGCTTTGTGGAGTTTGGCAATTCGAGGGCTTGGTGTTATTTCCTTTCTCTTGGCTGAAAGTTCCTAGTATGCCTGAGATGGCTTGAGTTTGACTTTGTGAAACTTCTGTTTGGGTTTGGGTTGTTTTGACATAAATTCCTGAATGTGCTAGGCTTAGAGAGATTTTGGTTGTTTTGCTTCAACTCGTTCAACTTTTGGAACAGGCAGTGACTACGCTAAGTGTGCCCTAAGCTAGGATTGACCAAGTTTGGCAAACATTCATTCAACAAGTAAAAAATCAAGCAATAGATAGGAACAACCAGATAGAAGTTTGTGATTCTCAGAATGTGATACTTGCGCCATGGAGTGTGTATGTTTTACAAATGTTTCGATCAATCACTTCAAACACATTAACACCCTAGATGGTTGTCTACAAGGCTGACAGTTGGTTTAGCTAGGGAGTCCTCGATATACCCAAGGTACGAGAGGCCCAAGTCCGTAGATGAAACCAAAAAGATGTCACACAGCCGAGAGGAGCGGTAACCCTCTTCTCCTCTTTCACTTCTCAAGGGTATAAAGTTCCTTGAGGCTTAGCCCGAGTGACAAAATCTTGATTCCATTAGAGGCGTCTTTGGATTCACCTCCCGATCTTTATACTCCGTCGGAACGCTGAAGTTGAGGTCGTCCCAAGGGATGATGAAATCCCCGTGCAGGCCTCCTAAAACTTAAACAAGATTTTGGATCATAATCTTATGCACCCAAGATGGCCTCGAAAGACGACAAGGGGAGAGAAGACTCGGATGATCTTGGGCTAAAAGACAATTCTGTTCCAACTGACGTTTAAGTTTTCTAATCTAGACCTTGCAACACACATGTTTAGGATGCAAATGTTCAATTCCAACTTGAAGCGTTAACAAAAGTAAAATCGATCGAAGAATGAATACACCAAGAAGATTTAGGGTCAACAAAAGTAAACTCGCGTGCCCGAAGGCCCTCTACATCAAGTATCGATTGATTTTTCTTTAAGGCATTCAAGATTGAGTGTGAGTTTGTTTTAAGCCCAAAACAAAGATGTGTGAAATTCGATTTCTCTCCACGTCAAGATTTATTCAATTTTTTTTTATGCCCAAATGAAGTGTTAGCGAGACTAATGTGCATTCAAGGAATTTTCTAACTTAGAAAAACCAATAAAAACTTAAGTGAGTGGAATTTGATTTTTGTGGAGCACTTAACACCTTAGGTAGACCCATCCCCATATATGGCGCTGATATTGCAACCAATGGTTAGAATGATGGGTGATTAAAGAGGGTGAGTCCAACAACAAATTCACTCAAAGTGTCTTTATTTATTTTTATAACTTAGAAAGTTTCTAAAATGTAGACTCTTTTTATGCCCCAAAAGATGAAGTGTGAGATATTGTAATGATTAATTAACCTTTTGCATTCAAGATTGGATTTTTTGTTTTAATCATGCATTCATAAAAAAAAACAAACTTGATTTTAATCCATGACACTCAAGAGTGATTTTAGCAACATGCATTTAAAGACAAGTGATTAAACATTCAAGTTTTTTTCCTGAGTATTCAAGATTGAGATTTTTTGTGTTGTTTTAAGAACTTTGAAGTGCTTTGTTTTAACCTTAGATCATTCAAGATTGTTTTGGACTCAAAAGTGAAAATGACTCTTTGGACTTTGCTTTTCATTCAAGATTTTGTGTTTTAGTTTGCATGTTTTAAGCCCAAAAATGATATTTCTAGATTGTTTTGATGCATGAAAAATCGAAGAAACATTCAAGATTTTGCAACAAGACATTTGTTTGGAACAAATAACAAAGCTTTTAAGACAATTTTGGCAACCATTTAGGACTCTTAGTTTTCATAAGATTTTTAAAAGAACTTTAAAATATGTGCAAATGAGGTTCATTTTATTTTTGATTGATGCTTTGAGTTTGATTTAGATTTTAGTGTGCACTTAGTGTTGATTTTGAACCTTTTGAAATGGAAACTTGAAGTTCTTTTTAAATTTTCAAAAATGAAGTGTTCCTAACTTTGCATGAATGCATCTAAAACCTTGATGTTGTAAGGATGCAAATGATTAGATTGGTTTAGTTTCACTTGTTAATATATATATATATATATATACTGATATATATTGCAAATTTTTAATTTTTAATAGATTTAAATATGATTTGGGGGTTCATTTTAAGCACTAAAAAGAAGTGTGTATGATTTTGCTTCCTTAAAAAAATGGCCAATATCTCCCACAAGAAAAAAAAGAAGTAGATGGAATAAGAATAATATAGACAAGAAGAGGAAGAAGAATTCCAAGTGCTTTGTTCACTTATAAGCTTGAAAAATCTGCAAACACTATGAGATAGACTATGAGTTCCTTTGTCTTCTTCATGCTCATGTGAACTTACAAAACCAATTTCTACAATCCTACCAATCACAAAAACAAACAAAATTAGCTAAAATTAGCAAATGGCATACAAAACTTGACTAAAAAAGCTAATGCAGATGACCCATGCGGGATCCCACCGAGCATGCTAAAATGTATATGAGCAATGTTAGTATGCTAATAGAAACCAAATTTAAATAAAGCCTCTACAAACTAAACAAAATTCATAAACTTCAAGATAGACTAAGATGAGCTCTCAATTGAGAATATGAGCCATTAATGGGCTCTCTCAATGAGAAGCTTTCTTGTTGAGTGGCTTTGTCTAAATAGATAGAATGTATGCTCAAGCTTATGCTTCAAAAAGGGCTTCAAATGGAATTGGAATTTGGGTGTGAGTGTATGGTTTTGATGTAAAATGGCTTCTTAAAATGGCATTATGACTTTACTTCATGAATTGTGTTAAAATGGCTTGGGAGAGGATTCCTTAAATAGGCAAAGGGCTTGAGGGATCAAGGGTCAAGATGCAAGGATGAGAAAACGCTTATGGAAGGCTCATATTGCATGAGAGGAGAGCACATGGATTGTGCTTCTTTAAAGCCAATTAGGGAGTGACACATGTCACAGGGTGAGAGGATGGAGGAAAAGGGAAGGATGAGTCAACAAAGGAAGCTCAAGGGATAAAATCTTCATAAAGACCCTAATAATGGCTTGTAAGAGCAATGAAAGGGCTTGGAAGAGTCATTTATGGCCCAATGGGCTTCATAAAGTTTTATGGTTGGGATATTTTGAGGAAGATAAGAGGAATTTCAACTTGGGCTTGATTAGGAAGGTTTTAAGTTTGCTTAGGATTGTGCAAATGATTAGAAGATGGATTAGGGTGGTTTAGGATTAGCTTAGGGATAGGCAAGTGGATGGCATTTAATGAAGGTGGGTAAAAGAGGAGATATTTGTTAACTTTGGCTTGGGTTAGTAAGTCTTAACCCATGTTTAGGGAATGTGACAAGGTTAGGAGGGGATTAAGATTAGGTTTAAAGACATTTTCTAAAAGAGTCTAGACTTTGGATGAGGATAAAGACTATCTAGAATAGTCTAGAACTTCTTAGGATGAGGATGAAGACTTTCTAGAAGAGTCTAGAACTTCTTAGGATGACGATAAATTAGATTTTAGCAAATAAATAAAGTTTTATTTATTTCAAGGGTTTGGGTTGAGGAGATATTTATTAAAACTTTTTTAATAAACATGAAGATTAATATTTAATCTTAATTAAATATTTTGAGTTGGGATTGGGGGTAAGAAATGATGGGATTAGCCTTTAATCAAAATTAAAGAAGGATTAGAAGATTTTGGAAGAGGTTAGTGGTCTTAAGGAAATTGGCCAAGATCTGGGCAAAAAATATTTTATTTATTTATTTAAGGTTTTTTGGTCAATTTATTAATTAAATAATTAATAAATAAGGAAATAATGTTTAAATAAGATTTAAACATTTTTGGGAGGGATTCCTTAATTAAATATTTTAAATTAAGATAAAGGGATTCAATGGCATAAAAATAAATAAATTGTTTAAATAAATAAATAATTAATAAATGATGATATCATTAGGAATTTTTTTAGAAAATAAAAATACTTTATTTTCTAAAGGATTTAGGTGTTTACATTTTGCCCCTCTTTGATGTGATGCCGCAAGTGGCATGGCATCAAAGATAAAAAAAATAAGATGCCCAAAGCTAGAGCAAAAGAGGAGAGAATGGACTGCGAGATGCCCCCTCAAGAAGGCGGCGGGAAGAGAAAGCGAGGCTCGACGGCTTCTTGAAAAGTACAAGAATCCGAGATGAGCAAGAAGACTCAGATTGGCTTAAGAGAAGAGGTTTAGTTAGCTCAAACTTTCACTACGGGAGAATGATAAAGGGAGAATCATATGCACAAGAGGAAGCAAGCTTAATACTTTATGGAAGGTGGAGGATGAAGGAGCAGAGCGCTATAAAAAAGAATTTAGGATAGGGAGAAGGATGAGGGGATTATAAAGCTGATGCAACAGGATGTCAAAGAGTCAGATTGGCAGAAGATGGGTTTCGGAGATCCCTAGGACTAGGATTGTGGATCTCGAAAGATGAGGCTTGGTGGATTGATTGGATTGGTGGATCCCTAAGACTAGGATTGTGGATCCCTAAAGCTAAAAGTGAAGATTGATTCAAAGAGATATAGTTGCACAAGCTGGGGTAGGAAAGATGGATGCTGGATATGGATGGGGGATAATGGAGATGAAGGGAATCCATTGAAGCTTTTTGATCAGGGGGATACTTCAAAGAGAAGTACCACCATGTAGTTGAGCACTAGATTTGTTATAGGACTGTTGGTTAATTGCCAAAGTTACCAAGAACATCAAGGTCGTGTCACCAACCATCCAGAGGATTGACATCATAGATAACATTTGCATCATCTAAGTGTAGTGTGTGCCAAAAACAAATTTATAATAATTAGATATGAATTCTTGTGGATAATTACTCATGAAATATGGGTTCATGAAGTTCATTGCAAAATTTTCACGAGAAATGATGCTTATTAACCATTATGATTCTAGATGTAAAGTTTGAAGAGAACTTTTTGCAATCATGATATTCAAGTTTGTATAAAGCATTGTTGATGACTTGGTGAAGATATAAACAAAAGGACATAATTATCTTATAATGTATCATTGCATAAAATAATATAAATGATATAAATGTGTTAGCCCTAATTTTGAACTTGGAAAATTTTGAAATGTATGCATAGATCTTTGTTTCTAGATCGATGGGCTTGTTAGGAAAATTCAATATTATAATATAAGTCATCCTTAGCATTGTCGTTCTCCTTTGGAGTTTCTAAAACTCTCACCACAATCAAGGAATGTAGTTGATTGTTTGGCAAAATGAGCAAGTGGATTATACTTATTTTTTGATATCAAAGAAAATTTCTCAAATGACTTTAATGATAGTTACAGATATTGAAATGATGATTATTCATCATTGTCAATAGTAACACATTATTTGATCACTTGTGTAAATACTTTGGGATAGTACAAAGTTTTGTGGATTGTTATTGACAAATAAATTAATTGATCTACACAATAAGACAACATATCAAAAGAAAGTTGTTATAACACATTTATTATCTTCATTGACAAGTTCTTGAAGGCACCAAATATATCAATATGCTCATTTTTCAATGATTCAATGTCACCAACTTAGGGGTGGATTTGTTGAGAAAGAATGACCATGTGAAGATCATCGATGTTGAGTTCAGCTAAGGATGACATCTACAAATTGCTGAGAAGAAAGATTGCTCATTTGAAGTGTTGTATAAGATGTTGAAGACCAAATATTTCCAAGATGGATTGAGATGAGTATCGTACAATTGCGCACGACATGATTACTTGCATATGTAATAGCATTGCCATGATGTTTAGTCTGTATTTTCCAAATGCAATAATCACTTACATTTATATTGAGTATAAGCCATGAATAGACATGTCCCTTCATGAGACATGTCTGTTTGTTAATCATGTAATTAATATAATAATATATTTATATCTCTCATATAATTATATATATGTTTATTTGACAGAAAATATCAAACATTAACACTCCCTCTTAGCTAGGGAGGATAAACACAAGGCATATATTACACAATTGGTAATATTAGGAATGACAAATTTTAAGGATATCTCATTTGATATTTCAAAAGATTTTCATCATTTGATATCATATTCAATATCACGAGCATTGGTCTTCTAGAATATCAACACATGATATTCAGCAAGAACTCAAATAAGGTTTGAGGTCACATCTTATATTAAGAGAATTGGCCTCCCAGAATATCAATGATATTCACCAAGTCTCAAAAGGTTTTGATATCACATCTAATATCAAGAGTATTGGCCTCCCAGAATATCAATGATATTCACCAAGTACTCAAAAGGTTTTGATATCAAGAGTATTGGCCTCCTAGAATATCAATGATATTCACCAAGTACTAAAAAATGTTTTGATATCACATCTGATATCAAGAGTATTGGCCTCCCAAAATATCAATGATATTCACCAAGTACTCAAAAGGTTTTGATATCACATCTGATATCAAGAGTATTGGCCTTCCAGAATATCAGTGATATTCACCAAGTACTAAAAAATGTTTTGATATCACATATGATATCAAGAGTATTGGCCTCCCAAAATATCAATGTATTCACCAAGTACTCAAAATGTTTGATCTCATAATACAAGTTATGTATGATCATCGCCTTACAGAAACTTCTGCAAATACAAGTGACATTACTTGAAGTTGTCACTTTCTCATGATGTACACAAGGGGCAGGCCCATTAAAATCACATAGTCATGAGGTATATTCATGAACCACAGTCCTCTTGACCACTACAATTTATTGATGATAGAGGAATTCATCACAACATGGTTTACTCCCTCTGAATCAATATGACTGAGATCACCGAAAGTTGGTTAAATCATATCCTCTATCTGCTTCCTCTCTTTGTCTAAGGTTGCCTCTAATGAAATGTTAGGTTCCCTCTTAATCTTAGTCTCTCTCTTGTTGCAAGAACATTCATAGAGGAAAAGATCAAGGCAAATAGCTCTTATAGTATGTATTGTAAATATAAATGAGAGAGACCTATATAACATAAGATCTTTCCAACAAAATTTAGATAAATAGAAACTAACACCATTCCCTCTTACTTTTAGAATGATCCACTTTATTCCAATATAATAAATATCTAATTAAATATATACATTAAACATATATGCATATATTGCATACTATAATCTTTATTTGTAACATGTTATTTTCTAAAATGTCAATATCTCAATTTATCCACCTATATTTATAAGAAATTATTTAAAATGTTTACACTTTATGTATATATGCTTTTCATATTTAAATAACTACTATGTATCTTTGATTACTTTAGTGATGTAAATAACTTGTCAAATAATACACCCCATTCTTACATTAATGGGATTGAGGACCCAATGTCCTCAACCACACCCTTATATGTCTTAGCGTTTACTATGAAGCACAACTCATTGTTGATATAGGAAGACATAAATTTTAATTCCACTACTAGTTGATGTCACTCTTATATAACCATCCATCTCAATGTTTAAATAGAGACCTTTATTTTATTTTAATGAACTCCTATCACATTCCATGGTTAGTGGCAAATATATATCTATTCATATGATTATTATCTCACTAATTTGATTGACCAACTAAATGCCATTAAAAATCATTGCCTATTTAATAAGGTAGAGGTGCAGTTGAAGTAATAGATATAATCAAACATTCTATTCTTGCCTATGATACAGACTACAAAGTCTTCAACGTAGATATCATATATTGCCCGCCACATTAAAGTTAAATAACATTTGCCACCATATCTTTAAGTTATTAACATAGGCAAAGGTACTTCCTTGAAAAAACAACATCATCACCAAAAAAGTCAACATGGGTTGTGTAGACCCCTTCCTACCATTGAAAACTAATGAATCACTAGTTCTCTTGGATCGTCGATAGTTAATGTTATACCTACATGATTTTTCAAAAGATTATTTTGGCATAGGTAAGAGGGTTGCTGGCAAATATTAGGGTTCCATCTTCATTACATTCCATGAGCGTGACATGACATTTTGCAATATTCTTCCTTAGTATTGCCTTTAAAGCACCCTTCCCTTGATTTATTTTAGCATCAGTCTCATCGATTGTTCTTTAATAAGTTGCCTGTGCTTTTATGTGTTTGGGTTTATGAAGCATACAATAGATGATGAGAGCTTGTCGTTTTATATTTCTTTTCCCTTGGATGTGGGGCTTGTAGATCTCTACACCCTCTAAAAATATAGTTTGAAGAATTTAATGGTCAATATTATTCGTAGATTAATTTCTCTTCAAACTTTATTGATTCAAATTTAATTTTAATCTCTGAAATATAATGTTTCTTTACTATTGAAACCTCACAGGCTGGAAAGCAACCTATTTTGATATCATGTTGTTTTTCTTAGAACTATTGCATATATAATAACATTGTCATGATGTCTGGTATGTATTTTCCAAATGCAATAATCACTTACATTTGTATTGAGTATAAGCCATGAATATAAATGTCCCTTCACGAGACATGTCTATTTTTTAATTAGGTAATACATATATATGTTTATCTAACACAAGCTATCAAACATCAACACTTTGTGTTTTGGTTGCAATGTGTATTTGGGTTCGAGTGCAAGTCAATAGTAAATTATGGATTTGAGATGCTTTCAAGTTTGTGTGAGTAGAATATTTGCAATTAGACGATGTGACAATGAGGTGTGCAATATCTGGGATGCTTGAGATCACAGGCCAAGGAAAAGAACATATGGCTTAAACATTGCACACTAAGTCTTGATTTCTAGACTACAAGTGTTAAAAAGTCAAAGTTGACTTATTTTTCTAAGCACAATTTCTTCCTTAGTGTATGATGTTTAAGGGTGGCGGGAAAAGAATAATTATATTTTGTTTTGGAAAAATCTAGAAAGGAATTGTAGAAGTTGGAGTAAAGGGGCTACACTAAGATCTTCAAAGGACAAACCAAATATGAGGCACTCTGTTAATTCCAAGTTCAAAATTTTCAACTCGTATATGTTGACTGTCTATGCTAACTATTGACATTGTCTTTTCTGGCTGAGTGCTTAAAATATATGTTGGTAGTGTGGATGAACTCTTGCTAGTAAATATTATAGAATGTGAACTCTCCCTTCTAAACATTATATTCCAATACCTTATATTAATGTGGAGATGGTGTGAATTCCCCACATAATGGTTATTATGTTCGTCTTGCTCAAAATATTTATGTTTCTTTTTATGTATCAAATTAATATGAATGTTGATTACCTAGAGTGGGCAAAATACAAAGAAGTTTCCCTTGTGATCTTTTCAACGGAATGGTTCGAAGGTACTCTCTTATTTTTTTTCCATTATGGTTGCATTTGGTATAGTTGTATATTGTTTTACTTTTCATTTAAGGATGATGAACCCCACCATTGAGGGTGAATAATTAGTTGAAAGGCAAAATAAATTTGCACCCTTGTCGAATCCTCTCCCATGTTTTCTTATTGCAAATATCAACTTTATTTTCATGTGTTAAAGATAATTTGTTTTTATGAAACACTTCAAATTGGAAGAGTGTTGGTTATTGCTATTTGAAATGCATCTTGCATGTACAATATCTTTTGTTAAGAAATCATGTTATTCTTCCCTTTTGGAATGCTTAGATGAAATGATATCATGAGATTGCTTGGGAGTAGATTAATTTTATTTCTACACAATATCATTACTTCCTTTAGTTTTTCTTGTTTAGACCTCTTCGTTGTTGGGCTTAGTATCTTTCATGTTTGGAAGGATTCTGGAGAAGCTTAATAGCTTTGTGGTAGGGTGGTAAAACACTCCTACAATATTCCCGCCCTTTGTGTTCTTGAGCAGGTTCTAGAGCTCCCATCATCTTGATTGTCCTTGATAGACACAATTGATGTTGATGAATGATAGAACTGGTATGATTACACAAGTTATGTAGATGAGGAACAAGGTTCGATAATTGAGTTATGACAAGTATGTAGAAGAGTTGAATCAGTTGTTATGTTTTCATTTATGTAAATTTGATTGACAATACTGATTCATGTAAGTTGTGAATCATCTGAAGGATGTGGTGTTGAATAGAGAAATGGATGGTAAAGTTTTAAAAGTGATGTTACTTGTGTGAACTTAATTTGGAAATAGATGAATTGGTCTCTCACAAAATAATATTGGTTTGATTGTTTTATGTGATTTAATGAAGTGTTGAGATGATGCGCAAGTTATTTTGGTCGGTAAGAAAATAATTAAATTGCAAAGTGAAGATTTAAGAATCAATGAGTTACACTAAGCTAGAAATAGTGGTTGATAAAAGAAGAGGAAGGCCAAGTAAGTTAAACTTGGAGAATAGTGTTATTGAGCAGGAGATATAGTTGAGCCAAGGATGTTACTAAGCAAGGATGGTTACTGAGCAAGCGTAATGTTAACCAAGTGCTGGAGGTGTTCAACAAAGCAAGAACATGGTTTAATAAAGAAGAACATTTTATGGAAGATCGATTAAATGATGACATTAAGTGAAGATCCATACTACTCTAGAAGATGTTAAGATAAGGACAAAGTTAGTTAGCCAGATCGATGGATGAAATTGGCAAGGTAAAATCATACGGTGAAGATTTAAGGTGTGTTTTGAGATCCAATAAAAGTTCAAGTTCCTAGGTGAAGTTACGGCTGACATGATTCATAAAATGTTTTACCTAGAAACATATTCAATGTAGTTGAGTTGGTAATTGATTGTGTGGATAAGACGAATTCATGGAAACCCTAATGAATGTGATTAAGTGGCAAAAATGTGTCTATATAAGGAGAGGACAAGAAGGGAAAATTTGGTAGTCTATTTGTTGGTTGAGTTGTGGAATGAATTGATTACAAAAGGGCATATCGAGCATATCTAAAGTGTGAAGAGAAGTAGATTGAAAGAAATAGTGTGATGGCCAATTGGTGAGGAAAGATTTGAATGAAATGGAGATCTAAACAATAAAAGGTATTTGCATACTTATCATATTATTTCACTATTAGTCTCTAACCATTATAGCAAAAAATATCTTAACCGAGTGGATTTCAAAGTCCTATTTGTAAATCCTTTTTTAAGATAATATTTTGTTGAATGTTCACAAGTCCTTTAGATAGGCCACTCATTGAAGGGTGATATGGTCTCGATGATCTTTGGTAAAAATCCACTAACAAGGTCACATCTAACAAATGTGTATGTAGCTTTGATAGGTTTGACTCTTAACTGAGCTCACTTTAGAAGAGTGAATTATTTTTGGGTCACAAGTCCTAGGTGGTTTTTTACCCATATTGGGTTTCCACGTTAAACTACTGGCATTAATGTGTGCATGAATGTTTAACATATTATTTCTTGTTTACATGTGAAAATTGTCATTTACTGTTATGATTTGGTTGAATAAGGCTAATCTGTATATCAAAAGAAATTTCTCATAAGTGTAAGTTTTTAAAAGTATTGTGAATTATTTAAAGGGATTGAGGGTAATTGATCCACCCCCCTCTCGGTTATGCAACAATTGGTATCAAAGAGAAGGCACTTAGAGGAATAAGTTTGAAAGACTTAAACTAAAGATCTAAAGATGTATAAGAGAGAGGTACCAAAGTTGAATAAGGAGAACTTTCCGTAATGGCAAAGTGGGATGAGGCTTTACCTATTTTGGATTGGAGAGTATGCACTATACTACTTGGATAATCATTACCAATCACCATCCCTTGGATCGATGACAATGGAGCAGATGAGGGAAAAGAAAGAACACAACACCCTAATAATGGAGATTTCTTTTTCCCTGATTGATGTTCAATTTGATAATGTCAACAATGATGTTATTACAAATGAAATTTGACGCAAACTCACACTTCTTCATGAAGGAGATTAGAATGTACTAAGGGAAAATGTTGAGAGTCTAAGAGGAAAATTAGATGACATGAGAATGCAAGAAGATGAGAATATTGTGCAGTACAGTAACATAACCAAGTAAGCGGATAATGTTATCAAAGGAGCCAATGTAGTCATAAGTGAAGAATTTTCAGTAAGAAAAGTTCTTATAACTCTATCACCTATCCATGCTATTATATTTTCTGCTATTCGAGAATTGAGATCCATTCTTGGTAATGTTATTACTGTTAGAGTAAATAATTAATTAATTATTAGTTATTTATTCTATTTACTTAAGCTTACTTAGGTTAATGCATTTATTTAATAGTTGTAGTGGTTAGTTGTTGACAACACAAGAGTTTGTTCCCTTCTAGCATGTTCCACCTTTTGTGGATGCTTGGTTGTCAACCTTATCTTCTACCACTTTCCAGCTTGTTCTACAAACTTCCATGAGGCCTTTATATTTGGTCTCTCTCTCTCATTGTAAATTCATCCATTCACATAGCAAATTCATTTTCCTATTGTGAAATATTTTCTCTTGCATTGTTTGCGTCAAGCTCTTGCTCCTTCGGTTTCTCTTCGGCAAGCTATTTGCATGTAGGTGATCTTGGTGACTGTAGAGTTGGATTTCATCAACTCCTATATGGTATCAGAGCCTCCCTGCTGCTTCTTATTCGAAAAACCACAATTCAGAGAC
This sequence comes from Cupressus sempervirens, assembly GCA_028749045.1. Lineage (NCBI taxonomy): Eukaryota > Viridiplantae > Streptophyta > Pinopsida > Cupressales > Cupressaceae > Cupressus > Cupressus sempervirens. The sequence goes on from CM053788.1 coordinate 70,208,374, forward strand.
ATAAACCCTAGTTTGTTTGTGATTTTTTCTTCAATCGGGAGGAAGAACATTTTTTCAGTATTTGGAGAAAAAGGAGAAAGAGGATTTGACATAACATATCTAATACTTTTTGGGCATTTTTCTTTATTTTTTGGAGTTGCGACGACGACGATTCAGAAAAAATAACTACAGAGGTGGTTTGAGATCTCTGTTCCTGTTTTTTTCTGCAACTCACAATTCTCAATTTTTGCCACTTCAAATGCTTAGTACGGGCTCATTTGGACACATAATCAGATTCTTATTTTTTTTAAAGTGTATAATTTTTTGTCTGCTTTCTAGATCTGCAATTAGATTATAGGTTTTGTGGACAGAAATATTACTTTCAGAAATAGGCCCTAAATTGGCTATTATAATTGCACTAAGTAAAGAGTGCCCAATTTATACATTGTGGGGGGGGGGGGGGGGCGTGGGGGGGAGCATTTTCTTTTCTATAATTTACTTTAGAATAAGACCCTTCTACTTCTATCTTCTTCTTTCTCTCAATGGTGGATACATTTGTGACCTGTCTCACACCACACAACTATCACACCTAGAAGGCACAAATGACACAACTTCTCATGTCAAGGGGCTTATGGTCATGTCTGGATGAGAATCAACCTATTCTTACACAAGCTTTTGAGGTTCTTCAGCATAGGAACAAAATGGATGAGGCCATGGGATTGATTGCATTGAATATTTTAGACAATCTACTATTTCACTTGGATGGTTTGACCACTCCACGAGCTTATTGGCTCAAATTTCATGCTTTGTTTGGCCAAGTAAATGAGTTTCAGGCACTTCTGCTAGATGCAGAGTTGACTTATTTGACACCTGATTGCTTTCCCATGATTGAGGACTTCTTGATGAAATTCAAATCTTTGCGTACACTTTTACAGGGATGTGGAAAAACCAAGATAGATGATGAGTGTTCCACTTTGTACTCCACTATGGATGCCTTGGGTGATAGACATAGGATACCTTCTTTTGAGACATTGTGTGATCGGTTAACTTGTGAACAATCCAAGATCAATCAGATGGATTCACTTTCATGTTCACAATCACATGCATTGCTTGTCAAGGATACACGTGAGCAGAAGTCGAAGAAAATATCAGATCCCTCTTCTACACGTTCATCATCTTCTAAGAAGAAGGAGAAAAAGAAGACCGAGACTCCTACCTGTTCCTATTGTTAGAAAGGATCTCATGATGAGGCACATTGTTTTCAAAAGAGATTTGATGGCTATGAGAAACAAATTGCAGATTTGCAAGTTCTTCTTCAAAATAACATTGTTTCTTCTCCATCCTCTTCTACCTCACAGGGGTCTACCTTTCAATCTTCTTCCACATCTTCACCATCTACATCAAATCTTGGGAAGGCTCATGCACTATAAGCTACCATTACATCTCCTTCACAGGTTCCTTGGATACTGGATTCAGGTGCTTCTCACCATATGACATCTTCTCAAGGTGTCTTCTCTACTCTTGAGGCTTCTCCTATTCCTCATATTCTCATGGGGGACAACACTGCAGTACCAGTCTGCGGGAAAGGTTCAGTTCACATCCAGGATGGTATATTCAATGATGTATTGTATGTTCCATCTTTGTTTGCCAACCTTCTCTCAATTTCTCAGATTACACGTAGTGGATTAGGGAAGATAGTTGAGTTTACTACTGATTCAGTCTTCATTCGAGATCGTGCTACATGAGAACTTATTGCTACAGGGGTAGTTGATCCTTCCACTCATCTCTACACCTTCTCACACTTTGGTCCACCATCTCTATTGTTGGAGCATGGCTCTTCTCTTTGGCAGGAGCATCATGTGGTGCAGTCTGGATATTTGAACCTTTGTATTATTCCTGAGATCCCTGTTTTGGCTACTACACCACATCCAGTTGAGGGCTTTTCTCTTCCACGAGATTTTTCTTTTGCTTTGCCTAATCCTCCAGCTTCGTTCATTGAGACTCTAGGTGCACTTGTTGCAGATACTACAGTGGACATTCATGACAGTGTCATCATACCTGCCTTGGGGATTCCCTTTCCAGTTCCTCATACATTCTCCTTTGGGCATCAGCTAGGCTTTCCAATTTTGCCTCTCATTCAGGGATTCCCTTGTTATGTACCCTTGTTTCTTCCACATTGGAGTTGCATTGGTTCGATCCCTCCTTCAGGGCCTCCTTTATTTTGGGGAGGCTTTAGTATCTCTCATGGGGGGGGGGGGGGGTGGGGCACTTGGTTGTACTTATGGTTTTGAGCGGGTCTCTTGACTCTTTTCTAGTGGAAGTTGTCCTTGGGGGGATTGGTTGAGGCCTTCCTTCCTTCACTTCATGTTTTCTTTCTCTTTGCATTGTACCTGGGTACCTAACATGGCCTTGTTGCCGAGACCCATTTTGCATTTTCATCTTAGTTTTGTGAGCTTAAGGCATTCCCCTAAGTTGCACTTAAGGTGGGGTGTTAGAGTAAATAATTAATTAATTAATTTTTATTTATTCTATTTACTTAAGCTTACTTAGGTTAATGTATTTTTTTAATATTTAGTATTTAATAGTTGTAGTGGTTAGTTGTTGACAACACGGGAGTTTGTTCCCTTCTAGTATGTTCCACCTTTTGTGGATGCTTGGTTGTCAACCTTATCTTCTACTACTTTCCAGCTTGTTCTACAATCTTCCATGAGGCCTTTATATTTGGTCTCTCTCTCATTGTAAATTCATCCATTCACATAGCAATTTCATTTTCCTATTGTGAAATATTTTCTCTTGCATTGTTTGCTTTAAGCTCTTGCTCCTTCGGTTTCTCTTCGGCAAGCTATTTGCATGTAGGTGATCTTGGTGACTGTAGAGTTGGATTTCATCAACTCCTACAATTACTCTTGATGCATTGTTCGACAAGTTGATTGCTTTTGAGCTTAATAATTTTGATAACTATTTATCAAAGATTGAAACTACTTTCAAGTCATCTCTAACCACTGAAAGTCTAAGAAGAGAAAATAAGTCAAATTACAATTAAAATGATAGTGACTATGAATCAGAGGATAAGGATCAAGAAGAGCTAGAAGAACTGTTGGCAAAGAGGCTATCGAGAGGAAAAGGAAAGTATAAAGGTAAATTACCTTTGATTTTTTTAAGTGCAACAAGGTTGGTCGTATTGCATCTATATGTCCTGACAAGAACATGAATGATAAGAATGAAAAAAGGGATAATAAATACCAAACAAATAAAGACTACAAGGATAGAGGAAATAAGTCTTCTTACCTAGCAGAGGAAGATGATACCAAGTATGAAACCATTGATAGGGAAGAAGGTGAGGAAGTTATTTTTGTTGCTATGAAGGATGATTCAGAAGGAGAAGAAAGGTATGAAGATGAAAGAGCTCTCATTTCTTAAGTTGGTAAGAATGATACATGGATTATTGATAGTAGTTGTTCACATCATATGACTATGATATTGGAAAGTTTGATAACTTAGAACATTATGATGGAGTATTTGTTAAACTTGGAAATGATGTTCTATGTCTTATAAGAGGAAAATGTTCCATTATGTTAAAAGAGAAGATTAGACATGACAATGGATACTGGGTTCAAGGACTAAAATACAATTTGTTGAGTGTGGCTTAACTAAATAACATAGGTCACCGACTATAGTTTCTAAACACAAAGGTGAAGATCTATGATGATGTTGGAAATCTGATTGGTACTAGAGAACAAACAAGAGGTAACATTGATTGCAAGGGCTTAAGATGTTTGGTTATCACACACAAGGTTATGTCATGTGAATTTTAATAACATAATCAAGATTAGTAGGAAGAAAATAGTGAGAGGTTTACCAAGCTTGAGAGAAGTTGATAAAGTGATTTGTAAGCAATGTCAAATTGGCAAAATGACTAAGTCAAGTTTGTAAAGAAAGTCCTACTCACCTAGTGATGTACTAGATTTGGTTGATATTGATATCTGTGGTCGTACAAAAGTACAAAGTTATTATGGTGATGGGTATTTCATTTTATTTGCTGGTGGTTTCTCAAGAATGATGTATGTGATGTTTCTAAAAGAAAAAATTGATCCATTTCAAATGTTCAAATGGTATAAGGAATTCGTTGAGAAATAAATAAGTAAGCAATTGAAGTGTTTAAGATCTTAATGCAAGGTACGATGATAGCTATGGCCAAACTCTCAACTAGTTACCATGCAACCTCGTAGAGATAACACAATGGAAACAAAATAACCAAGAGACAATGTAGATGACCCAATGGAAATAAAATAACCAAGAGATAATGCCTAAAGAGAGAAAACAATAGATCTCAAGTAATTTAGAAATTTACTTCATACATGTCAAGTTGTGAGGCCTTCTTGGTTGGATCCAATTACAAAGATTCAATTACATAATGGATTCTTCATACATTGTGTGTGATCCTCTAAACTTACTTTTCCTCTAGCCTACCCAAACCTAGGACTCGACTCCTTACTTATAGTTGTCAAAACGACTTACAAAAGATAATATATCTGCATTGGATAAATAAACGACCCCAAATACATCCATACGTTTCCCAATGACCAATACTATAAATTAAAAACAATTCACAAATTAAATACACAGTCAAATCTCAAAGAAGAACCAAACATACAATTCGGTGAACAAATAACAAATCATCACTGAACAGACTTAGACAGGACACCAAAAATACTCGGTGAATGAAGCAAAGGACAACACAACGAATATATGCACTAAGCCGAGTTAAGCCAACTTGATGAAAGAAGAAAAAATGAATCCATTGAGCCAGCTACCACAACAACTATCGAAAAGGATAACCAAACAACCTAGGATGCTCCTCCATCAGACACCTATGGGTGAACAAAGAACAAAGCATCACTGAATATACTTAGATTGGTCGACAAACGCTTGATGAATGGAGAAAAGGACAACTCAGTGAGCATACACTCTAGGGCAATTAGGTCAACTTGGTGATAGAAGACAAAATCAATCCACCAAGCCAACTACCACAATAGCTATCGAGAAGAACAACCAAACAACCCAGGATGCTCCTACATTAGGCACCCGAGGTAGAAAGAAATGATTCTCTGAATCATGAAGAAATGACAACTTGAGTCAAATTCAACTCAAATTGAGAAATCCACACAACATCTTCAATAGGTTTGTCCTTTCACTTGACCAAATACTCCATGCAATTTTTTCCTCTTGTGCTCTTGCCAAATCTTTGGTTCAAAATCTGTTAAATCTCTTTCTTTTGTTTCTTAGGATAATCACTTGATACAATAACTTCTTCATCAAATTCATGATACTCATATAAATTAGCAACATCGAATATATGTGATTTATCCATGTCATTAGGTAAGTCAACTTCATAAGCATTTCCACTATCAAATCTCCTCAAAATCTTGCAAGGACCAAACTTCTTCTTCAACTTTCTATATGTGCCAATAGGAAATCCAACTTTCTTCAAATGAACCATTACCTCATCACCAACTTAAAAAATATTTTATCTCCTTGAGCTAGTTACAATATCCTTGTATTTTTTATTTCTTTGTTCCAACTTATGTTTCTCTTCCTCATGAAAAGACTTCATAACTTCAACAAATTCTTCTCCTTCAACACTTCTTTTCTCCAACAATATCCCTCAAATCTAATATACCTCTTGGTTACATTATTGTAATAATCCCAAAAGGTGTCTTTTCAGTACTCCTATTCTTAGAATTATTATATGCAAACTCCGATTGTGCCAATACTAAATCCCAATTACTCGACTTATCTCCAACTAAGCATCTCAACAAATTGCCCAAAGTTCTGTTTACAACTTATCTCAGTCCATCAGTTTGTAGATGAAATGTAGAATTAAAATTCAACTCAATATTCAACTTCTTCCATTAAGTCTTCAATAAATAACCAATAAACTTATTGTCTCTATCAGAGATGACACTCCTCGGTAATCCATGCAATCTGACAACTTCCTCAAAGAAAATATATGTAATATGCATAGCATTTGATGTTTTCTTACATGGTATGAAATGTGCCATCTTGGAAAATCTATCCACAACAATAAATATAGAATCATTCTATCTAGCTGTCCTCGGTAACCCAAGAACAAAATCCATGCTGATATCACTGCAAGGTTTCTCAAGAACTGAAATAGGTGTATACAATCTAGTATTTTGACTTACTCCTTTTGCAACTTGACAAAGTTAGAAACTTCTTACAAACTTATGAACATCCTCATACAATTGATGCGAATAATACTTCTCCTTGAAAAAAAAAAAGTGTTTTATTAATACCAAAATGTCGAGGGAATCCTCTGCTCTGTGTTTCTTTTTTAAAATTGGTTCTCATTGTTACCCTCGGTATACATAATTGAATCCCTTTGAACAACTTACCTTCTTGAATTAAATAATCTTTATACCAACTCTATTGATAAAAAATATTTGGTGCTCTACATGCTCTCTATGACTCAAAAAAATCAGGATCAATTTTATACAAAGCTTTCATCCCATCAAAACCAGTGATTTCAATCTTCATCTTGATCGAAAAAGATCTCCTACTCAATGCATTTACAACTCGGTTAGTGACTCCACTTTATGCTTGATCACACATGTGAAATTTTGCAAATACTCAACCCACTTCATATGCCTCTCATTCAATTTATGTTGACTTCCCAAATATTATAATGCCTTATGATCAATATACAACACAAACTCCTTAGGTACCAAATAATGTCTCCACTTCTTCAAAGCTTGAACAATAGCATAGAATTCTTGATCATATACATAATACTTCTTCTTAGCATCATTCAACTTCGCACTAAAGAAAACAATAGGTTTACCCTCCTAACTCAACACAACTCCAATTGCACTACCACTTGCATCACATTCCACTTGAAACACCTTATCGAAATTAGGGAGAGCTAACACAGGTAATTCAACAACATTTTATCTCAAGGTCTCAAAACTCTTATAAGCTCCATGCATCCACTTGATGTCCTTTTTATCTCATTGCATTGTCTCAGTCATAACATTATAAATTGAACTAAAATTTCTGATGAACTTTTAGTAAAAACTCGCCAAACCATGAAATGATCTTAATTCACCCACATTCTCAAGTGTAGGCCACTCAAGTATTGCTTTAACTTTTTGAGGATCTATCTTCAAACAATTAGTGGAAATCACAAATCCCAAATACACAACTCCTATTTCATGAATGAACACTTTTTCAAGTTAATCAACATCCTTGCATCTTTCAATATCTCCAATACTCGCCTAATATGAAACAAAAATTCTTCTCTAGTCTTACTGAATATTAGAATATCATCAAGGTATATTATAATAACAAATTTACACAACATTTTTTTCAAAACCTCATTCAACAGCCTCATAAAAGTACTTGGTGCATTAGTTAAACCAAAAGACATTAGTAACCACTCATACAAACCCTTTTATTTATTTATTTTAAAAGTAGGCTTCGATTCATTACCTTCTCTAATTCCGATGATATCCATTCTTGAAATCAATCTTGATAAAGTATCTTACTCCACTTGAAAAATTCATTATATCATTTATCCTCAACATAAGAAACCAATACTTCATTGTTATGTTATTGATTACTGTGAAATCAATACACATTCTCCCTTATCCATTGTTTTTAGGTGCGAACACAACAAGTATTGCACACAAACTCAAAATCTGTCTGATCAGAACTTTGTTCAACAATTCATGCACATTCCTATTGAGTTTCTCATTCTTGGTTGGTATCAATCTATAGGGTGCTTTGTTCATAAAACTAGATCCAAGAATTAGGTCCATACAATGACATATACTTTTTCCTAGTGGTAAACCATTAGGTACATTCTCTGAAATGCTCTCCTTGTAATTAGTGAATAACTCTTCAACTTCTATTGGAACTCATTCAATATTGTCAGTACTCGATTTATTAGGAATTACAGAAAAACAAACATTCTAATTCTTCACATCTCTGACAAACTAATTTCCATTCACCAGGAAAACCTTAACTATGGTAAAATGATCTTCATCTGGTCTCTCTATCAAGGGTAATAAAACTTGTCTCTTTCCATTAGCCCAAATGGTATACTAATTCAATCATCCATTATGCAATGCTTGCCTATCATACTACCAAGGTCTACCCAAAATAATATGACAACAATCCATAGCATGATACCACACATGACTTCATCATAATATCTCCCTATCTTGAATTTAAAAAGGCATTGTTCACTTACCAATAACTTATGCTCATTTTTAATCCAAGAAATATGATACAGTTTGGGGTGTCTCAACCTCTGCAACTGCAACTTCTTAACCAACTCCTTAGATGCCAAGTTATCTAAACTACCATTGTCAACGATTACCTTGCAACATTTTCCTACAATCTTACATCTAGTCTTAAACACACTTTGTTGGATCAAACTATTCTTCTATTTTCCTCATGTTGGCCTAGTTGTGGGGATTAGGTCCCAAAGCCATAATTTGGATGAATTTGATCCTTACACTATGGGTGCTTGAAGAAGTTGGTAGTCTTGTTTTCTTTAGCATTTGGAGGATTTGAACTGGTTATGACCTTGTGAGAAGGTTAGGGATTTGGTAACTTGTTGATTCGGTGTTAGAGTGGGAAAGTCCATTTACACCTTTCTAGTTGTGCACTCTGTATCAAGTAGACATGAGACATGTCCTCTTGTGACATGCGTTTTGCCTTTGTGTCTTTTGAAATAATACTTATACCCAACTGAACAACCAAGAGAGGTATCAAAATCATTAAATACCTGGCCCTTTGTGTCATGTTTTCCTTTTTTTGACACTTACGTGGGCGTTGCAATTGCAATGCAAACGTTGGTATTGTGACGACATCAAGGACACTTGCAAAAAAACATGAAAATCCACAAATTACCCTATTGTTGCAATTTTACCCCAAATGTTGTAGTGAACTGAAGTGTTTTTAAGACTTTCAGTTTGAAGATAAAAAAGCCCGTGGTTGAGGTTCCTACTATTGAAAGACAATTATATGATCTTGTGATTAAGAGTAGAGGAAGAAGAAAAATAATTTTTAATTAAATGAAGGCTTGTAACAAGCATGATTCATTTGATCTTGGTAGTTACAGTAGCAAGAGAAGAGCTGATTTAATCCTCCTATTAGTAGTCTTACTATTTCTTCTCTACCAGTGAGTGTTCCACCTGCTTCATTTCCTATCTCACAACCTTCATACAATAGTGTTCCTTACACTTATCCTAATCCTCCTACTATGGTCCCTAATGTCCCACTGTAGCAACTTCTATTCCAACTATTTTTTATGCTCTTCCTAGTTTGTTGAATGTGTCATTGCCACCTATTTCCTCTGTTAATTCCACTATCATTAGTATTGCTCAAATTATTTCTTCCTTGAAACAACAACTTGTTTGCCTTACTAAATCCAAGTTTAATATGCTTATATGTGATATGGGTAGTCCCGCACAAAAATAATGCAAAGTAGGAAAAATGGCTAGAGTTTGCAAGAAATTTTATAAAAACATATCATAGTAGATATTTTTTGAAAGAAACAAGCCATAACCCAGTTAAATTGGTCTAGTTGTTGATTTGCTGGGTTGATTACAAATTCTTGTAGAACTGTCATCAGATTAGGTATAATAAAACAAACATTTAGTTGTTCCCAGCTAGTAGGATCAAATATAGTTTTCCAAGGTGATAAAATCGCATATGCAGATGCATCGCTTGCATGCCAAGCATGAAGCGCATTCCCCAATTTATAATGAATGATTGGATATAAAGGCTCCATACGCTGGCCCAACAATGGAAGGCAAGGATGTAACCTTGCAAGGATCCCAAGTATTTACTATTGTTGTTAATTTGGGCATCACTATATGATCCAAAATGTTATGAAGTACTAAAACCAGTAGTAACTTCTCCCATGTCTCCGTAAAATGTAGCATAGGTTTAGGGTCCCTTAGCTCCCAGGAATTTGTAGCAGCTATTCTCACTAGTGGAAGAATAACTTCAGTGAAGATTTGAGTGTAAAGAGTTGAAGAAGCAAGTTCTGCTTCTGTGTAAATGCCATAATCACGAGGCTCATTCCCTTGCAAAAGCCTCTGCCAAAATGACATTACCTCTAACCATACAAAGGATGTTGAAGTGCTTCCCATCCTTGAAAGACTCTTATAAGCAATGGCAAAGAAAATGTAGATGCATTACATTTATTACTATTATTTGTGTATATGTATGTATGTATATATGGATGTATATATATACATATGATGTGCAGGATCTTGAGGTAAGTCACTTAGCACAGGTTGATTGAGTTTTATTGTTTTATTATTTAGATTGTAGAATCTGTATGCATCTGGATCAATTTTTCTGTTGTGCCAAGATCTCTCTGTATGTATACATATATAGGCACACACATACATGTGTGTATGTATATATACAAAATAAATCCACTTTGTTTTACTTAAAACCATTATTCCATTTGGTTTGAAGAAAGGGATTATTCCGAAGATCTATGAGAAGATGAGAGAATATATAATTGCATTAAAATTATGTAAAACCTATCAAAAATTCTATCGATTCTAGTTATGGATGAATTACACGTATAGAGATTCTGAAACAAACCGAATTGATTTTGGTAAATATATATATTGCATTTGTCAATTTGTTTATTGAAAAAAAAGCGCCAAGAAAAAAAAGAAGGAATTAAGAAAGGAAGTACAAAAAATGCTTGTACAGGTGGATACACCTTATAGAGAACTAAAAATTCTTGTGGAATATATATATATATATATATATATATATATATATATATATATATATATATATATATATATATATACATGTGTGTGTGTGCTTATGTATGTATATATACAGAGAGATCTTGGCACAACAGAAAAATTGATCCAGATGCATACAGATTCTAGAATCCAAATAATAAAACAATAAAAATCATTGAACTTGTGCTAAGTGACTTACCTCAAGATCCTAAACAAAAATAATGCAGACCAGGAAAAACAAATAAAGTTTGCAAGAAATTTTACAAAAACATGTCATAGTAGCAACAATCAATTGTTCCTAGCTATTAAGATCAAATACAATTTTTCAAGGTGATAAAATTGCACATGTAGATGTATGAATGTATCTATGTATATACATATATATAAATATATGTGTGTGTGTGTGTAGATACATATGTGTATATATACATACATACACAAACATATGTGTGTCTATGTATGTATGTATGTATATATAAAAAAAAATCATGTGGATTATGGAGATTGGTGGAGATCTAGAATTTTGTTGTCGTACCCTTGTGATCGCTACATTTCATTGTTGTGCCCTTATGATCTTTGGATCTTGTTGTGGTGACCCTATGATCTCTTTATATGTATGTATGTATGTATATACATATATGTGTGTGTGTGTATTCATACATACATACACATATTTGTGTGTCTATGTATGTATGCATTTATATAAACAAAGAGATATTGGCACAACAGAAAAACAATAAAACTCACTTAACAAGTAGTGTGACCATAGATGCAATAACAACGCCTATTGGTAAGTAGATGTTAGAAATAAGGAATATTGAGAGGTGGAGGGGTGAATCAATATTCTACAAACTTTTGTTACCAACTGGATATTATTTATTACTTTGAACCATGCATAAGAAAGTAAATGAGTAATGTTGAATAGTTAGAGTAACGATGCACAAATAGAACACATAACATCATATTTTGTAAGCTGGGGAAAACCTAGCCAAGGGAAAACCTCGATGGGAATGATGCCCACAAAGATATACTGATATATATATATTCCTTCTTAGATGATGGACCTTGTTAGGAGTCTATAAACACATTCAATATATAAGAGTCCCTTTTAGGAGACTTTGAATCCCTGTTAGGAGATTCTAGCCCTATTAGGAGTTGTTGTACAATGGATGCAAGAAGAGCTCATTGCCCAAACATGCGCTTTCAATTACAATAAGAGCTCACTACCCAAACAAGTAATTTATCCTTTAATTTCCTTGAATACAGAAGTATAGATGTTGTACCTTCTTTTAGTTGATCTCTAACCTCAACTCGATCTCAGATCACAAAATCAGGTTATCATAAATTCACTTCTGCATATGATACAAAACTTTACATTCACAACTTTCACATATATCTTCACAAATTGCTTCACAAAATCACTTGCACATAATTTCACAAGATGTCTTTACATAAATACCATGCCTTTCCACAAATTGCTACTTGGTCGGCTAAGACCAAAATAAACTTTCCAAATTAGAGGAAACATCTAGGATGTCGTCCCTAATTGATCAAGTAATTATTTTGTAAACAAAATAATTCCTTTACCTTTCATTCTGTTGTTCTGTAAATATCAAATATCCTTTTTCTGTACTGTCCATACTGACATCCGAGATTATAAACATCATCATCAACATGTACACAATTTTCATATATCTTGTCTCTCAAGAATAATATTGTATAAACAAGTTGCATATAAAACAATACACTGTTGTAAACCATTTTCATACTTAGACAATTTTTCGAGTAGCAAAAAGCTAAGTATCTTTATTTCTAAGGTTATCTAAAAGCATGCCCATCATGTGTTTCCATTAATGACAACATTTACATATCTAAATATAGCCAATTTTCAACAATCTCCGCCTTTGCAATTGATGGCAACAAAGTAGGAAAATTGGCTAAGTATCCAAAACTTTTCCAAAACTTACAACATTACTATACTTATCATCTATTACAAATACTTAATCTTACAAATGCTTTCCCTTTTGATATGACTACAAAATTCATAGCTTACTTACAATTTTCTCATACAACTTCTCCCCCCTTTGACATCAATGACAGAGGTTAGAATGTCCAAAAACTGTCAAAAAGTTTTGTCTAACTACTGTAAAAAAGCAGTCAAAACTTGTGTCTCGCTGCCTCAAGTTGATATCATCTTCATATGATCATCAAAATTTGCCTTTAGACTATCCATACCTTTCTCCCATGTGTCCTTGGCTACTTCAAGGCAATAGTGAGAGTTGCACATAAGGCATATGATGCAATCTCAACTGCATTAAGGTCAGAGTATATGAAATTGGCATAAGTGTCCTTTGCTTTAACACATTCCTCCAATTGTCTCTCAATGACTGATAGTTGCAGAGCTATATATTCTATGAAATCTGAAAATCTTCTCAAAACTAGCTCTTTCTCAAGTTTTTGTTTCTAGATGTCAATGTGAACACTGACTTGTCCTTCAAAATGATCAAATCTGCTAGAGGGTTGATGTAACTAACATATCAAAGCTTCCAACTCACTTAGCTTCCCTTCCATCATATTATCCAAAACTTTAGTCAACCTATGAGATAAAGTACATTTGATGTACAATACATTGCCATCATGTTGACATCTTCGGAGTTCCTTGATATAAGTATCAAGACTCAGCAAATTATTCTTTATGTTCTAACAAATAGTGCTAAACAGATTAACATCATGAGAAATTTGAGCCTTAGACTTTGCTATACTTAACAAATCTATAAATTCATTATGAAAAGATTTTACTATTGCTTTGGCTCTTTGTTCAGGGTCTGCTTCTATATGTTTGGCTACCAGAGTGCTATGCAATTTGTCAGTCACTTCCATTAATTTTTTTGTAGACGTTTGACTTTGCTATTGTTCTCAATCAACTTGTTCAAAGATGAGATCAAGTTAGATTGATCATCATCATCACCTATAAGGTCGGCAAGAGATAGTGGGATGGATGAGCTAGATGCTTTAGTCTCATTTTCCTTCTGTTTCTTCTTTGTTGTCTTCCTTGATTTTCTCTCTTCTTCCTTCTCCTCTTTTACCTTCCTTTCCTGTTCTTTCTTTTCTTCTTCTTGCTTCTTCTCCTCTTCAAACAATTTTAGCTTGGCTTCTTCAATTTTTTTCTTTTCCTCTTCTAACTACTTTTTCTCCTCTTCAATTAGTTTTAACTATCTACAATATTTTCATAATGGGACTCAGATTGATTAAAAGGATCATCTTCAATATTAATAGTAATATTTGTTTGATCAATTTGCATTGTATCACCACTTACTGACACTTCCAAAGTTTTCTCTGCAGTGGTAGGTGTTGTCTTTAGGTCAATCATTATCTTGTTTATGGCTTGAGTTGTTTCACTTCTTATGACATTATTCTCACCTCCAATAAACATAAATGGCCTCATCTTACTTCGTAAGTAAGGTGCTAGACTATTCATCAATTTTCTAATTTCTTCATCATCATTAGTTTTGCACATAGTTCTTAACATAGATTTATGAAGTTCCATGTCTTCTTAATGAACTGGTACCTTCTTAGCTATAAGTCTGTAATAGACTTTCTGATTTACAATTTCTTCAAGTTTCAAATTGTTAAGAATCATATATCTCATAGTAGAGATATCAATCTATTCTTTCTCAATATTATAAATCATAAAACTTATTCATTTGCACAAAGTTTCCCTCATTGGCAATAGTTATATTAATCTTTTCTATCTTTGGTTTCAAGGGTTCCCTTGTTTTACTTGCTGGCTACTTAGAAGCAATAATTTTTTTAGGTTGTTTAACTTTATGTTCCTCATCATCTTCCTCTCTAGAACCTTCAATTGCCAATAATGTTTTCTTCCTTTTCTTAGGTCTAGTAGCTTGTTGCTTAACTGTTTTTGACTTATGAGTCTGAACTTCTACTAGCATTTCAAACTTCCTTTTGGGTTCACTTGGTTGCTTGGCTGATACAACAACATATGGAATGCTTTTCTCTATAGGAGTTGCAACAATGGATACTTCTAATACTTGACCAATTGATAGAGGTGTCACATACATCACATCTTATTCACCAGTTTGTTTTAATCTAGATATTGTTTGTCTGACTGCCTATGATTCTTCTTCTGACATACCGACCTCAATCAATGCTTTCTTCATCATAGTCTCAACCTTCTTATGAGATGCTTTTTCTAAAGATGGTTGGTAAGCTGACTGAGTTATCTCTTTATATGTTCCAAATCTGTATGAGGCTTGATCCATTTTGGATTTCAACAATAGATCAATGTAACCAATAGCTACATCATCACTCAATTCATAACTTAAGAGTTCAAGAAATGTTTCCTTTGGCTTTACTACTTCAACATAAGTTAGGTTTGTATCTACCATAAAGCATATGTCATCCTTAAATCTGTGAATAATTGTTGGTGCAATTCTAAATCTTTGTTTCATTTAATTCTGGAATATTCTCATAATTAAATTACAACTGTCCAAGATTTTATTTGTAGGATGCCTTCTGCATACATCTTTTATCTTATCCATAGTACATCTTTCAGTGTTCATGATTTCTGTAACTAATAGAAATGGAAATCTTTTAAGTACATGAAAGAAAATATGATTGATTAGTGACTGAAATCTGAATACACCATTCTTAGTTCTCTTAGTCTTCTCCAGATTCTTAAGGAGTTGTACTCTCAAAATCTCACTCAACTTCACTTGTTCTTTCTCAATCCAAATCTTGTAAGCTGCATAGATAAAGCTTGCTGACAACTCATCACTCTTAGAACTAGCATAAATAGAATATGCAATGATTTTGCTCAAGATTCTCACATCATGTTGTTTGATGGTGTTGATCACCATTGCCTTACCATTATAAACTGCTTTAGTATTGAGTTTCACCTTCTTCTTAACTAATTTCTCACTAACGGGTACACTGCCTTGTTTGCTAAGATTAGTAACCTCATGAATAAGGTCAAAAGAAATGTCAACTACATTGTCTCCCATCCAAAACTTCCCATTATGAATTATGCTTAATATAATTTGAGTCCACTCTTTGTTATCAAGTTTAGGGTAGAAGTAATATTTGAATATATCTAAATATTTTAGATCAAATCCAGGGTTTACAGTCATATCATGGTTGAAAATAATTTCCATATCCTTGTTCATAAGTTCACCTCCCATAGTTTCAAACTTGCTAGACAAGTAACTTCCTATGTCTTCCAAGTAAACTACGTTGTTCAGAGTTGTTGATAGAGCCAAATTAAGGTTTCCTTCTAAAGGTTTCATAGGGACAACCATCAGTTTGGGTCTCTCAATATTATCAACATTGTGCACTATTGACATATCCATGATTTGACCAAATAGAAATTTATCAAAGAAATTCTGTGTGAAAAATGATAAAATACATTTTTCTAAAGTAGGGTTTTGTTCAAAATCGCTTTGAAAAAATACTTATGAGTGCTCTAAGCTTCTGAGATGATTGCAACGTGGAAATAATCAAGTTCATACTCTATTTATTTATCCAACTTGAACTTTAATTAATTGCGTACTTTGCTAAACTGCAAAAAGTTGTTAATTTGATTCTGAAATAAAATTGCTTAGAATCATCCATCCGATCTTCAAATGCTACTCGAGGTTAACCAGAGCTTCCCTTTATCATGAAAATGCTCCACAAAAATTCACTCCAGGAAATTTGCTATGAAAACATAGATGTCATCTTCTGTCATAAAAAAAACTTTCCTTGTTATAACATTAACTCTTATTTGCTTCATAACTTGTTCCAATAAGTTCCAAATTGCAAGACAACTTAGCTACAATCTAAACTCATCTAGAGACATCTTTTCTCAACCTCGCTACTCATAGTTCAATATTTAAATGAAGTTTCAAATTCTGGTGTTGTGAACAAGCTTAATTCAATTTGGTTTTATCAAACTTGGTTACTGACTT
This sequence comes from Cupressus sempervirens, assembly GCA_028749045.1. Classification (NCBI taxonomy): domain Eukaryota; kingdom Viridiplantae; phylum Streptophyta; class Pinopsida; order Cupressales; family Cupressaceae; genus Cupressus; species Cupressus sempervirens. The sequence goes on from CM053788.1 coordinate 70,225,121, forward strand.
CAATCTTCCTTTCTCTGCATCATCTTTTTTTTTTTCCAGATCCAATAGTTAATCCCTTTACACATGTCTCATCAAGTTCTTCTTGAAATTCACTAACTACATTTCTTTGATCTTCATTACCTTTCTTAAATCCAAAGTTCCTTTCATGATTCCATCTATCATTTCCGAAGTTTCTTTCATTGTTCCTTCTATTTCCAAAATTTCTTCCATTGTTCCTTTTGTCCATTCTACAATACTTTGCTATATGTTTGAAGTTGTTGCATAAGTCATATACTAGGGTTCTTCTTCTAGGATTCTGTTGATCAATAGGTACTTGACAATTCTAGGCTGTGTCCAAAGTTGTTATGCTTATAACACACTATCTGCTTTCTTTTTTTATAAGGTCTTCTTTCTCTTGATGTCCTCTCATTATATCTTATATCTGTAAGGTTAGTGTTTCTAGACATTCTACTATTTCTTTTATCATTATCATATTTAGGTTTGTTACAATCAATTGCTTTATGATCAATACCATGACAATTATGACAATAAAAATTTGTAAAGTGATTAAATTACTTATTTGTATAATCTCTTTTCATATGACCTATTTCATGACATAAATACACTTACCTCAAAATTCATACTTGGTTTCCTTAGGAGATTCAACTTGCTTTGGTTCATCCAATTTCTTAGTTTCCTTCTCTTGTCCAACTTCTTTAGATTTATCAGAAGATTGATTGGATTCAATCTTATCATCAAATTTATCTTTTTTCTTTCAAATTTGATCCGCTTTCAAGTTTCTTCATAGACATGTTAAATAGGTAACCAATAGTAGTCTTGTCATAGGTAGGTCTTTGTACTGACATTTGTTCATCAAGCTTTTCTCTACTAGAATAAAGCTTTTCAAGCTATAGCTTGCTCTGAGTTAGTTCACCTTTCACAATATCGTTGTACTTTTGAAGTTCTTCGTGATTTTCTTTTAGTGCTTCAAGTTTAGAGTCTTCTTTGCTAGATAGCTCTAATTTTCAGTCTTCAAATTAGATTCAACTTTGTTAGGATCATTCTTAAAACTCAACTTTAGATTAGTAATCTTCAATTCATGCTTTAAGATCTTGTACTTTGTTTTTAGTTTCGAATATTCATCATCACTAGTTTCAAATTCAGTAGATTCAAGTTTGAATTTGAGATGTTCAATCTTATCCTTTAGTTATCTAATATATACTTTGGATTCTTGATATATATATTTTAGTTTATCTCTTTCTTCAGTAAGGAGATCAATTTGTTCAAGTGCCTTTTCAAGGTTCTTCATCAACTGTTCCATATCCATAGGGATCTTACTCAAGTTGTTAAGCCTCCTATGAGTAACTATGCTCAAATACCAATTGTTAGAAATAGGGAATACTGGGGGGGAGGGGGTAGGTGAATCAGTATTCTACAAACTTTTGTTATCAATTGGATATTATTTATTACTTTTAACCATGCATAAGAAAGTAAACAAGTAATGCTGGATAGTAAGAGTAAACATACACAAATAGAACTCAAAACACCATATTTTGTTAACTAGGGAAACCCTGGCCAAGGGAAAACTACGGTAGGAATGATGCCCACAAAGATATACTAATATATATACTCCTTATTAGAGGATGGACCCTGTCAAGAGTCTATAAACACATTTAGTACATAAGAGTCTCTATTAGGAGACTTTGAATCCTTGTTAGTAGATTCCAACCCTGTTAGAAGTTGTGGTACAATGGATGTAAGAAGAGCTCACTGCCCAAACATGTACTTTCAATTACAAGAAGAGCTCACTGCCCAAACAAGTAATTTATCTTCTAAGTTCCTTGAATACAAAACTATAGATATTGTATCTTCTTTTAGCTAATCTCTGACCTCAGCTTGATCTCAGATCACAAAATTAGGTTATTAGAAATTCACTTCTGCATATGATACAAAACTTCACAATCACAACTTTCACATATATCTTCACAAATTGCTTTACAAAATCACTTGCAGATAATTTTGCAAGATGTCTTTGAATAAATACCATGCCTTTTCACAAATTACTACTAGGTTGTCTAAGACCAAAATAAACTTTCCAAACTAGAGTAAACATGTAGGATGTCATCCCTAATTGGTAGAGAATATTAAACCATTCTCGAAACCAAGTGAAGCTCAAAATTAACCTATGATTGCATGACAACTAACTGTGTGAACCTCTTGGTTTTAGGCAATGCAAAAGGATGTCATAGTTTAATATGCAATCTTAATTCATATGTATACGACATCAGGTAGAGTTGAAAATGTAACAGATTTGCATTTTTGTTAGAGGTCTTTAATTAGGTATTTTAAGTTATAGACCATCACAAACATTGTAACTTTGACTCTTATAGGCAAGGGTAATGTCCTCAGCATGCAAGCAAATCAAGACTTTCTATGTGCTGGCTTGCTGAGGACATTCTCTTGGCCATAGCAGCTAGAGTTCTAATGTTCATGATGTTCTATAATTTTAAAAACTAAATAGACCTATTAAATAAATGTAATTGTGCTGCATTTTTTCAGCTCTACCTATTGTCCATACATATAGAACGTAGTTGCACATGCATTCTCGATTTAGAGTGGCAGAATCTTATTTTAGATGTGACGGAAAAATGACATGCATCAAAAGATGGTTTAGTACTTTAAAGATTGATCCTTTCTTATAGATTTTAGATGTTAATGGGGAATTTAGATGTTGAGGGGGGGGGGGGGGGTGTGTGTGAGATCCTTTCTTTGTCGCTATGATTTGGAAATGAAATGCTAATGATAGATCTGATCTAAAAAAGCAAGTACAAGGGAGAAGACATAAGAACAAGTGCACTTAGAACTAAGATGGAGATAATTGTACTTTGAATTTGAGCTTCACAACTATTAAAGTGTTATAACTAGTTGCAATTGATGATTTGGCAATTAGGGACCCTACAAATTTCTACTCTTAAAATTTTGCTGAAAGTAGGGATGGACTGTAGACACCTAAATCTGATTACATCAATAGGTAATCGTATTTAGTCATCTTCTAGGACATTATTGATTAAGTATTTACTAATTAATTAATTAATTGTCATCCCCTAGTTAATTAATTAATTTAATTAACTATAGTCCAATTGATAAAATCAAATGATCACCCAAGATCAATTTATGAATTAAATCCCTATTCCCCTATTAAATTGAATAAATCCTCAAATCTATTCAATTTAATTCCATACCCCCATTTTATTAAATAAATCATTTAATAAAATATCTAAAATCCTAAAAGCCTCCCTAAACCCTATCCTAACCCCTAATCCAACCCATTCACCCATACTAACCTCACTTAGCCACCTAACTAACCCATCCCATCAAAGCTAAGCTACTTGCCCTCTTAACTCCCTTTTTAAGCTAATCTTAATCCCCCTCTAAGCATGTGCACAACTTTAAGCAAGGGTTAAGACTTGCTAACCCAAGCTAAAGTTGAAATATCTCTTACACCTCTTACAACTCCCCTAATGTCTCTTACATCCCTCTTACATACTCAACCTCCCTCTTTACTCCTTCGACTAACCCTTATCCTATCCTCTCACACTCATACTCCTTGTGACAAGTGTCACCTCCCTATTGGTGCTAAACAAGCACAATCCATGTGCCCCCTTTTGAGTGCATCCTAGCCCTCCCTCACCATTTTTCTATCCTTGCATCCCAACCGTCCATCTCTCTACCCCTTGGCCTATAAATGAAACCCTCTCTCTTCACAAATATCATCCATCTTTTATGCAATGTTATAATGCTATTTTGAGAGCTTGAAAACTAAAAAAATACCATTATAATGTTAAAATACCTTCATGACTCCATTGTTGAAACCATCATTTATACACACCATCCATCCACTTGAAGCTTGAGCACAATCATGAGCATACATATCTACTTATCAAGGACAAATCTAATTCACCATGGATTATGCCATAAGGAGCCTACCATTCCTTGTTTGCTTCATTTGGTGGTGATAACCATATTCATCCTATCATAAGTGTTTTCCTTTTTTAGTTGTGTGAATGCTTTAATAGATTAGTATTCAATTTGCACTACTAGATAATAGGTTATACATGGACAAGTTCACAATGACGACTTGTCCCCAAGGACATTTTGAGTATCAACTTGTCCCATGCTGCAATGGCTGCCAAATTTTTTAAAAAATAATTTATCAAGTCATTGCAATTGCGATGGTTGTTTCAATATATAGCCATCAGTCCCACCACATTGTTGTCACATACCCATCGCAATTGCGATGGACTTTTTCAACTGATAGTCATTGCTCCCAAAGCACTATCATTACATACTCATCGCACTTGCGACGACCCTGTCCAAGAGATAGTCATCGACCCTACAACATAGTTGTCAAAATTGTAATGATAGAATAAAAGCATAATCCATCGTATTTGTGACGATCTACTGTTGCAATTGGGATGACGTGAAGATGGACTCTTGCCCTTGCCTTCTTCCAAGTTACAACAACATCATCCATCACAATTGCGACAGACGCCTTATTGGAAATAACAATGGAAAAGTAAGTTCTAAGAGGCGGGGCGGGGGGTAAATCAACACTTAACACTTTTGCCTCTAAAACACATCACCATTATCCATCTTATAACTTAACATATAAACTGAAATAACTTAACATGCATAATATCCATAGCATAAATTAAATAACATATAACATAATAAATTGGTTACCTAGAAATCCTCCAAGGAGAAGGTAAAACTGGGGTGGGGATGACACCCACAAATCTTCACTATTGCAGTTGTAAAGTGTGACCAATTATGGCTATAAAGTGTTGACCATAAGCTATGATCTACCCTGTGAGGGGTCTGCCCTATTAAATGCTTACAAGACTATTAGGTCTCACATTGACTAAAGGATTTCAAATTCACAATTAAGCAAGCACTCAGTTAAGATATTTACAACAGCCTGTTAGGACTACTTTGTATCACCCGTTAGAATGATTCAACACCTGATCCTTTGGTTAGCACCTTATTGCTTGATGTAAGATCTCCTCTTTGTTGTTTAATCCTTGATCCTCCTGATCATATCTATCTTTTCTAATCCTCTCATTGTTTGTTTGTGTTCCTCGTAGACTAATTCTTCTTTGCATAACTCTATCATAGCCATCATAGCCACCATGAATGCTCTCTAAACTCTTAGCATTTGTCCTCACACATCCATAAACTCTGTAGGGTTTTACCTCCTTAAATAAACATTGGTGGAGATGGGTTAGGTCAAAATCAATAGCTATGGTTGATTCTTATTACCGCCTTAACCTTCCCTAAATTTGATTGGTTGCATGCATTGCATAGGGATTCATAATATGACTCCATACTTATCTCTTAGAATCATAAATTCATGATTGTGTCGGCCAAAAGTGGTTTACATAAGAGTTTGTGCCATAATAGAAAGTTATGCGAAAAACTACTCAATGACATCCAAAGGCTCTGATGCTTGGCCTTCACTGTGCTGAATGTTGTAACTCGACTTTTGTATAACTTGACACTTACTGATACTCGACACCTAATTCATTCGACATGTATAGACTGCTTGACACTAGAGTGACTTGAAACATGCTATCTTCGTGGCACATACTGGTACTTGGCACTGACTAATCATATTACTTGACATGTATTGTCTAGAAACTTATGCTTGACTTGCTGCGATTGCTCGGCTTGCTCTAATCACTCAACATGCACTATGCACTTGGCTTGTACTGTAGTACTGCTAGATAATGACTAAGTGTTTTGTCATTGCCTTCTCAAAACAAAATGAGATCAACAATCTCTCCCTTTGACATGAGTGGAAAAAACACTTTGTTATGGCATATACATCCTTATTTTATGCTTAAGTTAGACAATGTCTCTTCTTTGTTCTACTTCTATACAAAACTTTTCAAAATTTTAAAATTTTGCATTTGTATCACAATGTTGTCTATCATCCATACCTTATTACTCCCCTGAGTAAATACTTTATTTATGTTTCTACTTCTATTACTCCTACTGAGTAGATATCTGCCTTGACAAACATTTTTTTCCCAAAATTTCATAATCCCCCTTTTTTGACACTTATGTCATTTGGGTTGTACACTTATAGAGTGTTTGTCTAAAAATGGCTTGTGTAGCTCCAAAATTATCTTCAAAGTTGCATCCCAATTATCTGATGTTGCATCTAGGGATTGATATTGAATGTCTAGTTGGGCAACAAGATCAACTAAGCCTTTATGTGTAGAAAGATGGGAATCTTTCTTCATTAGTGTTTTCTGCATAGGCTAGTTCCTTATGCAATACTTCCATGTGAAGTGTCAACATGGATTGGATACTGATTAGATGTTATGAGCCCAAGTTAACATTTGAATATATAAAATACACTTCAAACATAGATGTATATATTAATAAGTCAAGAAAGTATATGGTTATGAATTAATGTTACCTATATATCAAATAACTATAAGTGTTAAAACAAATAATAAATAAATACAAAATTAAATGAACTACATTATCTAAATTAAATAAATTATCCAATAAATATACCAAAACTATACAAACATTTAAAAGGGTTTAAATAAACAATTAATTAAAAGGTGGACCCTGAACATTTATAACATTCTGAAGGGAAATAACCTCGTCGACCCACTCATATAAATGAGTAGGGAGGATGCCATGTAAGAAAAAGAGGAAGATTTGTTTTGGGTATCAAATATATTGTACCTTGTAGGGAACTTCGAAGATCAAACTACCACATGGTTGGTTATTGGAAGAATGTGGAATATTCTATTAACCATTTGAGGCACATACGTTGTTTCTTAGATAGCTCAGACATTCTGCTTATGTTCACTTGATCGCTTCTAACATGTACTTGACACTGGGAGTAAATTACCAAATGTCTGACCCCACCACGAAGTGCAAAGGAAGACTCACTTGCATCAAGTATAGAGTTACGAGGTAGTCAATCAAGATATGTGGATAGAGTGTTAGCCATCGAGTAGAAGGAATAGTAAACTTTAATGCCATACTAAAGATTATTTTTTTTAGTGCTAAGAAATTTCAAAGGGTTATTTGTTACCAAGCCATTGAGGTAAGGTTAATAATTGTGTTAGTTAAGCTCCCTTCGTTATTTATTTAGCTTCATTTTATTATATATATATATATACATATATATACATATACATATATACATATACATATATATACATATATATATACATATATGTATATGTATATATATATATATATGTATATATACATATATATATATATATATATATATATACATATGTATAGATATATATCTATACATATGTATAGATATATATCTATACATATGTATATATATGTATATCTATATACATATGTATATATATGTATATCTATATACATATGTATATATATGTATATATACATATATATACATATGTATATATATATACATATGTATATATATATGTGTATATATATGTATATATACATATGTATATATACATGTGTATATATACATATATATACACATGTATATATACATATGTATGTATACATATGTATATATACATATGTATACATATGTATATATACATATATATACATATGTATATATACATATATATATATGTATATATACATATGTATATATACATATATATATATGTATATATACATATATATATATATGTATATATACATATATATATACATATGTATATATATGTATATATACATATATATATACATATGTATATATATGTACATATATATATATATATATATGTACATATATATATATACATATGTATACATATGTATATATACATACATATATATATATATATATATATATATATATATATATATATATATATATATATATATATATATATAGGTAAATATGATGTTAAGAATAACATTTAGAAATAATATTCCATAATATGGAATTTGACCAAGTAATACTATTAAATGTTAAAGGTTAATTTGATGTATAGAAAGATAACTTTGAAATTTTGGATAGATCTAATTAACTACTTTAACTCCATAGTGCCAGTGTAGGAACTATGCTCATCTCTATATGAATGGTTGTGTGCCAGCATAGAGATTGAGGGCATTTCTATAAGAATGGCTAGATGAGTAAATGGAATCTCATAGTGCCAGTATAGGAAGTGAGATTCTCGTATGAATGGCTATCGTGCCAGTGTGAGAGATGAGTAATCCTATATGAAGGGCTAAACGAGGAATGGATAATGGCTAGAATATTCTGATGATGTCAACATATGCATATGTGAGCCTTAAAGGGTGCATTCTAGGAAAGACAGTTGATCAAATGAGGAACCTGATCTAGAGATATCTTTAAGGTTGGTTTAGGATAGAGGGTAGAATAGTGAAATATATTTTATTATTGTGTAAGTTCTAACATTGGTTTTGCAGGTATTGTTGTCCTTGCTAGTGGGGACATTATAGTGGTATCAGAGCATAATCTTGTCATCCTGTGGAATTGGTTATTCCATGCATTGTCACACCTTAAAGAACGATGGCTACAGAACTAGCCCAAGAAGTAAGGAACTTTATAGAACAGACTAATGAGAGATTTGAAAGGACTAAAAACTCCAATAAGGTACTACTAGAATCTATACAAAATGTAAGCAATAATAATAACAAAAATGAGAGACTTAACTCACAGAGGGACCATCATTTCACTCATGAGGAAAATGAACCCTGGTCACAAAGTTCAGTCCCACAAGAAACATCCCCCTTGTTCATTTTGAGAGAAGAACCTATTGTGGATAATGGAACAACCACTAATAGTGTGGAAGAAATTGCACAAATGTATGCCAGCTTATATCTAAATCTTTGACAACTTATTCCCTTTAAAGAATAGTATGAATCTAAACTCATAGAAAATAGAAAGAAGCATCATGTAGATGAAGACCTTCAGAAGAAGGTAAATAAGTTAAAATTATCATGTTTTAACAGGCCGAGAGAAGAAACTGCTCAATCATGGGTCCAAAAGTTAGATACATATATATCCTATAGTCCTATGACAGAAAAAGGTGTTGTCAAGTTTTCCCTACTTCATTTAAGAGGATCATCCCACAAATGGTGCCACTACGACCAGATCTCCTTGGGGCTCAAAAAATTTACCACCTATAGTGAATTCACTCAAAGATTGATGAGTAGGTTTGATCTAAAGGATCCTGAATTGTACTTCCAACATCTAATTCACCTAAAACAATCAGGGTTAGTAGAAGAATATAAAAATCAATTTCAAGATCTAGCCATAATTGTTCCAAATCTATCCCAAGGCCAACTCACTTATATCTTTATAGGAGTAAAAGATTTTATTTAAAACCATTTAAAACCCCTTGAATTGAAAAATTTAGAGGAAGCCATTAGGAAGGCAAAAAAAACTGGAGTCTAATACAACGAAGGAAAGATCTAAGAATTTCACATCCCAAAGATCTTATCAAGATGAAGGGCCAATAGGGACTCACCAAGAGAGATCATGCTATGTGTGTAAAGAAACTTGGAGCAAAGAACATCGTTGTCAAAAGAGAAAGGAGTTAGCCAAAAAGAACCTATGCTTTAGATGCAAGGAACCATGGAAAATGGACAATGGTGTAAAAGAGGACAAATGAATAAGATCGAAGAAATATATGAAGGTAATCCCAACAAAAAGGAGAGACATAAGGAACAAGAACATGGGACATTAGTAGTCATCACTCAAGTCAATGGGGATAGCCCCATTTGTATCAATAGAACATTATAAAAAGAAGAAATCATGAATTAAATAAAGCTTAAGAGTAGTTTTGCTTGAGGACAAGCAAAATAGGGAAGGGCAGACTATTATGAGCTTGAGTTAACATTTGAATATATATAATACACTTCAAATATACATGTATATATTATTTTCAAACTCTTTGAATGCCTAATATAATATATTAATAAGTCAAGAAAGTATATGGTTATGAATTAATGTTACCAATATCAAATAACTAGAAGTGTCACAACAAATAATAAATAAATACAAAATTAAATGAACTACATTATCTAAATTAATTAAATAATCTAATAAATATACCAAAACCATACAAACCTCCAAAAGGGTTTAAATAAACAATTAATTAAAAGGTGGACCCTGCACATTTACAACCTTCTGAAGGGACGTAACCCCTTCGACCCACTCATATAAATGAGCAGGGAGGATGCCATGTAAGAAAAAAGGAAGATTATTTTTGGGTATCAAATATATTGTACCTTGTAGGGAACTTTGAAGATCAAATTGCCACATGATTGGTGATTAGACAGATGTGAGAATATTCTATTCAGCATCTAAGGCATATACATTGTTTCTTAGATAGCTCAAGCATTCTACTCATGTTCGCTCAATCACTTCTAACGTGTACCCAACACTAAGAGTGTGATATCCCCATCTTGACATATATATTTTAATAATAAATAAGTATAATATATAAAGTTATATTATTAAAATGATTAATAAAGATTATAAATTATTATATATCATATATATTATAATACATATATAATATATATACACATATATATTAGATATTTAATATACTATTGAATATAAATAATATTAATAATGCTAATACTATTAATAATGATATCATTATAGATATAATATATATTATTAAACGTATATAAATTATATATATATATATATATATATATATATATGGTATTATTAATATAAATAAATATAATTATAATTCTTAAATATAATATAATTATTATTAATGAAAGGACATGACTCTATAAAACATGCATATATATACAAAATCAAACATCGAGAGGAAAAACATATTAAATATTATCAAACAAATACAAATAAAAAAGAAAATTAGCAAATGTTTCAAAACGAGACATTACAAGTGGTATCAAAGCATCTTTCCTGCCATCTTGTGGAAACTAGTCGATAAAAAATCAGCAAAAATAATAATGTTAGCCTACAAAAATACAAATAGTAATCAAACACAATATCTAAAAGATTAAATATGAAAAAACATGTGAAGTTTTTATCAACATGCCTCAAGGGAATTACATTTCAAGGAAAGATAAGGAAGTATGTGAGATCTTTTATGACAATGGATATATACAAAATATATTATAAACTTTTAAGCAAATGCATATAGCAGGTGTAAAACCAATTTGATTACCTTTTCCAAACATGCGATGGGAGAACTGGGCAGAGCGTGATAAAATGAATATGTTGAACACACGTTTGAAACACAAACCAACACACCTAACATATACACAACTAAGCTCACAACTACCATAGCCAAAGGTTGTAAGATTGAGTTATTCGACACATGTAAAGAAAATAATCATGACGGATATTTGGTAATAGAAATACAAAATTAGAAGAAAAAAGTGCATAAATATATATATCAAGCTAACAACTAAAAATGAGATAATTATTCGAGAATTGAGAATAGTACGCAGAGATTGTAACAGAATTAATGAAGAAATTGTGGCGGATAGATTGTGTTCATTGAAACAAATTAGAGAAGGAAGTTTTATTAGAATCCAAATGAGTTAAAGGGAATTTACTATAGCGATAAGGGCAAAAATGGAGGGATAATTAGAAAATTAGATATTAAAATCATCAGTTTCGAGAATAGGAGTTCAAATCAAACCCAGAATGCTCTTGTCACGATATGAGTAACCACCAATGGCATATAAGGTCTAACATGGATTAAAAGATATAAGTGATACAAGTATTACATTTGAAGTAACGCTATGTATTCAAGTGACAACGTCAAGGAGCAAAATATATGACTTTGAGAATAGTATCGTGTTAAATTTTTTAGGAATGATATAATAATGGTATGTTTGAATTGATCTATATTTGTAATCCCCATGTCAACAATCTACATTAAATTAATAACATACATTGAGTGATGAATTTAGGAAGGGAAAGAATATAAGTCAAAAATCATATTTAAAATAAAGTGGCTTCATATTCAAAAGGCCATGAAATAAATGTCACATATGAAGCAAAACCTACCATCGGCGGGCAAAAGACATACCCCTTGAAAAGTCCAGATTATAAAGAGATACAATCGTACCATTTCATCACAAATTAAAAAGGGAGATGAATATATGTTTAGGCATATTTACAAACAAGTACTATAGAAAATGATAAATTGTTTGCTAAAATATGTTGAATGAGGAACACATCAATAACAATGCAAAGGACAAGAGATTGAATTTTTGTCAAATGAAGATCATTACATACCTAATTAAGGAACAAACTTGTGCAATACTTTGTACACATTAGCTAGGCACTCGATCAATGCAAACATATGAGATACATCCACTCAAGAAAGTGAGCTTCGCAAGGAGTCTAATAATCACAAAGATATTGATATGGGAGAAGTCCAAAGGCAAGGACCCACTATTCATATCAAATGGACGGAATAGAGGATTAAACTAGAGGAAGACCTTAAGTGGATATGAAGATTACTTCATATTCCTAAAGCACCACTTCAACATATAAAGGTGATGAGGTAAGTTATATATTTTCTTCATATATTTTATTAAGTAATAATTGTTAAGTGTCCTTATTATTGATACATTTTGTTATTGTGAAGAATATTGAACAGTCTAATACCTCCTATCAATGATTTTAATTAACTAGTTACAATGAAATGAAATTGATTCTTAAGTTGATAGGTAATGATCAAATAATTATCGAATTAGATATTTGCCATTAAATAATGATTAAATATAATTAAGTTTTCAATCTAAGTGAGATTAGTTTCTAAACATTATCAAATAATATTGTTAAGTAAAATCAATAAGGTCATCATCTTCCAAGATAAGATAAGGCTTGCGGTGGCCTAGGCTGGGTGACACCACTCAAATGTACTAGGTAAGGCCTACAGTGAGATGGGCATTGGGCCGCATCATCCAAGGGTACTAGGTAAGGCCTACGGTGGAGTGAATACCCTGGGGTACATCATACAAAGACACTATCTTGGAGATGATGATCGGAGAGAGATAACAATAATGACGGAGAACGGTGAGGCCCATGATTGGGTAACAGGGCACCCTATTATAGTTTCTTCTCGCATACTCAAGAAATGATGAATTAATATTAGAATGAACTATACTTTTGATTGACAAGTCACTAAATTGATACTGTAGACACCTTATCCGAAGATTGATTTATATATAAATGTGTACTAATGATTTTTTGTGGTTGCAGGTTCACAATCAAGGAATTACATAACGTGTGTATTGTGTGCTTGCATTGTGTATGCTTCGTGTCTTCATCTGTCTGCATCATGTTTGCTTTGTGTTTTCATCTGTCTACATCGTGTATGCTCCGTGCTTTCATGCATTCATGTGATTACTTGTATTTGCTTTCTATTCTCATTCATCAAGATCTATATCTTATAAATCTTTTAGAATTTGGTATTCAACTATATTTTGTGTTTGTGAAGGAGCTTGTGTATGAATGATTTTGCTTGAGGGAAAGCAAATTCGAGAGGGGAGGATTGTGATATCCCCATCTTGACATATATATTTTAATAATAAATAAGTATAATATATAAAGTTATATTATTAAGATATTATATATATTATCATACATATAATATACATGTATACACACACACACACATATTAGATATTTAATATAATATTGAATATAAATTATTTATATATATCAATACTATAATATATAAAATTAATAAATAATATTTATAACGCTAATACTATTAATAACGATATGACTATAGATATAAGATATGTTATTAAAAGTATATAAATTATATATATAATTAATATAATTATTATCAACGAAAGGACATGACTCTATAAAACATGCATATATATACAAAATGAAACATCAAGAGGAACAACATGTTAAATATTATCAAACGAATACAAATAAAAAGGAACATTAGCAAATGTCTAAAAATAGTACATTACAGAGAGTAAATTAGCAAATGTTTGACCCCACCATGAAGTGTAGAGGAAGACTCACTTGCATGAGGTATAGAGTTACGAGGCAATCAATCAAGCTACTTGGACAGAGTGTCAGCCATCGAACAGAGGGAATAGTAAACTTTAATGCCATACTAAAGATTGTTTTCATCGTGCTAAGACATTTCAAAGGTCTATTTGCCATTAAGGTAAGGTTTATAATTGTGTTATTTAAGCTCCCTAAATTATTTATTTAGCTTTGTTTTATATTACTTATATATTAGTAGATATATGGTGTGCGTGTGTGTGTGTGTGCGCGCGCGCGTGTGTGCATGTGTGTGCGTGCATGTGTGTGCACGTGCGTGTGTGTGTGTGTGAGAGAGAGAGAGAGAGTAAGTAAAGATGATGTTAAGAATAATATTTAGAAATAATATTCAATAATATGGAATTTGACCAAGTAATACTATTAAATGTTACAGGTTAATTGGATATATAGAAAGATAGCTTTGAAATTTTGGATAGATCTGATTAAATACTTTAACTCCATAGTGCCAATGTAGGAACTATGCTCATCTCTATATGTATGGTTGTGTGCTAGTATAGAGATTGAGGGCGTTTCCATAAGAATGGCTAGATGAGTAAATGAAATCTCATAGTGCCAGTATAGGAAGTGAGATCCTCGTATGAATGGTTATCATGCCAGTGCGAGAGATGAGTAACCCTATATGAATGGCTAGATGAGGAATGGATAATGGCGAGAATATTCTAATGATGTCAACATATGCATATGTGAGCCTTAAAGGGTGCATTCTAGGAAAGATGGTTGATCAAATGAGGAACTTGATCTAGAGACGTCTTTAAGGTTAGGTTAGGATAGAGGGTAGAATAGTGAAATATATTTTATTATTGTATAAGTTCTAACATTAGTTTTGCAAGTATTATTGTCCTTGCTAGTAGGGACATTACATTAGAGTAGATATAATATTAGCATCATGTGCTTGGAGCTCGACAAGCCTAGTCAACAGTAACCATTGAAAATTTAAATGACTATTACTTGGAGATTGTTGCAGTGTAGTACCTGTGAGTTGCAATCTCCTTGCAGCTGGTCAATAGCATGTTGTGTCTCCTTAGAGAATATATCAATGTTTCATAACTTTGTGTATAGAGAGAAACTGTTCTCTAATACCTTTTTTACATTTTCCATTTTGGTTGCGAGATCAACTTGTCTAATTGCAACAAAACTATTTATCTTCTCCAAAACCTTCGTATGAAACTTTCTTTCAAACCATTCTAATAGTTTTACATTAGAGTCTAGATCTTCTTCCTTAATCTTGTCCACTATGGTGACAAGTTGCTATGTAATAGTCTTATCTTCATTTATTGTTTGGAGGCTAAAAGCATTAATGAATATGTCTTTGATTCCATACAAAACTTTCTTTTGCTCATACTCCCTCCTTAAAATTTATTACCTTTTCTTCCTTTGTATAGCATCTTGAAGAATGCTCATTTCTTCAATAGTAATTGTATTCAAATCAAACTTTTGGTAGCTCAATCAAATCATCTAAGATTACATCCTGAAATGATGTAACATCAGCACTCTTGATTGTGTTGGAACTTGGCCTTGATATTTGCAATGGGGTGTCCTGTGTACTTGGCCTCTAAAGACCTTGATTGTTGATAGGAGATGTAGAGATTGGCAAAGTAATTAGTGTTTGTATGGTAATTTGCTCCTCGGGTGCAATAGTCAACTTATCCTCTTTAGCCTTTTCTCCTTCTTTCTAAACTTCACCCTGTGATGGTGAAATAGGTACAAGACTTGCTTCCTTACCCTTGTTCACTTTTTTTCCATCCTTGTCAACAATTACTAGAGCTGGTAAACTTGAATTGTTTAGGCTTGACACTGATATACTTGAAGGTTGTACTTCTGCTTCTTTCATTTAAATGACAACTGTTGACATTATAGATGGTGTCTTTATTGTAACATCTTTCTATTCAAGGTTTACACTTTGATCTTTATGTAGATCTTTTGATTCCTTTTCCTTTACCTCTATCACTTGTGGGGGCACATTTGATGTGTCTTGTTGTTTCTCCCCTGTAGATGCAAGTTGTTCCTTTTGTATCTCATCTATTCTCACTGATACTGGGTTACTGCATGGAATAGTTGCATTGATAGAATCTTGTTGTAACTTCTTCAAATCATCATCAGTCAAAGGATTTACATTTTGAGATGTATAATTAGGAACATCCTTGATAATAACTAAGTCCTTTTGACTCTCTTGGTCTCCATCTAGGGGTTTGGTACTCAACACTTGTACATCCTATTGCTCTTCTCCAACTATGGCTTCCTTTGTCGTTTCTTATGTTCCCTCCACAATACCTTCCTTGATTGGATCCTCTTTCTCTTCCACATCTTTTTTAGGTTCTTGCTCTTCTTTCTCTCATTTCTCCTCTATAGCTTTTATGCTTAACCCATAAATGGATTTCCAAAGCAATGTGCTTTTGGTTACCACATCCTCTACTTTCTTCTTCAGAATTTGAAATGCTCTGTATTTGGGAGAAAAATTCCTTTTGTGTTTCTCCATTGCTTCTACAATCATCTACTTATCCAAAGCAGACATAACTTGGGCTAATGTAGCCTCTCTTATTTTCCTTTCAATAGTCAAACTGGATTTCCATATTTGCTCAACTCTATCATACAGACTCTTTGGTACGGAGTTGGAAATCTCTAGAGGAATGGTCTTAAAAGTTACCATCATATCATATATGACCTCTATATTATTTTTATCTACACTTCCTAACTTATCAAAATCTATATGTGTGAAACTTGAAAAATCCGCATTGGTCTTAATATTTTCACACAAATTGTTAATGTTAGATGAAAGATTTTGGCTTACCATTTTGTATTGACTCAATTCATCAGACTCTATCTTCTCCTTAGTTGAATCCTCTTGTGGCTTGTAGTTCTTCCTCAATCTCTTCAAAGTCTTTTGAGCAGGTTGGCTTGACTCTGGAGTGGCACTTCCTCTTTTACCTTTTGGCTTAGTAGCTTCTTTAGCATGTGCAGTAGCTGCCCTAGTGCTTGACCTTGTCAAAGGTACAACTAGCTTTTGTTGTGACTACTTCACAATCTTCTTTGGTTTCTTTACTTTCTTTTTCTTTTTCGCTTCTTCTCAATTGCCTTAGGTGCTTCGCTAACTTCTTCTTCCTTGACACCTTCAACATCATCATCTTTGTCTTCACCCAAACCTTGAGTGAGCTCAAGAGGTCCTTGACCTTGTTCTTCTACCTCATCTTCATCTTCATCATCATCTTCTTCTTCTCCTTCTCCAAGCTTCTCTTTTAACTTCTTTACTATCTTGTTCTTCTTTCTTATTACTGAGGTAGTTTGTAAATTTATTGTTATTCTTGATTTAGCCTCATCATAGTTTCCAAATGACATAGCATCCTTGTTAATTTCCTTTGCCAAAAGAGTTGTGATTGTTGTTGAGGTTTCATCTACATTAATTTTAAATGGAAAGGGTTTTAACCATCTAACCTTAGGTATTGTTGCTTGCACATATGTGTAATCTGCATCAACTAGGAAACACACATCATTGTAATGTTGTTCCATTAATGATACATGAATCCTCAATCTTTGCTTCATGGATTTCTTTAAATCCTCAAAATAGCTAGTCATTATTGACTCAAAATTGTCTCCAAGTTGTTTAATGAGCTTTGCCATCTATTATGTAATTGACCTATTGTTCTTCCAAAATATTTTACCAAAAGTGGGGAATGTGTTTTGCACATAGAAAAATATGCAAACAATCAAAGAACCGAACTTACAAGATGCACTTTTGGCCTTCTTGGTGGCTTCCAAATTTTCTGATAATTGTTGAAGTTGCAAACTTGTTAGGTCATAAGAAGGGTCCCTCTTTACAATTTTATAACCCAAATCAACTGCGATACATGAAACACAATTCAATCGACTTGACTAAAAGAATTTGTGAGCTATAACTCTGATTGCAAAGGCTACGAAGGGATTTGAAATTGTATCAATTGACATCCCTCACTTGTTCCATACAACACATATGTTCTTCTCAATAACCTCCTTTGAATCACTCTGCATGCTATCTAGTCTATCTAGGGTAGGGTACCTTGATACTCTATTCATAATCCTTTTTGAAATTTTGATTGGTCCATTCTCTAGCCACCTTTTCAACATCAATCTTTCCTTTACCTCTATTGAATTCACTTCTTGGTGCAAGTGACCGAGTTGGATAGTTTTTGTTGACATGATCAATCTTAAGACAGCTAAAGCACACAATCATTTTTAACCATCTATTGTAGTTACCCCTGAAATGTGTTCTAATACATTTTTCAAGGATGTGACCATATTCTTGGCAATAGTGATAACTATACCTTGTGTTGTAATCTCAATCATAAGAATTTCCATTATGGTATACCTTTGTCTATTTGATTGATGTTCATGTGGATTTAGATCTACATTCATATGCCTTGTGTCCATATTTTTGATAGTTGTAACAATAACCTTTGAATATTTGAGTGTTGATGGTCTTGGTCTTGATTTCATGTGCTTGATGTCCTTGCTTCTTGCATTTATGACAGTCTCCCTTGAATTTCTGCTAGGGTTTTGATTTCTAGTGTTTCTCTTGCAAACATTTTCTTTGTGACCCAATTTTCCACAGTGATGACAAGTGGGCTTGATGTGCTTTCCCTTGTTGCTCCTTTGTTCACCACTCCTAGATTATTCTCCTTTTTCAGTTGTGGAATAACCTAAACCAGTAGTGACATTCCTTGATCTTGGTGATTCCACTAGTTTCTCAAAGTACTTGATGGCTTCACTAGGCTTGTTGAGCTTTCCTTTCTTAGTCTTTAATTCATTCTGCAGTAGGGTATTATGTGTTTCCAAAGTTGTAATCTCAATGTCTTTCCTATTCAGTTCTTGATTTCCAATCATCAACTGATTCATTGTATCCAATTGCATGTTTGCAAGCTTTTGCACATCTGATGTCTTCTCTTCAAGTTTGTTAGCTAGAAGTCTTTTGTCTTCTTCAATCATGGTTCTATCTTCTTCAACTTTCTTTTCCAATTCAGCTGTCTCACACAACAATATTGATTATGCTTCCTGTTCTCATTTTAGATTCCAAACTTCTCCGTTTACGACACCATTCTTTTCCATCATATTTGCAATTGTTGCATCAAACCCTTCTAAGTTTTCGTCCTCAAATAATCTAGTAGTGTCTACTTGTTGATATTGAGTGTCATCATGTTGAATGGCCAATTCCTTTCTTCTTTTTAATGGATGCTTTAGTTCATCTCTTACCTCTTTGAGTTGATGTAGGGAAAGTTGTATTTCAATCTTTTAGTTCTCAATAGTCTTTCCCAATTTGTAGACTTCCATCTTCAAAATCTTACCTCCAAAGCTATAAAAAATTTCTTCAAGAGAACTAAGCTCTGGTACCAAGTGTTGGAAATAACAATGGGAAAGTAAGTTCGGGGGGGGGGGGGCGGGGGTGCTTGTGAATCAACACTTAAAACTTTTGCCTCTAAAACACATCATTATCATCCATCTAATAACTTAACATATAAATTGAAATAACTTAACATGCATTACATCAATAGCATAAATTAAATAAAACATAACACAATAAATTGATTACCCAAAAACCCTCCAAGGAGAAGGTAAAATTGGGCTGGGGATGGCACCCACAAAGCTTCACTACTACAGTTGTAAAGTGTGATCAATTATGACTAAAAAGTGTTGATCATAAGCTATGATCTACCTTGTGAGGAAATCCTTACAAGACTATTAGGTCTCACCTTCACTAAATGATTTTATACTCACAATATAGTAAGCACTCGGTTAAGAGATTTACAACAGCCTGTTAGGACTACTAATGTAACACTAATCTTGCTTCTACTCCAACTCCCTCTAGGGCCTCCTTAGATCTTTTTTCTGACCTGATAGGGTTACTCACTACCCTATTCTCCTTAGGATCTTCACTATGAGATCCTACATCCTTCAATTAGTGGACATCAATTGAAAATAACTACAACTCCATCCATTGCTTCCTAGGCTTGCACTAGCCCAATGCTTCCTCAACATTAATTTCATATCATGCCTCCTTTTGATCAATAAAGACTCCAAAAATAGGCATAGGTCTTTTGAAGGTCATTTGAATCCCTTCCAAGATCTAAAACCACTTTGGATATTGGAACCCTAATTGAGTTCACAAAAAATACATTATTTGCTTCCTAAACAACCAAACGAGGCTATGAGCAATTAAACCTACTATTGATGAAAATCTTGAATCACTTGAAAAAGTCCTTAATAAGGAGGGGAAATAATTCTTGATCCAGACACCCTTTTTAGAGACCTAAAATATTTCTAAGGTCTTTAGCGCCCAATCTATTCGTACAGTACGACCTATAAATGTGCCTAAAAATAAGGTTTTAAGGCTTTTTAAGCCTGTCTAGCAAGAACTTAACTTCCACCTCCTAAAATATTTCACCAATACTTCCCATTGGGTTTGGGACTTTTACACTCATACTACTACCTTCCTCCAAGCTTGATTGAAGCTATCTATGCTTTCGATCCCTCCTAACACCCCTACAATCCACTGTGATCCCTAACCATGCAATTGTGGCTTGCCTAGGGCATCACCTTGAAAATGACTCCCTAGCTTTCCAAGGCCCCTCCTTCACTATACAAGATGTACATGGAGTCATTTTCCTAATCCAAAAGCCTATACAAATCCTACAATGGGAAGAGGCTTTATGACTCCATTTTGGCCAACTGCCTGGTTGAAGACAACAAACTAGCAAGAAACAAAATAATTTGAGCTACCAACTAGGAAACCAAAAAAATACAATCTAACACCAAAAAAAATCTAGAAAGGAACTATACAAACATTTCTACTATTTATCACATTTCATTCAATCCAATGAAAAGCCAAACTACTCAAAAAACAAGAACTGGCATTGTTATTGTCTTGTTTCAGTCTGTACATATAAAACCAAAACTTCATGCAAGCCCTTGATCAAGTTGGGAATGGCCTTAAATACTTGTCCAAAATCCAACACTAACTATTTCAAATAGTTACCAAGCTTCATCCATGAAATTGCTCTCATGCAACAAAAAGTTGACAACATTGACAACTTTTGAGCAACTTTTAAAACTTTTTGAATGTTGTACTCAAACTTGTTCCAAAGGCTACCAAACTTCATCAAAAGCTTCAAAAGGACTTAAAACGTGTAAAAAGGACCTTAATCCACTTATTTGGCCATTCTACTCTCAAAATCCCACAATTTTCCTATTTGATCTAAAAAGGACAAATTTTGCAACTATGGCCTAGTAAGACTTCCTACAGTCAACACAACTCAACTTAGGACTAAGTTATTCCCTTTATTATCCTAGTGGTGTGGCTAGCACCACTACAAGAAAAAAAAATTTAGGAGACCTAGGTCTTCCATAAGCCCTACCTAGATGCCCCTGCACCATACTCCCCTACAGAGAAAAACTGTCACTCCTATAGGCAATAGATCTTTGGAGATGCCCACCTTGTTGAAGTCTGCCTCAACAATCCAAGTTGCCTCTAAATTTGGCTTGTGTCTCCACTTGATGAGGTGTTCCTTGAATACCTTGTGCCTGGTGATCTTTTTGACTCTTGAGTCCAACACTTGTTTAGCTTCTAGCTTGCTAGGTGAAGGTACCACTATAGGTCCCAGATCAGCACTGTCTCCCTAATTATTGTGAGCAATCTCAGGTAATAGACCTTTGAATTGAACCAAGTATTGCACATTAAAAATAGGAGAAATGCCCAAATCTGATGGTAAATCAACCTTATATGCATTGGCCCCATATTTTTCTATGAATTTACAAGGTCCCACTCTTTTCATCTATATTTAGTTGGTACACCTTTTTGCAATCTGGATTTGTTCAAGTGCACCATGACATAATCTCCAATAGAAAACTGAATGTCTCTTCTGCTCTCATCTACCTTGGCCTTCAACTTTTGTTTCCTATCTTGGATAGTCTTCTTTACCTGCTCCTAGATTTCCTTCATAGTTTGAGCGAAGTCCTCAACATGTCCAATTCTATATTTCATGCCTCCCAGATCTCTCAACTCACATACACCCTTTGGATGCATCCCATATACAATTTCAAATGGGCTTCTGCCTATGATTCTATTCTTATTGTCATTGTAAGCATATTTTGCTTGGGGAATGATAACATCCCATGTTTTCCCATATTCCTTAGTTAGGCACCTCAAGAGGTTACCCAACATCCTGTTAACCACCTCAGTCTGGTCATCTGTTTAAGGATGGTAGGCTGATCCAAATGAATGATTTGTACCAAGTCTGCTCCACAAATTCTTCCAAAAATGGCTCATGAACTTCACATCTCTATCTGAAACATACTCAATGGAAGTCCATGAATCTTCACAATCTCTTCAAAGAAAAAGTGTGCAATGTGGCTAGCATCATTGGTAGTCTTGCATGGAATGAAGTGCACCATCTTACTGAATCTATTAAACACTACATAGATACTATCATATCCCTATTTTATCTCAGGTAAACCTTCAATGAAGTCCATGCTCACACACTCCCATGTCCTATATGGGACTGGTGTATACAAGAAAACTTAACTTTTTAGGAGCACGCGTAAGCAAGAAAATGTTAGTTGTACATGTTGTCAAAGATTCAAAGTAAATCAAAATATAACTAATTCTATACTTGAGTTTTACAACTTAGTGCAACTGAAAACAAAGAGTCCTCATGGAACCTCATAGTAGGTCAACAAGGGTGCCCACAAGAGGCCTTGTTGGTGTGCTCAATAGTGAACAACATGGATGTGCTCTCCCAAACAAAACTATTGAATGAATCCCAAGATGATTTGAAATGAAATGCAAGATATATGAAGTTGTCTAGATATGAAGAGAATGCTTCAAAAAATGGTTATGGATGCAACCGTGCTCAAAGCATTAAGGATAGTCAATATGGATGCAAGAAAATAAATTAAATTTACAATGCAAATGAAATAAAGCTAGCAACTACAAAAGTTTAGCCATATTGCATGAAATTACTAAGAGCTCTAGAATTATACTAGCATGATAACAATGAAAATGAGGGAGATGATGCATGCTTGACACAAGGGCTCTATTTATAAGCTTGAGAGAGGCCTTAAGGAGGTGGCATCTATGTGGCATCCACATAGGTGCCACAAGCGAGACACATGGGCTAAGGGGACAAGCCATGCAAAGGTCAACATAAGTCTTTTTGTGATTGAGATGGCTCAAGGTGTGCTCACACATGTGTGAGCAACCTTGGAGAAAGGAAAAGGGGATAAGTGTGTAAGAGTGTAAGAGACTTTTTGGATAAATTAATAAAAAGGGGGGCTTTCTTGGATCTTGAGTTGCTCACACGTGTGAGCAACCACATAGGGGGTAAATGGTGTTTAGGAGGGTATTTAGGATAATTAAGTGAGATTAACTAGTGGGTAGGCCTAGAAGGATGAGAGTGATGGGTGGTAGACTAGGTTTTAGGTGGGATTAGGATTAAATCAAATAAGATTTAATTTAATCATAGGATTATAGAATTTAATAAAGTGGAGGAAAATTAAATAAATTGAAATTTGTTTAAAAGGGTATTTATCGAGCACTATGCATTAAATAAATTTAACACATTAGAGGGAAGTATTAAAATTAAATTTAAATACATTAGGGAAGTGTCTATTTAATTAAATAAGTAGAAGAATATGAAAAATATAATTATTTAATAAAAAATCAATAATAGTGTCAAAGGAAATATTAATAAATGAATATAGTGTTTAGGACAAATTTGAGTGTCTACAATTGGTAAGGATTGATATAAACCTACATTTACTCATTCCACCCTTGGCTTTCATACACACCATGCATTGCTCAACTTACTCAGTCACATCCCTGACTAGTTTTAGCCAATAATAGAATCTTTGGACCAATTCTAAAGTTCTTTTTACACCGAAGTAACCACTTAGGCTCCTATTGTGCTTTTCATAAATGAGGTTCTTACTCATGGATCCTTTTAGAACACATAGATGGTTACCCTTAAATAGAAACCCATTCTAGAAAGTAAATTCAGAGAACTTTCTATGGAAATGGTTCTCAAAATTAGAAGATATCTTGTATGCCTCTGCAAAGTCTTCATCCTCCTTATAGAGACTCTTGAAGCTCTCTATCCCAATGCTATGTAATTGAACTTCTTGGATAGTTAATAATCTCCTACTCAATGCATCTTCCATCTTGTTCATTTGCCCTTTCTTATGCTTGATTGTGAAAGCGAATGCTTGTAAGTACTCCATCCATTTCAAATGCCTATTACTTAACTTCTTCTAAGATTTAATATAACTTAGGGCTTGGAAAAGTCCTTAACAAGGAGGGGAAATAAGTCTTGATCCAAACACCTTTTTCAGAGACCTAAAATATTTCTAAGGTTTTTGGCCCCCAATCTGTCTGTACAGTACAAGCTATAAATGTGTCTAAAAACAAGGTTATAAGGCTTTTTATGCCTATCTAGCAAGAACTTAACTTCCACCTCCTAAAATATTTCACCAATACTTCCCATTGGGTTTGGGACTTCTATACTCATACTACTACCTTTCTCCAAGCTTGATTGAAGCTATTTGTGCTTTCAATCCCTCCTATAACCTCTACAATCCACTATGATCCCTAGCCATGCAATTGTGGCTCACCTAGGGTATCACCTTAAAAATGCATCCCTTGCTTTCAAGGGACCCTCCTTCACTATATAATATGTACATGGAGTCATTGTCCTAATCTGAAAAGCTCTTATAGATCCTATGGTGGGAAGAGGCTCTATGACTCCATTTTGACCAACTGCTTGGTTCATGGCAACAAACTGGCAAGGAAAAAAATAGTTTAAACTACCAAGAAAGAAACCACAAAACTAAAATCTAACACCAAACAATATCTAGAAAGGAACTATACAAACATTTCTACTAGTTATCACACTTCATTCAATCCAATGAAAAGCCAATATACTAACTAGCACTGTTATTTCCTTATTTTAGTCCGTACATATAAAACCAAAAGTTCTTCCAACCCCTTGATCAGGTTAGGAATGGCCTAAATTGTCCAAAATCTAACACTAACTATTTCAAATAGTTACCAAGCCTCCTCCACAATGTTGCTCTAATGCAACAAAAAGTTGTCAATGTTGTCAATGACAACATTGACAACTTTTGAGCAACTTTTACAACTTTTTGAATGTTGTACTCAAACTTGTTCCAAAGGCTATCAAACTTCATCAAAAGCCTCAAAAGGACTTAAAACATGTAAAAAGGACCTTAATCCACTTATTTGGCCATTCTACCCTCAAAATCCCACAATTAGCCTATTTGACCTAAAAAGGACAAATTTTGCAACTAAGGCCTAGTAAGACTTCCTACACTCAACAGAACTTAACTCAAGAATAAGCTATTCCCTTTATTATTCTTGTGGTGTGGCTAACACCACTACAAAAAAACAAAAATTTAGGATCCCTAGTTCTTCGATGAGCCCTACCTAGGTGCCACTGCACCAACTACTCTATTAAGAGATTTAGTCTGTATCACTTATTATAATTATTCAGTACCTAATCCTTCGGTTAGCACATTACTACTTGATGTCAGATATCCTCTTTGTTGTTTATTTCTTGATCCTCTTGATCAAACCTATCCTTTCTAATCCTCTCACTACTTGTCTCTATTCCTCTTAGACTAATTCTGCTTTGCATAACTCTATCATAAACACCATGAATGCTCTCTATAACTCTTAGCATTCATCTCCTCAAACATCAATAAATTCTCTAGGGTTTTACCTCCTTAAATAAACATTGGTGGAGATGAGTTAGGTCAAAATCAATGGTTGTGGTTGATTCTTATTGTTGCCTTAACCTTCCCTAAATTTGATTGGTTGCATGCATTGCATGGGGATTCGTAATATAACTCCATACTTATCTCTTAGAATTGTAAATTCATGATTATGTCAACAAAAAATGGTTCATATAGGAATTTGTGCCATAACAAGCAACTATGCCAAAAATTGTTCACTTTGCATCCAAAGGCTCTGATGCTCGACCTTCATTGTGCTCCAAATGTTGCAACTCAGCTTCTGTATAACTTGACACTTACTGATACTCGACAACTAAGTGACTCGACATGCGTAGACTGCTCAACACTAGAGTGATTCATCATATACTATCTTCTTAGCACATATTGATGCTCAACATAGACTAATCATATTACTCAGCTTGTATTGTCTAGAAATTTATGCTTGGCATGCTTTGATTGCTCAACTCGCTTTGATCGCTCGACATGCATTGTGCACTCGACTTGCATTGTAGTTCTGCAAGATAATGATTAAGTGTTTTGTCACTACCTTGTCAAAAAATAAAATGTGATCAATATTCCATGTTGTCACAATTAGTGACAAAAAAATTCTGATACCCATCCAATGGGAGCCAATTCGTACTTCTATCACTTGGACGATGTGTGGCCATCACAATTGCGATGACCTACCATCGCAATTAGGGTCCAAATGTATTAGTGAATGTTACCGAGCAGGAGATATAAGTGAGCAAGGGATGTTATTGAGCAAGGATGGTTGCCAAGTGAGAGTAACTTTAACTGAGTGATGGAGCTATTTGGTGAAGCAAGAATATAATTTGGTAAAGAAGAACAATTTATGGAAGATCAATTAAGGGACTACATGAAGTGAAGATCTTGATTATTCTAAAAGATTCAGAGACAAGGACAAAGTCAGATAGCAAGTTCAATGGATGAAATTGGCAAGATAAAATTGGATGGTGAAGATTTAAGAAATGTTTTGACATCTAAGAAAAGTCCAAGTCCCAAGGTGAAGTTACAGTTCCCATGATCCATAAAATGTTTTACCTAGCAACATATTCAATGTATTTGAGTTGGTAATTCATTAAAACCCTAATGAATGTGATCAAGTGACAAAAATTTGTCAATATAAAGAGCGGACAAGAAGAGAAAAATTGTTGGAGAAGTTGCTAAACAATTTGATTACAGAAGAGCCTACCAAGCAGATCTAAAGTGCGAAGTGAAATTGATTGAAGGAGATAGTGTGATGGTCAATTAGTGAGGAAATATTTGAGCGGTGTGGAGATCTAAACAAGAAAAGGTGGTTGCATGTTTATTAAATCATTTAATCATTATAGCAAAAAATCTCTTAACTGAGTGGATTTAACGGTCCTATTTGTAAATCATTTTGTAAGGTGACATTCTATTAAATATTTATAAGTCCTTTAGATATGCCACTCATTTAAGGATGAGAGGTCTAGATGATCTTTGGTAAAAATCCCCTAACAGGGTCACATCTAGCAAATGTATATGTGACCTTTGATAAGGGTTGTTTTTAACTAAGCTCACTTTAGAAGACTATTATTTTGTGGTGACAAGTCCCATGTGGTTTTTACCCATATTGGGTTTCTACATTAAAATATTGGTATTAATGAGTGCAAGAAGTTTTCACATGTTATTTCCTCCTTACATGTGAAAACTGTTATTTACTACTGTGATCTAGTTGAATAAGGTTAATTTGTATATCGAGGGAAATTGTTGATAAGTTTAAGTCAACAGTATAGTAAATTGTTTGAAGGGCCTAAGAATAATTGATGCACCCCCCCACCCCCGCATTTATCTAACAGTCTTGTTCATATCATCTTGGTATTCTCATAACTAATTTATGGTCTCTTTGGTATGTTAGGCTCATAAATCATGATAAACTATTATTTTTTAAATCTAGAACTTATCACTTTGTCTCCTTTTTGCATACTTGTATGTATATTTCTTTTAAATTTAATGGAAATTGTAATAATTGGCCGATCCATGACCTTGACACTTGTAGACTTTTTGCATTTTGTGGACATTTATGATGTGGCACTTGTTTTGTGGATGCAGTTCTTACAGATTGGGCTAGGTTATGATGTTAACAAAATAAAATAATTCAATGATCAATAAAAAGTTGGTAGTTTGGTCTTTCATAAGTTTCAAATGGTTTCAAAATATTATTCATTAGAATATTTTAAGAGTTTTTAAGTTCCTCTCAAAAACCAATATGTATTATAAAAAGTGACTTGACCCTCAAAACACAAGCTTGTATAGCAACGTAGTTCCTGCCTTACAAGATATTTAAGATAAGTAATAATATTATAAATTATTTATTGTATTTTATTAAATATTAAATATTAAATATTATTTAATATTTTAATCATATATTACTTTTATGAATATATAAAATGAAAATTCTAATATCAATATATGTAATGAAATATATATAATGGCAAGTAGGAGAGCAAGAACAGATGTAGGTGCAGGCGCATGTGTAGTTGTAAGCGCAAGTGTAGTGATATCTGTAGGAATAGGCACAGGCGCAGGCCTTGGGGTAGGTGTAGTTGCAGGTGCAAGTGTAGGTGTTGGAGTTAGCACACGAGCAAGAGAGTGGGTTTGACCAGGAGCAGGTGCTAATGTTGTTCTAGATCAACATGCATGAGGTAATGTTGGGCCTTCACCAAATGCTTGGTTGGGATCAACAAATCATAAGGTTTTTTTAGCTTGAACAAAAGTACCCACCATTGAAAGAAGATTTCACACAAATCTTTTCATCGACACCCTTTGTTCAACCTACAAAGAAGGTGCATCATGAGTTTGGGCTTCATTGTTACCCATTTATGGAAATAAATCTGCATAGTAGCTTCCTGGATAGTAAAGTTTCAAAATCAATCTTTAGAGGTAAAGTAGTGGTACAACCCACAAAGCCTTTCTTGTTAGAGTAATTAGTTGTTCGCACTTATTAATTAAATCACTTTGATTTAATTAATTAAGTTGCCTATTACTCTTGTTCTTAAGCTTGCTTTTAGGTGCATATAATTAATATTTTATATTAATTATAATGCACAAACCTAGTTAGGGTTTCATGATTCCTTTTATAAGGATTCACCTCTTTGTATTTTTCAAGCATTTTTCATTCAATCAATTTGATAGATAGTTTTTCTCTCATCTTGTTGAGTTTTTCCAGGCTCCGCTTTTTCCTCTGTTTTCTAGTTTCTCTTCAGCAGGTTATTTGCATGCAGGTGACCTTGGCAATCTGTGAAGTTGGTTTTCACAACTTCTACATGGTATCAGAGCCTCCCTGCTGCTTCTCTGTTGAATGATTTTTGAAGCCCCGATTCCGAGTTAGAAACCCTAGGTTTTTTGAGGTTTTTTCTTCAATCGAGAGGAAGAGCAATTTTTTAGAGCACTTTGGGCCCAAACAGACGCTTCCATTGGATTCAGAAGGTCGTTTACAGTTAGGATCCATATAAAATTTGTCCTTTTTGGCTTCCGTAGCATCAGGCAAAATTTTTTTGCCCCCCAGGAGGCCGTATGGACACATTTATTGCGATTTTTCAAAAAAAAAAATTAAAAACATTGTTTCGAGCCACTTCGCCCAGCGGCCACCAGCCGGCCACTCGCGCGCCACTAGAGGACCGCCTTCGCCAACCGCGCCTCCTTCCGGCCATCGCGGCTCGACCGTCATTGGTGTTCGCCGCCACTGCGGCCACCGCCGCTAACGGCTATCGTCGTTCCGTGGCTCGGCCTGCATCAGTGCCATCCCAGTCAGCTAATACAACTGTCCTGCCATGTCATCTGATCTGCCACATGGCAACAACGTGGCTTCTTTTTTGCAATGACAACTAATGTGGCCATCAATTTTTATGCAGCAGTTTGCTGACGTCAGCATGATGTCAATGCATCATCCTTCTTGCACCTCTCCAGGGTCATTTTGGACCTATGTGTGATTTTTTGGCCATAACTTGAGCATACGGAGGTATTTTTTCGATCTAAAAGAAGCGCCAAAAAGCTGGTTCTGAGACGGAGACAGTGGTGTAGGAGTTTTTTTGTTTTGATGCAGTTTTGCTTCTTATTTTTGTAGTTAAATTCCAAAATTTTGTTTTTGACTCTGGCGAGCATTTCTTATGCGTCCCATCTTCATTTTTTGAAAACGTGATATTTTTGGAAAGCTAGTTCTGTCTACTTTTTAGAAATGATGTAATTTCTTCCAGATTCTGCCCCATGGGATCTCTTCTTTTTGGTTGTACTATCTTTTGTTGCAGCTTGTTTTCAATTTTGTTCATTGTAGCTATCATTTTGAAGCACTTTTATGTATCACACTGAGATAAAGTGCCACTTTTGCATTTCGGAGATCATGAACGTTGTTTTGAGTCAGTTGTACTTGCACTATTTTCATAAAGCACCATGGGGGGGATAGTTGTTTTCTATTTTAGGCATTCTCCCTTTGTCAAGTGAGTGTCCCTTCCATGACATTAGCCCATGTAGAGTCAGTGTGACCGTGTCTTTATGGGTGTTTTGTACCTCTTCCTTGCTCGTCGTTCTTGGTTCGTTTGCAAGAGACTTCGGCCCACCTTCTCAGTTGCCTGTCTTCACACCCCGTATGCATTAAGGGGGGGGTTATGTTGTTGTTCTAATGCATCTGTGGTTCGATGGTTCGATAGTGTGAACTATGTATTCATTGGTTGATCCTATGTACAAGGTGATTACAGTGGCTGGTTACCTATGCATTTCGATGAGATGGATCATCTAGCATATAGACATGCTTGGTTCGTGCCTTCTTCTTCCATGGAGATTTTTTCACATCAGTAGTTTGACAAATTTGTGGCTTCTTCATGCTTCAGTGATGCTTCTTCATGATCTCTCCTTGTTCCTGTTTTAGGGGACATTTCGCTAGTTGGAGGCTTCTTCAGATCTTCACTAGGTTACCTCTTTTTGGGGGAGGGTTTTTCCCACGTGGTTTTCTCTCTTTCCCTGTTTTACAAAAGTTTCTTTTTCTTGCATTATACTTGGGTACCTAATTAGGCCTTATTGCTGGGACCCTTCTTTTCTTGCTTTCATAGCTTTGCTAGGTTAGCTTCCTCCTGAGCTTCACTTAAGGGGGGGAGTTAGAGTAATTAGTTATTTGTACTTATTAATTAAATCACTTTGATTTAATTAATTAAGTTGCATATTACTCTTGTTCTTAAGCTTGCTTTTAGGTGCATATAATTAATGTTTTATATTAATTATAATGCACAAACCTAGTTAGGGTTTTGTGATTCCTTTTATAAGGATTCACCTCTTTGTATTTTTCAAGCATTTTTCATTCAATCAATTTGATAGACAGTTTTTCTCTCATCTTGTTGAGTTTTTCCAGGCTTCGCTTTTTCCTCTGTTTTTTGATTTCTCTTCAGCAGGTTATTTGCATGCAAGTGATCTTGGCAATCTGTGAAGTTGGTTTTCACAACTTCTACACTTCTTTGTAAACCCACATTTCCATGACCATTGAAGCTCTACAAAACTATCAGGGAATTTTCCAGATAATAGGATCCTCAAATCCAAACCCCCACTAGTTACCAGCATGGGAGCGGTGGACAAATTGAGACCCGAGAATGGCTCACCCACATTTGAAATAGGAGAATCTCAAATTCAAGCTTTTGATCAATCTCTACATGCCTCACATTTTAAAAATGATTTTGGTTGGGTAACTAAAAATTTCAAAAAACCATTTCATGCTTTGGAGTGGAGATATACAGGTCTTAATCATTTTCGCAGGAACAAGAAGCGTAGTTGTTTCACCAATCATCATCTTCTAGATCACCAAAAGCAACCCATCTTTGACATTTTTAAGGGTACTCCTCTTGGGTCCCCGATCCCTGAAGTGGAGAAGAGATAGTAAATTCTCCTATTGATGCAATCTATGTTATTGAAGGATCAAAATAAGAGCAAGTGACTAATTTTTTAATTTTGAAGAAAATATACTAGATTGCTCTAGCGCCCCCTTTAACCTAAGAAAAATTCTCAGATTTGGAAAAAGAAAAAGTCCTCGATGCTAGAGTTCAAGGATTTTTATCAACTGAATGTCACACTTCCAGGTCATCTGTTGTAGCATTATATTGGTCTTCTCCATCAATCTTCTCTCATAGGTAAGTTTGCTTGCTCTTCATTGTCATTTTTTGGTATCAAGGAATGGGCATTTTCTTCTTGGCCAAGGTTAAAAGATATTTTTTTCATAGACCCAGATTCCAAATTCTTCATGGCCATATTTAAGTCTAAAAGGGACAGAGTTTCTATCCATAGTCAAAAAGGCTATTTTTTTCTAGGGATCAAGGCTTTTCACCATAATCTAGACTCCAAACTTCAAGCCACAGTCTTCAGATGTTCATCTCCTACCTCATTGGATTTCATTTCCCCTCTTGCCACTTGAATATAGAGATCCAGAAATTATGGAAATCTTGGCTGATAAAATGGATATCTTTCTGAAGCATGATCTTATCCCTTTTGACTACCCGCATTTGGAGGTTAGAGTATGCTATCTTCTTGATATGGTAAACCACTTCCTTGTCAACTTTCTATCAACTCCTAGTGGGGTTTATGGATTCGATCCATTAGAATTCAGGATGAAGTTACTTTTCACAAATTTCAACATAAACTTGGTCATCTTAACACTCAATGTCAAGCCGATATACAGGAATCTCCTAATGTTTTCTTAGATCACAACTCTAATATGGCTTTATGCACTAAAAAATCACTTCTCATATTCAAGCTGATCATAATGCCCTAGTGCATTTTGAGAAATTTTGCGAAGGCCTTTAGGTGGTGAACACAAATAAGTTCCTAGATACAAAGTTTTCACATATTTTGAAATTGGTAGTGGTTTTCATTCAAAACTTCTCACTTGGACCACAATTGTGTTTGTCGTCAGTTCTTGAATCCTCTCTACTCTCTTGAAAAATTTCAACTCTATCAATCTCTAATGCAATGTTTTTGAACTATCTAAACATGGAAGTTAGTTTTTTTCCCTCTATCCCAGAGGAATTATTTATCAAAATTTCACCTATAGATTGGAAGCTTCATCAGATTGGGGATTAGATTAGTTTAGAGATAGCTTCCAATGTCATTTTTGGAACTGCAAGGGAAGACGGCGTGTATTTGGATGATAAGAAATGTTCTACACTTGATGACTTGCTTAAAGAATTCTGA
This sequence comes from Cupressus sempervirens, assembly GCA_028749045.1. Classification (NCBI taxonomy): domain Eukaryota; kingdom Viridiplantae; phylum Streptophyta; class Pinopsida; order Cupressales; family Cupressaceae; genus Cupressus; species Cupressus sempervirens. Next base: position 70,258,176 of record CM053788.1, read on the forward strand.
TTTTGGAACAATCAAGTCCCTCCAAACCCCTCATATGTATGCAAGATTACAGATCTTGGGGATGTTATTCTTGATAACATCCATGAAGAATCTGAAAAACTTATTGTTAGTCAAAAGGTGTGTCATAATAACTAGGCTATAACTGATCCTTTTTCCATAGAGGATTCATTGGGTGTAGAGGACTATATATAACAATAGGTGCAAAAAATGACTGACAACTTAGATACTATTCGGTCAATTGCTCCCATTGTTGAGAGTGAGCAGAAAAGTCCACAATCCTCCAAGAATTCTGAGAATAATACCTCTGTGGGGTTCTTTTATCATCGTCAAATATTGTCAATTATGCAATCTCTAGCCAAAAGCCTGAATGTCCCCAAGACACCAAAATCTAGAGGTAGGCCAAAAGTCTTCAAGACTAAGATAGAAATAACAGTTGGTATTCAGACTACCTTGGATGACATGTTTAGTGTTGTTAAAAGATTGACAAGGAGAACAAAAGGTTCTCCTTGTCAACAATGAAGATAATTTAATGGAATGTCAGAGGCATTAATGCCTCTGACAAAAGGAATAGGATCAAACAAAATATTGATTCTATGAAGGCAAATATAATCATGCTTCAGGAAGCCAAACTTTCTCAAGACAATTTTGAAAAGGCAATTACCAAATGGCCAAAGTGGTCCTCTTTACATTCCCTAGGGATAGGAGCCTCGAGAGGTCTTTTTATTCCTTGGAATCCCGAAATTATTTAGGGACAACTCATTCAACAACAAAATAATTGGCAAATATTAAGGATGTCAAACTTTGATACCTCATTCATTTTGGTTAATGTGTATGGTCCCACTTCAATGCAGGATAGACTTATAGTTTTGGACAACCTTACTCATATAATTTAGTTGCAACATTCCTAGAATGTCATCCTTGGGAGTGATTTTAATGCAATTTTGTGTCAATTAGAGAAAACATAAGGCATTAGCCCACCCCTAAAAACTATTCAAGATTTTTCTCAGTTTGTGGATAATAACAACCTTATGGATATTCAACCCACTCAAGTGTCATTTATTTGGACAGATAAGAGGGTTGGATTTGCACAAATTGATGTTCGACTAGACATAATTCTTTTATCACATGATTGGAAACTTCAAAACTTGGATATAAGCTTAAAGCTCCTATCTATATTAGATCTAATCATTTCTCAATTTTACTCAGTATCTCCCAATCTGATAATGGTGATAATATTCAGTATCATTCATTTTTCAAATTTGAAAGGATGTGGCTTTGGCATCCTCATTTTTTGAATCTTCTAAAATAATGGTGGGTAAAATGCACCCTATGTAAATGGATCTAAGATGCACCAATTTGCCATGAAAGTGAAGCATACTAAAAGCCTCATCATAAAATGGAATCAACAAGTCTACAAGAATGTATTTACACAAAAAGAAGAGGTCAAATTGCAATTACATGAAGTCCATAACAATATGATTCAAAATGACATCAATGAAGATACTTATGCAAAATAGTAAACTCTTCAGAAAGAATGGCAAGAACTGTATTGCAGAGAAGAAGTATATTGGAGACAAAAATCAAGAGAATTGTGGTTACAAGAAAGAGATAAAAATGCAAAATATTTAAATGCTTCAGCATAAAAAAGAGAGCTTCTAAGACAATCTTTGAAATCAAGGATTCAGTTATGGAGAATCTTATTTCAAATGTACAATAGATTGCCGAAGAAGGGGTAAATTTTTCTAAGAACCTCCTCACCCCAGCCACATACCCTTCACCTTCGGATTCCCAAGTGAATGACATCTTAGAATCCATCCCAAAATTGGTGTCACCTCAAGATAATGCCATGCTTATAGCCCCCTTTACTATCCAGGAAATTTGAAATGTAGTTTTTTCTTTCTCCCTAGATAAAGCTTCAGGCGCCGATGGATTTACTACACTCTTTTTTCAAAGCTGTTGGGACACCATTGGTTGGGATTTATTATATACAGTTGAGGAGTCAAGGAAAAATAAGAATATGCTCAAGTACTTCAACACCAGAAATATTACAAAAATACCAAAAGTTAAGGATCCAAAGATATTTGTTGATTTTAGGCCAATATCCATATGCAATTTAATATACAAGATCATTACCAAGGTTATTTATTTAAGGATGCAACACCTCATTCCCTCCATTATCTCAACTAAGAAAGGAGGTTTTGTCCCGGGTTGTGAAACCATGGAAGGGTTTTTGGGTGCTCATGAGGTCCTTCATTCCATCAACAATAATCAAACCTCAAATTTTGTGATCAAATTAGATATGATGAAAGCTTATGACAGAGTCTATTGAAAGTTCTTATTTCAAGTCCTACTCAAATTGGAATTCTTGAAAGGTTGGTGAAATTGGATTAAAGCATGTATTTTAGAAGCTTGGTTCTTGGTTATAGTAAATGGTAAACCAGCAAAATTATTTTCTTCAACAAAAAGAGTTAGACAAGGGGATCCTTTATCTCTAGTTTTGTTCATCATCATGGCTGAAGCATTCAACATAATTATTAAATTCCAGCATGAGTTAGGTAAGTGGCAAGGTGCACATATCAATGGCACAAATATCTCTGTCACACACTCCTTATTTTTTGATGACACCATGGTATTTGGTCTATCACAAGTCCAAGAGGCTTGAAAAATAAAGGATTCTCTACAACTATATTCTAATGTATCAAGGCAAAAAATAAATGAGCAAAAGTAAAAAATATATCTTTTCAACACTAAGAAAGTCATCTCTGATAAGATAGTTCAGATATTGGGATTTTTAGTGGACTTCTTGCCTTCTATTTATCTAGGTATACGATTCTTCATAGGATCAAATAAAACAAGTTATTAGTCTTGAGTCCTTCGACGTGTTAAGAGAAAAATTGTGGCTTGGGAAGCTAGATGGTTATCATTATTAGGAAGAATCCTTCCTATCAAATCGCTGCTCTTAGCAATTCCAAATTATTATCTAGCTATTTGTAAGGCCCCTCCATTAATCCTACTACAAATCCAAAAGTTGATTAGAGGTTTCTTTTGGATAGGAAATATGGATGAGGTAAAGTAAATACCCTTCACGTCCCTCCAAGATATGGCACACATTCTTGCAGTTTGAGGAGCAGGTGTACATGATTTAACAAAAATAAATAAGGCTTTCGGTGGAAAACTAGTATGGAAAATGTATAGTAAACCTCAATCCACATGGTGTCAAATTATGCAACAAAAGTATTTGGATAACAATGACCCGTCTAGGATCTTGTCAATGTTGGATCCCCAAAACGGCTCGGTCATATGAGACTTTATGATATCTCCAAGAGACATTGTCCTTAAATACATTATTTGGGAGTTAATAGTGGGAATATGGTTATGTTCTAGAGAGACTCATGGAATGGTCAACCTCTATTATCTAATTTCCAGAATTTAGAAGATGTCATAGCAGTTTCAAAAGCTCATTGGGGAACACAAGTTAGCCATTTTGCATCAACAATCAACATTTATTTAGGGAAAATCATCTAGAAGGACCCAGATCAATTACCACTGACACAACAGGATATAAATTCTCTTTGTAGCATCTTGGCAAATAATCATCTCTTTTTCTCAAGTTGTGAAGACAAATTATTATGGGCCCTAGCTAAAGATGGTAACTATTCAATTAAAGAGGGTTACAAATTATTGCAGCAAATAGGATTGGATAAAGTTCCATCTAGAGTGTTTTCATTTTGTTGGAATCATGTTGTTTTACTGAAGGCAAGTTGCTTTGCATGACGTGCAACTAAACATAGAATATTGACAAGTGATAGATTGGTTAGATTGCATATTCCCAACCATTCAATTGTCTACTATGTAATGCATGCCTAGAATCGGTGGATCATCTTCTTGTGACTTTCCCTTTTGCTCATAAATGCTAGACATTCGCCCTTAAAAGATTAAATTATAGTACTCCACTTCAAGATAATATATGGGACCTTTTCCAAGCATGGTCGGTTCCTTACCCAAATTCTTTGTTTGCTAACTTATGGAAATGTGTCCCAACTCTAGTCATATGGGCCATCTGGTGGGAAATAAATAAATGTATATTTAGGAAACAAACTTCTCCTATTGACAAGGTCTTAGAAGGCATTGAAAGATCAATTTCAGAAGTGACTAATCTGAGTTTAAGAAGATGCAAATTTAACCTTGTTGTCACTCCATGGGATGGTAAGATGTTGTAGGAATGGAAAAAGTTATGTATCCCATCTGGGAGGTGCGCAAGTAAGTCATCCATAACGCCAGTAGATCGGTCTGATGTTCTTTGGCATCCACCTATAGAGGGTTTTATGAAGTTCAATTGTGATGGAGCCTTAAGAGGCAATCCAAGAATATTAGGATTTGGGTATGTATATGAGACTTCTAGCGAAATGTAATTTCTTTCACTACCTCTCCTCTACCTTTTGGTACTAATAACGTTGCTAAAGCATAGGCTCTCTTAGCAGCACTAATTCTAGCTAAACAAGCATATCATTTTCATTTACATATTGAAGGAGACTCCATGGTCATCATTAACACTTGCATGAATAGGAAGACACACTCTTGGCATCTTAAATACATTCTAAATCAAATTTGGTAGCTGCTAGATTCGCATCAAGAGGTGTGTATTTCACACATGCTCTAGGAAGGAAATAAAGTTCCAGACTTTCTCTCAAACTTGGGATGTGATGGATTGTTCATATCTTCTCTACATCCGATGAATATGATTGAACATCATGATGATCTTAAAAGATTGATTGTGGTAGATATGGAGGCTCGTCATTATGAAATCCATTAGCTCAATCACGATGTAGTAATGATTGTAAAGGTAGAGCTCATTAAAGTGACAACTTTGGATCCTTTTTGCCCAAGGCATTTTCCTATGCAATCTATGGTAACACTAATGCGCAAAATTATAAGTACACCTTGTAGAGTTTAGAGGACAGTCATTACAAAGTTTTCACATGGCACCTCTCACTTCTCATGTGCAAAATTGTCCATTTTGTGCCACTTTAGTACTCACAATTAATGGCATTGATCTTGCATATCAAAATATATTATTCAAGGAATTTTTTAGTGGCTAATATTTGTCAATTGGCTAATATTACAAATTTTTGGCTTGTAATTTGGCTAATAATTTAAGATTAAAGGCAATCTAAATTGCCATATTCTTATAAATTTTAGCTATGAAATATTTAAAATCGCTCAATAATTTATTTTATTAAAAAAATATATATTCAAATATTCCCCATAATATTCAATATATGATTAGATTTGATTTACCTAAATATTATATATTATTGGAAAAAATAAAGTTGATTCACCAATAGTCATCATAATTATTAGTTATTTTAGGGATATATAACCAATATTTAGTTTTCACTATTGATTTAAAATATAATGTAATGATCCTCACAATATTCCATAAATCAAAATTATGATTCCAAAATAATCAGCAATATAATTAATCTTTAAAATAATTTTTTTGAAAGATTCGTGAATAGAAATAACTTTATTTTTCAAAATAATAAAAGCTCCGCCAATATTTTATATCTTTTTTTGAAGGGGGGTTTTCTTAAAGATTGCCTTGATATTATTGTTCAATTGCCCAAGTACACTCCATGCTTATAAAATAATTTGCTTGGTTCATTTTTGTAACACTCTGTCAAAATGTCGACGTTAGTGGATGTTTGTGCTATCTGTGAGACTTGCCATAGGCTACATAGGTTGATCTTGCCAAAGAATTATCGCATATGGATTCCACCAAGCCCTGAAGAAAATGTGCTACCAGTACAAGTAGATGATGTGGCCCTGAAATTGATGTTTGTTATTCACTCTCACTCCATTCATTAGGCAATAAAGCAAGTAATTGGGGAGGAAATTCCTTGTCCATCTTCAAAGCATTTCATCTACCCTTCAAACATGGTGTCAATCTTTTTTTCCAATGCTATGGATATAATGCAATCACCGCAACTCCTGCTATCATTAGCCACCATGGTTGTTAGGCATTATTTCTTTGTTGATAATAAGCTTAAAATTGCCATGCAACATAATGACTTATGGGCAAGAAAGGCTTTAGTGGGCAGCTTGTTCTCACACTCCCAACTATTGCAAAAACATGAAGTTTTGATTACATATGAAGCGCCTAAAAAAGCTATCAAAAAATAAAGCCCTTCGAATATGAAGTCTACATTACAAGTCACAACTCAGGCTCTTGGTTTTCAGTTGGAAGATTGAGTTAGAAAAATAGGGTATGCCATTTTGGACTTGTTAAGGTTTTCAAATGCCCCATCTAGCCAATGTTTGCAACGATTACCTTCAGCTAGGTTGGTTGATGCTCCATGTGTAGAGTGGAATGTTTGGCATGATCAACAACATCAAGTGGAACATAGGTAGGAGGATTTTGGGCTTCAAAAACATTCTAAGTGCAATGTAAAGCCTGTGTTGGGTTGGTCTCCATAAAAGATAGTTGAACAATATAGTGGTTGGGACTTGGTTGTGTCTTCACTACGTGCTTCTGGAGGGAGCTCGGCCATAGGTTCAGGGCAGAACTCGCACACTTAGGTTGCCATTACTATTGGTTGCATTCTAGCTATGGGTGATGATATTCACATAATGCAAGTTATTTGAGACTGTGTCGAGATGGAAGAATGGAAGTTTGAAGTATCAATTTTTGTATTTTGGCTCTTTACTTAGTTATATGTTCGGGAATAGTATATACCTCATAATGTAAATGAGTTTTTTTTGGCATCTACGAACTATACTCAACATGTAATATTTTATGAATCATTTTATTTTGTATTGAGCGACGATTATGGGTTTTCTTCCCGATTATTTCCTGGTTGAGCTTTTGAATTAGTTTTATTAATATAATATTATAGTGGCTCGCTCACTTTTGCCTAAAAAAATAGAATATTATAATTACTATATTACAATAGAAAACTAATAGTTTGAGTAAAAAATATATGTAATTTAGTATATAGTATTATAATATATATTATAAAACTTTAAACATAAATATTATATAATATATAAAATAAAATATGAGATATAATGAAAATAAGTTTTATAATTGGTTTGTAAATATATTAGATTATATGTTATACGCTAGTTAGTTTGGTAAAATAATATCAAATATCAAATATTAGTATTTATATATGATAGTATTAAATGAATGGTTGAATATATGTAACATGATACATATATTTATCATTATACATATATGTGTTTATATTGAACCTATATTTAAATAAATGTATTAATTTAGAAGTTTAGAAATGTTAAAAAAAATATTTGTTAGTTTTATAAAATATAAAACTATTAAGATTTATGAGGCAAAAGCCTATAACACAATGGTAAATTGTGAGCCTCTTATCTAAGAGGCCTTGGGTTTGACCCTACTCGAGTTATAATTAATCACAATACATAATAAATAAATAATCTAGCTTCAACATCTTACTCATAAAAAAGCCAAGATTTATGAAATTATATTTAATTTAATAACTTTTAAATCAAACTTAACATTAATAATATATTTTTATTATGTAATTTTTAAAAAATAATCTATGATACTATAGTAAAATGTTTTAAAAAATTAAATTATAAAAATTCAAACCCTTGTAAATTTAAGGGGGAATCTCTAGGTAAATGTATAAGGGAAGAATGTGTATGCTAGATTCCAAAAAAAGAACGGTTCAAGCTTAATTTTGATGGACCTTCAAGGGGAAACCCAAGTAAAGTAGGCATAGGATGTTGCATTCATAGTGAAAAGGGGAGGAAAATGCTAAAATAGAAAAATATATTGGAGAGGCAACAAATAATTGGGTAGAAATTTATGCTTTAGTAGAAGGGCTTTTGTTATGCAAATTGGAAATTGAAGGTGAGTCGGTCATAATCATAAATGCTCTAAGAAAAGGAGCTCTAACCAATTGGAGGCTAGATGCAAAGCTTTTGGAAGCATTAGACCTATGCAAATCCTTCAAATTTTTTTTAATTAACCACATTTATCATGAAGGAAATAAGAGAGTGGATGATCTAGCTAATCTGGGGATTCATAAATCCCTAGCAAATGATTAGAAAAGTATTAAATCTACTATTTAGTTCCTAGTAGTAATTATTATTAAGAGTAGATAAAATTGACAACTTGTAGTAGCTTAGATTTGCGCATAGACAATTAATTTTTTTTTCAAATCTCTCTTTAATTATTAAGTTCTCCCTCCCCCCCCCTTTGTACACTCTTGAATCTTTGAGCTATGGGAAAATATTGCTCCTATGAATGATTTAATAATCTCTTTATTACGATTTTAGAAAATTCTACTATATCTTTATTTTGATGTATGAAGAGCACTTATTTAATCCTAATTGTGCCAACTATCACCTTGTAATCATTTCTTCTCTAAGCTTTTTTAGTTAAAACGGAAATTGATCAGCCATTTTGGACTAGTGCAAGCTAAGGAAGGATATAATTCTGTAAATGCCAGGCAAGAAATGACAGATGAAGGTTAAGGAATTCGTTACTAGGGAAATACCGAGAGGCATACTATGTTTCCCCCATTATCTAGTGATGGATGTTGTTATGTGGATATTAGGAGAGGAATATCTAAAGAACACTAATAGGACGAGGGTAGACTCAAACATCACCTTTATGTTCCTAGCCCTAACAATGTTCTTTGAAAGGGACGGAGATGTTACAAAAATATTGTGTAGTAATTTATTTCATAAGAAGTATTTTGTAATATGGAAATTGACTTGAAGAATTCTAGTTCTAATTTGACGACCCCACTAGCTAAGAATTATGACAAAATGGAGGTTGACGGTAAGTTGGCTCCAAAATTCTCGATATTGATCATTGATGACTAAGAAACCTTTCACAACAAGATGGAGATGAGAATGAGGAGTTTGAAGTTCCTTTAGGCCTTATTCCATGTTAAATGTTTCAGAGGATCCTGACTAGTTTTCTAAATGCCTGAAAGAGGAAGGTGTCGAGGGCTATTAGGACATCTCAAAAAATGCTAATGTTACCTATCTTGACTCAAAGGATGAAGTGGATGACTTTGAAGAGGATATGACTATAGGGAAGTTGAAGATAAGGAAACATGATAGAGAATCGATAGTAGGCCAGAGTTCTAGAGAAAAGGATTGTAAGGGAAAAGGATCAACATCAGGTTGAGGCATGGAGAATTTATCTACCTTCTTCTTCTATGGAAAGTAATCATTTTGAATTTTTGGCTAGTTTCTTAAGCTAGTTGATAGGAGCTCCCAGTAAAGTAAGGTTTTAGCTAGTTAAGTAGTAGAAGCCTAGATAGGTTTTAACTAAGAAAATGTATATTGTGCATGTGTATATATACATATGTGTGTGTGTGTGTGTGTGTGTGTGTGTCATCTCTAGTGATAGAAGAAAGGTTTTTTTTTTGTTTTTTCCCCTATATTGTCAAGTATAATTTAGTAAAGACTAAATTATGTTGTACTTATCTGCATAAAATATATATACAAGATACTCTATTGCTATATTTTATGTATTTTATGGAATGAATGGAATTTATAGTTGTGAGTACTTCTTCCTTGAAAGGGATCAAGGAGATTTCTAAATTTATCCAAAGTTAGCATTTTTTTATCTCATTTTAAATCCCTTCCATTTTTTTGGATAGATGTAGAGGTGAGAAAATTATTGATTCTATAATTTCTCATATTTTATATAATGGGTTGTTAGTTGAGGTCTTTTGACAATTATCTGTTAGCGTTTGTATTCATTATGAAAAACTATTAGTAATCAGCTTATGGGGTAAACAAGAAACCATTTTGGTGATACTACCAGTTTTTATATATTAGTTCATAGGCAATCTTTCTAATCAATTTTTTAAAAAGTTGGATATAGAATCTAGTTTTAGGATAAAGTGGGTTCTCTAAGGAAATGAACTATATATTCTTTTAAATATTAACAAAGCAGTTATCTACCCCTAGCCTTGATATCTCCCCAAAATATTGGACTTGCGGAGAAGCAAAGAATGATCGAGTAGTATCCTAAGTATCTCTATTTCCCTTCTTCGAGTATACCAACAACTAACTGGTAGTTGAATTATCGAAAGAATTGGAAAGGTCTCCTCAAGTACTTAAAGAGAGGAATCCATTAGGTTTAGCCAGTAGGATTTCCAAGATGAATGTCATCATTAGTTGAACCCCCCCTCTCAAATTGCCTTTAACAAACAAATTTCGGATACTCGTCTCAAAGAACTCCTCCTCAACACACACATTTTAGTAGTCCAAGTTGTTTTTAGAATCTTGAGCAAGGAATTTATTATGAACATTGACTGGTATAGGGTTCATAGTGATATCCCAACAATGTTCCTAGCTATGGTCAGTTTGATTGATATTGATAGGGGTAGCATGAATATGATGGTTAGGTGTTTATTCAAACTAGAATAATTAGGAAATCGGGAGAAAATTGTAGCCAATATGGGAGAACATCTATTGATCTATAGACCTTGCTACTATGATATTCCCCATCATGGGCACCAGCTAGTTCCGCTCTACCTGATTATTTCTTCTTTTGACCTAACCAAGGTGATCTAATGGTTTCCAATTATTCATAGGAATGTTTACTTTCTCATGTATTTTTTCCATGTCAAAAGGACCCAGGTAAGAAATTGGTTGGAGTAGTATGTGGTTGAAGAATGTATTAGAGCTTGGGGAAAAAACTAAGGTAAGGTTGGAATGTTTTGAATTTAGACCACTAGGAAAGGGGGAGGTTTTGGAGGTGAAAACTTCACTATCCCCAAATCACATGTTAGTATATTAGTCTATCTCCTTATTTGTTCTAATCCGGAATTACTTCAAGGTCTTTATGAAATATGGGCTGAAATGTATGAATTTATGGTCTTTATGAAATGTATGAAGTGCACGAATGCTTGATTTTATTATTATTATATTTTGTTTTATCTTATGTTGCCTTCCTTTTCCTAAATTATGGATTAACTTATGGTTTTAAATATTGCAAGAATCGGTTTTATTTCTTTATATTTTGTTCCTTGTTGATTTAACATGGAATAAGGTACTCAAGGTCTCTAATGGCTCGATAACTTATTCATGTTTTTAAAATTTCTCTAATCCCCTAATGAGTAGTATAGGGTATTATTGGATGGATGTAGTTGTGTTTTTCAAGTAACACCAAAAAATAGGCTCACATTTCATTAGAGGAAATAAAGGAATCTACCTCTAAAGATTTTAATCTAATTAAGACAATTGTAATCCAAAGGATTTGTAATTGTTTAGGGCAATACTAAAGGAATATCACCTAACTTTGTCCCCTCAGTGCCCATCTAGTTGGGTTGTATTCACATTTTTAACTTAATATATGGCTTTGGCCTCTTGCTTATCAAAAAAAATTAACATGATAAAAATATGTAATGTAATACATAATAATTACTTCACACAATTGAATAAATTTTAACTTGTAAAAAAATAACATAAGTTTATTAAATTTTCTACTTACATATGTTTTTCTTTTTCATAAAAAAAAAAAAATTTCACATGGACTTTAACATATTAAATCTTTATATTTCCAAAAATTTCTCTATACTCTACAAAAAGGGCTTATATCACTCAAAAGCTTTTAGCCAATTAGATTTTAAAAAACTAATTTCTAATAATTATTTTTTTAAAAAATTCACAACTTGAATTTACCAAATGTGTAAATATAATATTTAAAAAAAATCATAAATTTTGATTGGATAAAATTACACACTTCAATCACTTGTTAAGAATTGTTTGATGCCTATAGTTCCAAAAGCCTATGATAGGAACTAATAAGAAGAGGACATCAATGATTCCTAAGGTTGTCAAAGTGATTCCAAAGGTTTTCAAAGTTTTCCAAAGCCCTTATTATAATTTGAGCATCCAAACACAAGTTACAGAAAGGATAATGTTATGTTTTTGTCTTCATCAACAATTTCAAGGACAATTAAAAGTTGAGGTCAACTCGCAAAAAGTGTCGACATAGGGAGTTTCTCATTTGCTTCAAAAATCTAAAACAAGGTAGTTGTAATAATTACTTAACGCATATTTTGTCAAATAATTATTTCATCAAAGTGGTGAATGGAAGATCCATAAGAAACGCTGAAAGACATTTTAAAAATATATAATTTTCATCCATAAAGCCACCTTCAACAACTGTTGCAACATGTATGCGAAACGTGGAGCTATGAACAAATAAAGTGAATTAGTTGACGAGCTACGCCAAATAATTGTCTTCTCAAGTTATGAACTCCAAAGATATAAAAGATTAAAGAATAAAGTTAAAAGTAAATTTTGTAGTAGTGTTTATAAAAAGAATGTAAGCATTTTTGTGGAGTTTTTATCAGACATTATGGTTGGAAATATCCCAATAAATTATTCATGTGAATTTCAAAATATAGAAGAAGCTTTTGAATGATTTCATGTTTTCCTCAAATTGGCATGGTCTCATAATGATGAGTTTATTATAGAAAGTAAGCCTAGGCTTTTTTGTTATTATTTAAAGGAAAATATGTTTGAGTGGGACTTAAAGCCCAATACAGTTAGATTTTAGTTGGGATCTAAAAAAATTATACAAAAAGTTTTTCAAAGCTAGAATATAGATAAGTGACATTTGAAGGGCATTTGAAACTCTTAACAAAAAATGGAAGGCCAAATTAAAGATAAGCAATACCAGTTTTTTTGTCTTCCAACCACCCCAGATGCCCTTGGCCAAAGATTGAGAGGCATCAAATGTTTTGGAAAACCTATCTTCCTTATGTACAGAACTATCCATGATATATAATTCTCTGATAGAAAAGAGAAAGGGAATGCAAAAGGACACACTAGAAAGGGCTCAGAAGCAGTAGCCACAACCATATTCTCATGCTTGCTAGGATCAATTTGTTCAAAAGTGAGCATACCAATAGAAATTATCAATGATTGACCAATAAAAGCTTCCAACGACAAACCAACAATGTTAGTCAATGATGAACCCTAAGCAATGGACAAATTTGCACCAACTACACTGAAATTTGCATGCTTATTGGAACCAAGAGTCTCTACAAGTAATTACTCAATAGGAACAATAAAATCCTCATTCCTAGAATTTTCATCAACACTACCCACATTAAGATGCTCACAAAGAGACTTTTCCCAGAAAGTAGAATTTCTACAATGAGATTTTCAAAAATTTAGAGTTAGATGACCTTTGCCAAAATATTCCCTACAACAAAATGAGAAAGATCCTCATAATCGATAATTTGAGAGCAAGGTATATCCCCAACCATGAAGACAACTTAACTAGATAGAATTTCCAAGATGTCAATATCTACAAGAATGCGGCAAAAAGTATGATGTTCATAAATAATAGAAGAATCATTAGCCAAAACAATATTATAATACCCCTCTTATCTTAAACAAGTATCAATGAAATTGGAGATAGTATAAGTATACTTCGACTATGTTGGAGCTAAGGTTACTTCTCCAACTCCTTGATTTCACAACCTGATAAATTTAGGCAAAACTATAAGATACAATTCAACATTGTGGACACAAAAGAATGTTATCTATCCACTTGAAAATCGGTAATCAACTAAATGCTTATGTTATAAAATGTTTAGAAATATTTCTATACTTATCATACACAACCATCTTGCTTATGATGTTAGATATTGCTTTGCATTTGACACTCGGTCATGTTCTACATAATGTCTTAGGAGATTAGGTATAAGAATGATTTTATATAATGCTTCATATACTATTATAGATTCATTAATATATTTTTAATACCTTGTTATAATTTTCTAATTATTATTTGTTCTTAAACCAACCCAACTAACCCATGATCTCTTATATGTGTGTGTGCTTACTCTGTCTAGCATATCTTCAGGATGAGGGGAGGAACTCGTGGTCACTTCTTTATGACATCTACATGATACCACACTCCTTCCTTTCTTGTCATTGTTTGTATATATATATATATATATATATATAATGTTTTGTTAGTTGGTGATGTAGGTGTGTGCAGGAACCAAGCACCGACTCCATCTAGGTATGTAGGTTTGAGCGTCCCTCAAAAAAAAACCTCGAACCAATTGTTATTAAAAGGAAGATGGAACCATGATTCATATAGGTACCATAAGCCTAGAATTCCTAGTTAGGGAGTTATCTACTATTTGGGGAATTCTTGGGATTTTACCTCTAATTTGATATTGTGATATTTGATTTTCTAATGGAGGTTTTTGTGCATGGATATGATCTTTGATTAATGCTTTGATACATTAATATTCTGTGTTCTTGGTTTCATTATGTATGTATATGTTAATCAGGTATATTTACCTGAGTAAATATGGGTGCACACATATGTACCTGAATACGTATACATTCACTATTAGATACTAATGTAGCTTTAATAAACTAAGTCTTTGTTAGATTGTATGGATTTGTAAATAACTAAGAATTTGATAAAATAAAAAATACAAGACAAAAGAATAAAGAAATGAATAGAAACAAACTAAAATACTTTTTAAATTCAAACCCATAACCTATGACTTTATAAACACAACCACTACCATGCCACCAATTATCTCTTCATGAACCATGGGTTGAAAAATGGGTAACTTGTAGTTGGAAGATCACTTTGTAGAGTAAAAGGGCATGGGATTTGAACCCTTGACCCTTATGGGAGAAAGTGAACTCTTGACCATTGTGTTATAGGAATTCTTTGAGTAGGGAATTCCTAATAGTCTAGAAAACCTATTAACTAGTTAGAAAAGTTAAACACACAAACAAAATATGTGAACCAATAAACCCTTCAATCTTCCTTTGCTTCTCTTCATTTCTATAGGGATTGCACTCAATTGTTAAGTGGGCAATACCTTGACTTTGAACTCCAAGAAATGATAAAATTATATGATTCCAGTAGTAAAATGGTAAAGGCTCGATACAAGAGTGAGTGATGAAATTATGAGATAGGAAGGTTGTTGTTTATATAGATTTTCAAGTAATCCATAAACAACTAAGATCAATTTTGGGAAAATCATGATTAACAGATGTGGGTAGCGATTAGAGAATCAAAAAGTTCCAATTTAAATTGAAAAAGATAGAGGATAAAATATGAGATATTTTCAATTTTTTGAGAGATAAAGTTCACAAAAATTGAAAATGGAAAGTTTAAGATATATTCTGATTTTGGAGTTTCAGAAGAAGAAAAAAATTAATTTCAGTTTACGAAGATTTTCTAATTTTTAGAAATCATAATTTCTCATAATTTTGTTTTTTCTGTCTTTTAGAATATTTAATTGAATTAAAATTTTAATTAAATCATAAAGCTGAAATTAAAATGAAATTAATTTGAAATTGAAAGAAATCAAGATGAAATTACATTAAATTTAAAATTTTGTTTAATGAAGAGGAATAAGTTAGCTAATTTAAATTATAGAAAATTGGAAATTGAGTTTAATTAATTGATAATAATTGATTAAATAAATTTAATTACTTAATTAATACTAGATAATGATTAAATGATGCCAAGATTTGATTTCTAGAGGAAATACAAATGATTCAAGAGACCTTAATTAATAGAAGAATAATTAGGGTATTTAATGTATATTTGCTAGTATGTCCATTTTTGGGTGTCTACATTCATATATTTCTAACTTTAATTTATAATAGAGATTACAGATTTTTTAACATAAATGCTTAGAAAAGAATAAAATTTTACATTATTTGGTGTGTGATTTCAACATTTAAATCCCAAAAAGATATCTCACCACTGCTAAATAAAATTAAAGGCATTGAATACTAACAATTTTATGTTTGGACTTCACATCATTTGAATAGGAAAAATGGAAAAACTTAAGTTTACTACAATGGTAGAATTGGTCTTCCACTTTCCTACGATCATAAGTGCATAAAGTGAAAAATCCCTCCAAGTGGTGTAACAAAACATTAGTACAATGTTAGATATAGGCAAGGGGCATCACAGTTATACATTCCAATGATGAGAAATTATAGAGATTTGAAGTGGAGGACCAAAATTCTTCATGTTTATCTTGAAGATCTATTCTAATCAATTGTAACTTTGAAGAGAAGTGATCAATTTCAGTTCTATATGATTATGAATGCTTAGAAGCATGCCTATGTACATTTCAATGCATAAAATTACTCTTACTCTGACCAACAACCTTCACCATCATACTTTCTATCTAAAACTCTACAATTATACCTTCATAACAAATCATCTGAAAATATGTAAAGAAATATAAACAGTAAAATTTGGGACACAATCAAGTAGAGACATTACAGTATTTACCTATTGGAAATCAAGTTGAAGTCACAATGTAATTCATGTCACAACTAAACATCAATTAGGTTATCCTTCAGGTGATTTGCAAAGACATGAGGCATTGGCCTAATTTGTTTACTATTAGGTTTTGTAGATTTATCAATAGATAAGGAATGGAAAACAAATAATGAATAAAGTCATAAAGATTGATAGCTCTAGCATGAAAAGGAAGACTGGAATATAAAGAAAAGAATGGTGTAAGAGTGTTGAATCTTTTTCCATTTTGTGACATAGCATCATATAAATTTTAAAAATATCTAAGATAAGAAGTAGTTCACCAAAATTTTAAGTATGAACATGTTAAGGAAATAATATTGTAACATGACATTATTTGTCCAAAATCCCAAACAAATTGGTTGAGAAATATTTGTTATTGTTAGATAGTTGAGAAGACGGGGCGAGTTAGTTATGTTAAGC
This sequence comes from Cupressus sempervirens, assembly GCA_028749045.1. Classification (NCBI taxonomy): domain Eukaryota; kingdom Viridiplantae; phylum Streptophyta; class Pinopsida; order Cupressales; family Cupressaceae; genus Cupressus; species Cupressus sempervirens. The sequence continues at coordinate 70,274,944 of CM053788.1, forward strand.
TATCCTACAGTCCCTTCAAACAATTTTAGTACCAAACAACATAAGCAATCACTTGGTGTACTTATTCAACTAATCAATTAACTTTTTCAATCATTTCACTTCAATCTTATATCTCACTATTTCATTATAATTATCTAATAGTAATATAACTTAGTTATTACCAATCATTAATTTAGTTGTTACTGAGTTGGGATAAAATGAAACTAACATGTAAATCAACTTGCAACATAACAACATTAACACATTTGACACCAAGATTTTTAACATGGAAACCTTGTAAAGGGAAAACCCACCTAGGACTGAGAACCCAAAATTTTCAATTTTCTAAAGTGAGCTTGTCTAAGAGCCAACCTTGTTGGAGGTTACATATACATTGTTTTAGATTAAGGTAAAAGCAGGTTTTGAAGGGGCCCCGAAACCCATTACATCAAAGAGAAAGATAAACCATTAAGCACACCCAGGTTTTAAAAGGACCTGAAACCAGCCAAACAACTAAACCAGGTTTTGCAAGGACCTGAAACCAGCAGATATGACCAGTAAAATTAACCAAAAACTCTAGAATCTAAAAGGACAAACAGACTGGAGCAAAGCAGCTAGGAAGGCTATCCAAACCAGATACCAGAAAACCAGAGACAAGACCATAACACCAACCTAGAAGAACCAGTCAGCATAAGGGAACAAAAGATAATCCTTTTAAAATGAGGTTACCATTACACGACCGAAGGGTCAAATCTAAAGGGGGAGTAGAAGGCTTAGCCTTCTTCCCTTTAACCGCAATCCAACCATCCTCAAACTTCGCTGCCTCGATCACCCAATCCTCAGAGGACAAAGACCCGTGGAACCCAGGGGACGCAGAGGCCTCAACAAACACCCTATGAGAGACAGACGACAACTAACCCCCAGGAGGGTCAACCAAAGCAGGGGGAGAGACCAAATCCTTAACCACTAGCTTGGAAAGAACGCTACCCACAGCCACTGAATCCACAGGATGAGACGCCAAAGCAACCTCCGCAACCACCGGCATGAAAGGAACACTAGCCTCAACCTTTGAAATCGCAGGAGCAACCGAGGATTGTTACACCGTATAATGCTCAGAGGAGGCCCCAATCCACCAAGAGGGGGAACGCCTAGGTTTGGATTTCCCATCTACGCAACGTGACCCGTCAAGTGGCATTTCCTGCAATGAAAAGGGATTCCCTCGAAATCCAACATTTGAGACCAAGACCCCCTCGGGGAATCCAAACAGACCGCCTCAGGAAGACCTTTAGAAACATCCAAGTCAACAAGGACGCGAGCACAGGTCCAGTGGAAAATATCCGAAGTGTCAGCATCCACATATAAGAAATCCCCAATAGCGTTCCCAATAGATTCAAAAACTAAATCCTGCCAAAGATGAATCGGAAGATTAGGGAGCCAAACCCAGATAGGGTACTCATTAAAGGATTCCGAGAGAGGATCAAAATCCATATGCCATGGTTTGGCCATAAGTGGAAATCTGCCCTGCCAAGAGAAATTATTGTGACATAAAATAATCTTCTTGTCATTAGAATCTTGAAACTTAGCTATAAAAAAATGTTTAGCACACGAAAATATGTGAACATTATAATCAATCAGTGGCAACCAATTCTTGGAGATCCAACCATGTAGATCAGCAAGGGAGAGCCAATAGCCACGGAAGCGAAAAATTGCAGCAAAAGAAGAAAGGTCATCTATCGTTTGGAAAATGTCTTCAACTGAATCTGGATCCAAAGGGACCCTAATAGGCTTTAAAGCACTTACAGGCGAAACCAGAGAGGGGCCAGATGAGTTAACATGAGGGAAAGCACCATGAAGCCTAGCCTCAAAGGTGACAACGTCAGCGAAAGTTCTTCCTCCGAAACCAAAAGAGCCTGAACCAGGAGCAGGAGAACCAGAAGCCGACAGAGGGGCAAACGGTACCCTACCCCCATCCACAGAAGAGGTCGGGCGAGATGCAGAAAGAGCCTTAGCCCCACCCACAGAAGAAGCCCCATCCGCAGGAGGAGCGGGACCGACTCCAGCAGTCACACTGGAACAGGACGGAGACAGGGGAGTCACAACAGATCTTCCAGTTACATATACATTGTTAATGCGACCTTGTTAGAGGATTTTAACCAAAAGATCATCTAGACCTTATCACTCCTTAATCTTGTCTAAAGAGTGGTCTGCTCTAAAAGACTTACAAACATGATCACAATCAATGTTACCATATAGGATTTCAAAGACTTGTTAGGTCCACTCGATTTACGAGATTATCTAATATAATGATTAGAAAGTAACAATATAAAAATTGATCTGTTAGGTATAGTACTACCTTGCTTTTTCAAATCACCTTTCTTCTTGGTCTCTTTCTGATCTATTTCTTAGTTCTCTTGACTGGCTAATTCACACGTACATTCTTTCTCCTTCTTTCAGCTCTACTTAGTTTACCTATCATAACTATCTTCTCATCACCTTAACAATAACAATCAACCAATAACCTCATGATGCGAGAGAGAGAGAGAGAGAGAGAGAGAGAGAGAGAGAGAGAGAGAGAGAGAGAACAACTAGGGCCAAAGGCACACCTATCTATCCAAACCACCCTACAAGAGTTAACATAGCAGAAAACACAACACAAGAATAACACCAAGGAGAGAGAGAACAAGATGTTTATATATTCATCAAATAATCAACATACATGCCTAGCTGTAAGGCCTCCTAGGTTACAGCCAATTACAAAAAAAAACTTTTAGATTTACGATCCAACTTAAAGTTTGCAGTACTGGACACATATCTCTTCCTTTCTTCCTCTCTATTCTACCAATCTACCTAAAACTCAATCCTAGACCTCCTTCAATACTTGTTCGACCGTAGGTTGGCCTATTAGAAAATTAAATCTTACATTAAATGCATGCATAGCCACAAGTCGGTTCACATCAAATATTAACTACCTATACCAAAATTAAATACAAGCAAGGTCAGCCCAAACTGGAACCAAACATAGATAACTTGACAAACAAAGATTTCACAAAACACTGGCACTCAACAGCCACATGAGCTCGACACCTAAGTCACTTGGCATCAACTATGAACTTGGCATCCTTCAATGCTCGACAACCATGAAAGACTCAACAACCAAAGGAATCACTCAACAAAAACTAAGAACTCGACACTCACTAAATACTCGATACAACTAAATGATCAACACTCACTAAGAACTCGGCACCAATTGGTAGAACGGACAAAAGTGCAAGATTACAAGGCAACCAAAGATGTTCTTGCATTAGACAACTAGGGTTGGAAAAATTATTCTCCTAAATCATGCAAGTGTCACAACCTGAGTTGAATCCAACTCAGATTGAGAAATCCATGTAGCATCTTCAATTGGTTTATTCTTCCACTTTATCAAATATTCATTGTAATCTCTTCCTCTTGTACTCTTGCCAACTCTCTGATCCAATATCTATTCAAATTTTTCAATTTGCTTCTTAAGATAATCATCTGATACAATGAATTCATCATCTAACTCATTATACTTATATAAATCAGCAACATTGAATATAGGAGATATTTCCATGTTATTGGGTAACTGAACCTTATATGCATTAGCACTGTCAAACTTCTTGAAGGCTTTACAAGGTCCAAACTTCTTCATCTTCAACTTACAGTACGTCCCAATGGAGAATCTTCCCATCTTCAAATGAATCATCACCTCCTCACCAACTTCAAAATAATGATGTCTTCTAGACTTATCAACATTCTCCTTATACATTTGATTACTTTGTTTCAACCTCAATTTTACTTCCTTATGCAAAGACTCCATAAAATCAGCAAATGCTTCCCCTGTAGAATTTCTCTTTTCATCACCAACAACATCCCTCAACTCTGATACTCTTCGAGGCTACATTTTAGTAACAATCTCAAAAGGCGCCTTCCTTGTACTCCTATTCACAAAGTTATTATATGCAAACTCAGCTTGTGCTAATACCATTTCCCAATCACTTGGCTTATCTCCAACTAAACATCTCAGCAAATTACCCAAGCTTCTATTCACAACCTCTATTTATCCATTTGTCTGTGGATGGAATGTAGAACTAAATTTCAACTCAGTACCCATATTCTTCCACACAGTCTTCCAAAAGTAACCAACAAACTTACTATATCTGCCTGAAATAATACTTCTTGGTAATCCATGCAATCTCACAATCTCTTTGAAGAAAAGTTTAGCAACATGCTCAGCATCTAATGTCTTTTTACATGGTATAAAATGAGCCATCTTGAAAAATATATTCACTACAACAAATATAGAATCATACCCCTTCACTGTCTTAGACAATCCAAGAACAAAATCCATACTGATGTCACTCCAAGGTTTCTCAAGAACAACAATAGGTGTATACAAACCAATATTTTGACTTACTCCTTTTACAATTTGACAAACTTCACAATTCTTTACAAATTTCTGAACATCCTTATACGTGTGTATCCAATAATACTTACCCTTTAGCAAACTCAATGTCTTATCAATTCCAAAATGTCTAGCCAATCCACCACTATGCTTTTCCTTAATCAAATTAACTCTCATATAACTTCTAGGGATACATAATTGAATACCTTTAAATAACATACCTTCTTGAATGAAATACTCATCATAAATTTGGTGCTCTGCACTCTCTCCATACCTCAAAAAAATCAGGGTCAATATCATACAACTCTTTCATTTCATCAAAACCAAGCACTTCAACTTTCATCTCAGTCAATAAAGAACAACTTTTGCTCAGTACATCAAAAACTCTCTATTATTAACTCCACTCTTATGCTTGAGAACAAATGTGAAATTTTGCAAGTAATCAACCCACTTCATATGTCTCTGATTCAATTTATGTTGACTTCCCAAGTATTGTAAAGCTTTATGATCAGTATACAACACAAACTCCTTAGGAATCAAATAATGTCTCCACTTCTTCAAGGCTTGAACAATAGCATAAAACTCTTGATCATACATAGAATATTTTCTTTTAACATCATTCAACTTTTTCCTAAAGAAAGCAACATGTTTACCTTCTTGACTCAATATAGCTCCTACTGCACTACCACTTGCATCACATTCAACTTGAAATACCTTATTGAAATCAGGCAAAGCCAACACAGGTAACTCAACAACTTTTTGTTTCAAAATCTCAAAACTCTTATCAGCTCCATGTGTCGACTTGAATTCCTTTTTATCTCCCCTCATTGTCTTTGTCATAGCATTACAAATAGAACTAATATTTCTTATGAACTTTCTATAGAAACTAACCAAATCATGAATAATCTTACCTCACCCACATTCTCAAGTGTAGGCCACTCCAAAATTGCTTTAACCTTCGCAGGATCCATCTTCAAACCATCAGCTAAAATCACAAATCCCAAATATACAATCTCCTCTTGCATAAAAGAACACTTCCTCAAATTAATCATCAAATTTTCCTCTTTAAATCTCTGTAATACTTGTCTAATATGCTCAAGATGTTCTTCCTTAGTCTTACTGAATATTAGAATGTCATCCAGATAAACAATCACAAACTTACCCAAGAATCTTTTCAAAACTTCATTCATCAACCTCATGAAGGTACTAGGTGCATTAGTCAAACCAAAAGGCGTAACCAACCATTCATACAAACCATCTTTTGTAGACTTTGAAAGCAGTCTTCCATTCATCACCTTCTCTAATTTTGATCTGATGATAGCCACTCTTTAAATCAATCTTGGTAAAATACTTTTCTCCACTCAAACAATCCATTATGTCATCCATGCTCGACATAGGAAATCTATATTTCACTTTGATCTTGTTGATAGCCCTAGAATCAGTACACATTCTCCATTCTTCTTAGCTGTTAATATAGTAGGTACAATACATGGACTCAAACTTTCTCTAATCAAACCTTTCTACAACAATTCATGCACTTGTCTATTAAGTTCTTCATTCTCTGTAGGTGTCGATCTATATGGTGCTTTCTTTGGTAAACCAACTCCAAGAATCAAATCCATACAATGACTTATACTTCTCATTAAAGGTAAACCATCAGGTATATCCTCTACAAAAATCTCTTTATACTCCTTCTGTAATTCTATAATATCTTCTAGTACTCGCCTACCACTATTTGTTGTCACTCGGTCATTACTACCAATACTCAGTCCTCTAGGAACTATAGCAAAATAAACTTGATTCTTTTTTACTTCCTTTTCAAATTGTTTTTCATTAACCATGCAAATTTTCACAGTAGTACAATTAACTTCATCTAGACTTTTGATCAAAGGCAACAATATTTGCATCTTTCCATTGACCCAAAGAGTATGTTGATTCAATCTTCCATCATGTATAACATATCTATCATATTGTTAAGGTCTACCCAATGAAATATTGCAACAATCCATAGGCATAATATCACACAAAACTTCATCAAAGTAATGTCCAATCTTGAACTTCACAAGGCATTGCTCACTTACCAATATCTTATACTCATCTTTGATCCATGAAACATGATAGGGCTTGGGATGTTTCAACTTCTACAATTGCAACTTTGTAACTAGCTCTTCCGATGCCAAATTTGTAGAACTTCCACCGTCCATGATTACCTTGCAACATTTTCCAGGCATCTTGCATCTGGTCTTGAAAAGACTTCTTCTAAGAATAGGTTCCTCATCACTTCCATTATTACATAGGGTTCTTCATACCATCAGATTTTCTCCAACCTTAGGTCCACTTGGTGAACTCTCAAGGTCTCCTTGAAACACAACATTTCTATTATTTTGTCCACTTTCAGAAGATCTGCATTCAAAAGATCTATGTCCCTCTTTACCACATTTGAAACAATTACCATGAAAAACACTTCTAGAATAAGAATTACCACTTTCTCGGTAAGAACTGGTACCTCCTCGGTAGGGATCACCAACTTTCCACTTAGTCTTGTCTTTGTCATCATTCTTCCATTCAGATTTGCCTTTATCTTGCACAAAATTGTTAGATCTGCTACCTTTACCATAAGATCTACCTCTGCCTCTCTAGAATCTACCACCTCTACCTTTTTGTCTTTGTTCATGCTTCTTTGTCAAGATCTCCTCAGCCTTCAAGGCATATTGGTATGCTTCTTCCACACTTTCCAATTTCACAAAACTTATTTCATCTTGAATTCCAAATCTCAATCTATTTATGCACCTTGCAATTTTCTCAACATCATTATCCACATGTCCAGATCTAATGTCCAATTTATAGAATTCCTCAGTATACTCCTTCACACTCATGTCTCTTTGTCTCAAATTTTGCATCTTTCTCAACAAGCTAACTTGGTAATCAACAGGGAGGAATTTGTTGTTTACTTTGTTTACCATCTTCACCCAAGTTATGATCTTGTCCTTTCCTCTCCTTTGTCTACTAGTTTGCAAATGTTCCCACCACAGCGAGGCATGACTTTTCAACCTTGTAATTGCAATCTTCACCTTCCTATTATTAGGAGTGTTTTCATACTCAAAGAAATTCTCCATTTCAAAGATCTAATCCAACACAACATTGGTGTCCAATTTTCCAACATCAGGAACAACTTCTACAGTAGGCTTTGAATTTTCCCTAGACAACACTCTCAATAACCTTGCTTCATCTTGATCTTCTTTAGGTTCTGGATTATTGTTTGGTGCTACTATTTCATCATCACTTACATCATCAATATGTGCTCCTCTCCTCTGGGTTATTTCCACAACATATAATCTGACGGCAATCTATCTCAATGTATCCAATATTGCATTATTAGCATTTCCTCTACCTCGAACCATCTTTACAAATCAAGTTCCTACAAGATCGTAATCTTTTGCAAGTTATAGGTCAAATCTACAACCCTACAACCCAATTCACTTAGGGTTCTACACAATCCAATTACCAAAAGGATGAACCTCATGCTCCAATACCACCTGATGAAAGGAAGAGAGAGAACAACTAGGGCCAAAGGTACACCTAGCTATCTAAACCACCCTGCAAGAGTTAACATAGCAGAAAACACAACACAAGAACAACACGAAGGAGAGAGAGAGAGAGAGAGAGAGAGAGAGAGAGAACAAGATGTTTTTATATTCATCAGATAATCAACATACATGCCCAGCTGTAAGGCCTTCTGGGTTATAGCCAATTAACAAAAAATAACTTTTAGATTCATGATCTAACTTTAAGTTTGCACTACTAGACACATATCACTTCCTTTCTTGCTCTCTATTCTACCAATCTACCTAAAATTCAATCCTAGACCTCCTTAAATACTTTTGTGGTCACAAGTCATCTTATCACAAAATTAAATCTTATGTTAAATGCATGTGTAGCCACAAATTGGCTCACATTAGATATTAACTACCTATACCAAAATTAAATGCAAGCAAGATCAGCCCAAACTGGAATAAGACACCTATAACTCGACAAAAATATATTTCACAAAAAATTGGCACTTGAAAACCACACAAGCTTGACATCCAAAGAGTCACTCGACATCAACTAAAAACTCGGCATCCTTCAATGTTTGGAAACCATAGATGACTCGACAACCAAAGGATCACTCAACAACCAAAGGAATCACTCGGAAGCAACTAAGAACTCAACATTCACTAAATGCTTGGCAACAACTAAATGCTCAACACCCACTATGAACTTGGCACCAAATGGCAGAATGAACAAAGAGCAGGATTACAAGGCAACCCAGGATGCTCCTGCATCACCTCATTACCAACAAAAAATTGTCTTGAACAACATCTCCTTAAATAGTCATTTTTGTGCTTCTAAATTATGTCACTTAATCATAATTGTCGATCTCAAATTTTATCAAATACAGTGTCTCTAGCTACTTATAAAGTAGAACTTTGTGCACATCCTTGTCCTTCTTAAATCTCTATCATTAGATCCTTATTGAATTTTCTCATTCATTGATATTGTAACAAACTTTGACTCACACCTTTGAACATCTCAAACATTTCATATTTCCATCAAAAGTCAGCTTCAGATTAGATCTTTACACTTTTGTTTTTCCAGTCATTACTCCGGGAAGATAACATTTCACTCGGGTAATATAGTACTTGGTCAATACTAGACTTTCTTGGGTAATACTAAACTTCTTTACTCTACCAACTTCTTAGTGAACACTATAGTCACTTAGTGAACACTATTTTCCTTCTTTAACCTTATCACTCTATTAAGCTTGTGTAGCTCAATACATTACAATATTACATAATTGTAAAATAATCAAACCAACATTACATTATCACTATCCAACGCAGTCAATTGCCCATTGAATAATATACTTGTTAACTTTGACTTTAACATACTTTCTTTGAATCCTTTTCATTAATCAAATGACACGACACTATATTGAATTAGCATAATGTCTAGCAAACTAGGACTTGACATAAATGACAACATAACAACTAATATGACTCTTTTGCATATATTCATAGCATTACTAATTATATTATTAATTGGGGCTAACAATATCTCCCTTTGGTATTGATGGCAACACATAACATATGATTTTACATTACAAAACATTATATAAAATCAAATGTATGTATAGTCAATGAAATAATTTTGTAGCTCTTTGTCTTCATCATCAAGTTCTCTGTAATTCAGTTTGTGCCTCTAACAACAACAATCTTCATCAACATTTATCCCCATTAAGATATGACCTCTGTTTCAATTCAACTTCATCTTCATGCCTACTCTCCCTTTGGCATAGCAACAATACTTTTGATGATCTCCCATTTTTTTTACTAATTCTCTCCCCTTGTGGGGCACATCTCTTCCTTGGGTAATATCCTCCTTTCCTAGTCTCTCCCCCTTGACAATAATGTCAAAGGTCATTATAAATCTCAATATGAAACTTATAAAATCTTGTAGTTATCTGTGTACCTAGTGAATTTTGGATAGGGGAAGTACCCCCAGTTTACCTCATAGATACTCAAAATAATCCTTAGGCAATGGCTTAGTAAATATGTTTGTGATTTTCTCTTTTGATTTCACATATTCAAGCCTTACTTATTTCTCTTGTACTTGTTCCCTCAAATAATGATACTTGATTCATATGTGCTTTGTTTTTGCATGCATCACCATTTTTTTTGAAATATTTATTGCACTTGTTGTTATCACAATGAATAGTAACAGGCTCAATTATCTCTTCTTGCATACCTTCTAACAATGTTTAATCCATACAATATTAGAATAATTGATTGTAGCAACAACATATTTAGCCTCAGTAGTAGATTGTGAAATACAACTTTATTTCTTTCTTATCCATGCTATCAATCTTTCTCTTAAAAAGAAAGTTCCACCACTTATGCTTTTTCTACCATAACTTCTAGCCCAATTAGCATCTATGTAGACTTTAAGATTAAAGTCATCATCTTGTTTGTACCATAGGCCATAATCTTCAGTTCCTTTTAGATATCTAAATATCCTTTTAACAACAGTCATATATGTCTCCTTTGGATTAGATGAAAACCTTACAACTATACCAGCACCATATTCAATGTCTAGTATACTATGTACAACATACTATAACTTACTCGTCAATCACATATTTGTATTGTGTCTCATTTACCTCTCCAGTAGTATCTTCCTTTGATAATTTCACTCAAGTCACCATAGGTGTACCGACTAACTCAGAGCCATCCATCCTAAATGTCTTCAAGATTTCTTTCCAATAGTTAGATTGAGTCATATATATACCTTTCCTCATTTGACGAACTTGTAATCTAATAAAAAAATTGATTTCACCAAACATTGACATCTCAAATTATGTACTCATTTGATCAACAAATATCTTCCATAATATGTCATTTCCTACAAAAATTGTCATCAAAAAATATTTCAATAATCAACACCATACTTTTAAATTCACATTTCAAATATAGAATATCATTCTCACTTGTTCTAGAAAATCCAAACTTAATAAAATATTAATGTAACATTTCATACCTTGCTCTTAGTGCTTGTTTTAGTCCATACAATGCTTTGTTTAGTTTACAAATCATGTTTTTTTTATCAAGTTGAACGAATCCTTCAGGTTGTTCAATATATACTTCAACAATGTATATTTGAAATCCGTTTGATAAAATTTAAATTTCTTGTCGGTAGCATTAGCCAATAATGTTCTTACACCTTCTAGTATTTCCACAGTTACAAAAGTCTCACCATAATATATTCCTTCTTGTGCATAACCTTTGCAAGCAAATCTTGCCTTGTTTCTTCTTACTTCTCCATTCTCAATCAATTTATTTTTTAAAATCCATTTGATTCCAATCACATTCTTATCTATGGGTATCTATACTAATGTTCATATATTATTCTTCTCAATCTAATCAATCTCTTCATTCATAGCATTTATACAATTCTCATTGTCTAATGCAATCTTAACTATTCTTGGTTCAAAATCATCAATTAAAAGGTATTGTCTCTTAACTTACTTCTTTTATGTACTCCAACACACTCATCTTTAATAATTTGTTTAGGGGAATGCTTCTTTCTCACATATTTCACCAATATATATTTAATTATTTGATTTTCAAAAATTTCTCCACTCAGTAGTGGTTGAACTCCATGCTTGACTTGTACTGCCTGATGCTTAGGTAAAGCTTTCTGTAACTAGGGTGTCATTGATTGATTCTTAGTAAAGTTCTTGGGAAGCGTATTAGGTGCCTCTTCACATATATACAAACTTGTTGTAATCTTTAGGTTCCTTCTTGCTCTCCACATTGTTCTTTTCTACAAACTCATCAAATCTTACATTTGCACTTTCAATCATCTTGTTAGTAGCTTTGTTCAAACATTTATAAGTTTTTCTCTTAGATGAATAACCAAGGAATAAACCTTTGTCTCTTTTAAAATCAAATTTGTCATTCATTGCATCCTTGTGAATATAACACCTACTTCCAAAGATTTTAAAATAACTTACATTTCGTATATGACCATACCAAAGCTCATATGGTGTCTTGTTTGTTCATTTCTTCAATTGAACTTGGTTGAGAGTATAAAAAACAATACTAATTGCTTCTCTCAAAAATATTTGAGCAATCTCTTTTTCAGTCATCAGTGTCCTTGCACAATCCGTAATAGATACATTTCTCCTTTCAACAATCTTATTTTGTTGTGGTGTCCCTAGTGCAGATAATTGTTTCTTAATACCATTCTCAGCACAAAAGTTAATGGATTCAATAGAGATAAATTCACCACCTCTATAACATCTTAAACATTTCAAAGATTTTTCAGTTTCTTTCTCCACTCTAGCTTTATACCATTTGAACATATCAAAAGCATGTGATTTCACTTTCATGAACATAACAGTCATCATTCTAAAATAGTCATCCACAAACAATATGAAATATGTATCACCAAAGTAACTACCAACACCTATTTGACCACATTGATAAGTATTCATGATCAAATCCAGGATATCATTTTAAGGGTGTGTTTTGCTTGGAAAACTAGATTTTTTCATCTTACTGAGCTGACATTCTTTACACATAGCATTTTTAGGTTTTTGCAAATTCGGTAAGCCTCTTACTTTTTTCTTTTTACTGACTTTTACCATGTTTTCAAAGTTTATATGACACAATCTTTTATACCATAACCATACATCCTCAACTTTAGCAAATAAGCATGTCTCAATAATAGGATCAATATAGAATAGGTTACCTATGGTTTGCATTCCAGTTCCAATCATATTTCCTTCATCATCAAAGATCTTGACTTCTATGTTCTGAAATTCCAATTTATGTCCTGAATTATTCAATTGAGCAACACTCAAAAGATTACGTTTTAGTCCCTGTATCTAGTATGCATCACCACTTTTGATCTCATCATTCAACATTAGTGACCCTTTACCTCTCATCGGACATGGAACATCATTACCTATCTTAGCAATTCCACCATCATTAATTTCTTCAAATTTATCAAACTTGCTTAGATCACCAGTCATGTAATGTGAGCATCCACTATCTATATTCCATGAATCATTCTTTCTAACATGTGAAATAAGGTTAGTTTCACTTTCATACCTTTCTCCATTGGGATCTTCCTTGATTGCAACATATACCATCTCAACTACTTCCTTTTCTTCATCAGCAATGGACTAGGTGTGCTCTTCTTCAACAATGTAGAATGATTTCTTCCTTTTGTCTTTGTAATCCCTATTCTTTCTATACTTAAAATCCTTCTTGTCATTTATGTCACTCTTACTCTTGTTAAGACATTTAGCAGCAAAGTGACCAATTTCATTACGCTTGAAACAAATCAGGGGCAATTTACCTTTGTATTTACCTTTACCTATTGACAACCTTCTTGCAAGCAATGCTTCAAGTTCATCGAAATCATCTTCAAATTTAGATTCACTTTCTTCCTTACTTTTCTTTTCTTTCTTGAAGTTCCAATGGTTAGTGAAGATTTAAAATCATTTCCAATTGTAACCATACTATTTTCATTATTGCTCAATTCAAATATAGTCAACTAACCAACTAAATTGTCGAGTGCGAATACATTACGGGAAATAGCTCTCACTTCTTGAATTGTAGAAATTTTGATAGCATAAAAAGAAGAAGAGTTTTGAGAACTTTACTTACAATTTTAGAGTCACTAATAGCTCCTCCAACAACTTTGATTGCACTCGCAACTTCTTTAATTTGGTTACATATTGTGTATCATTCTCACCTTCTTTTATTCTCGTGCCATCATACTTTCTCTAAGACTTTCAATTTTATCTCTCCTTACATTATCATCTCCTCCATATACAAGTTTCAATTTATCCCATACGTGTTTGGTTGTAGTGCAAATCTTGATATCATCAAACTCAACATCATTGAGTGCAAAAGCAATCTCAATCATCGGGATATTGTGATTCATCTTCTCATTTATTTCCTCCACAATCAAAGGACCAGTAGGGGTTAGTATATTCATGTTCCAACCAATGTGTGACATTATCTCCAATTTCAGATAGATGTAGCTTCATTATGTCTTTCCATGATGACAAATTATCTTTGTTCAGTCGTGATACCTATCTCTTATACATCTTGTGATCTTTAGCTCAATTTTATTTAAACTTCTTCCTCTAAGAATTGTGCTCTAATACCAATTGTTGGATAATTGAGCGGGGAGGAGGGGGTTAATCAGTCATGTTTAGTTATCCTACAACCCCTTCAAACAATTTCAGTACCAAACAACAAAAACAATCACTTGATTTCCTTATTCAACTAATCAATTAACTTTCTCAATCATTTTACTCCAATCTTATATCTCATTGTTTCATTATAACTAACTGATAGTAATGTAACTTAGTTATTACCTATCATTAACTTATTTGTTACCAAGTTGTAGTAAAATGAAGATAATGTTAGAGTAATAAGATATTGCCTTATTAATTAAATTATTTTTATTTAATTATTAGGTCACTTATAATCTTTAGTTCACTTAAGCTAAACTTTAGACATATAATAATTAATTCTTCTATTAATTATTATTATGCAACCTAGGTTAGTTACTTGTTAGGGTTTTGATCTCATTTTATAAGGATTGATCTCTTTGTAAGTTTATTAGTTCACTTTTGATAATAGCAATCTTTTTCTTGCTCATCAAGAATGTCTCATCTATGGATCTGGGAATTCTGACCTCCATAGCTTTTGTTTCTCTCTTTTTGTGACAGGTGTTTGCATGCAGGTGATTCTTGGGAGCTATGGAGTTGATTTTTCATCAACTTCATCATGGTATTAGAGTTCTAGATCTTCATGCCCCTGTTTTGTTTATAAGAAGTTTGGTTTGGCTTTCAGATACATGCTTTTATTTGAAAGGGTTTAATTTTTCAAAGTTATTTTGTATTGAATCTTGGGGGATCATTGATTTTTGGGTCACTTTGAGCCTAAACAGACATCACCATTGAGCTCAGAGCCCAAAAATCCTTATTTTCATATAAAATTTGTCCAATTTGGACACAGTTGGAATTTGAGGCAAAAGAATATTGCTTCCAAATTGGACATGTTTCCCAAGGTGGTGATTTTCTGAAATTTGGTACGTAGATTGAGATTTCTTGACACAAAAATTAAGATTTTTGGTATGAAAAAATGAGAAAATTGGGCACACAAATTGAGATTTTTGACATGCGGACCAAATTTTTTCGGCATAGAAATCAAGATAGTTTTGGTACAAACTAGCATGCTTCCTAAGTTTATTTAGACTTTTGATGTTGTTTGGTTGTTAGTTTATGTAGTCAAAGTCAGAGGTTCTATTTTGCTCTCCAGGAGACATATATTGAGACATTCTATTTTCCAAATTTTGCTCTAGGAACATCCCATTCAATTTTTTATTTTATTTGTATTCTGATGGATATCTCGGTTATTTTAGGTCTGGAGATTGATTTTGTTGTTTCAGATGATTTTTCATGGGTTGTACTATCTATTGTATCAACCTTATATCTCTTTTGATCTTTATTAACATCCTTTTGTAGTATTTTTGCAATTGCACTAAGATAAAGTGTCACTTTATTGTATTTTGGGATTTTGCACATTTTTGTATTTTATTATACTCGCACTACATTATAAAGTGCCTTAGGGGGTTTCATGTTGGCCATATTCACCATCTTCCTTTGTCAAGTAAGTGTTCTTTCTATGACATTATTCTGATCATATGTCGATCACATGTGCCATTATAGGTGGTTGTACTTCTCTTGTACTCTCGATGTTCCTAGTTCTTTTTTCTATAAGAGATATTGCATTCAATTTCAATGTTCATGTGTTACCTCTCAACATAATAGGGGGTTTATGTTGGTTCTATTGTTTTCTTGGTTCAATGGAGTGAGCTATGTATTTAGTATTTGATCATCTATACTACGCGATTGTAGTGGCTCGATACCTATGGATTTTGGTGAGATGGATCATTTACCATATAGACATTCTTTCTTTCCTATTTTTGGAGGCCACAAAGATACCTTCCATCTTTGATTGATTAGCTCTTTAGACTTAGTTTTCTCTACTTGGTCATGTTCTATACAGTGGAGGTTCTTTAGATCAATATTATGGTGATGTTTGCAGCTTCATGCTTTAGTGGTGTTCTTCGTGATCATCCTTTTGTTCCTATCTTTGGGAACATTTTATTTCCATATCTTTTTGGAGTAGGGTTTTTCCCACGAGGTTTTCTCTATTTCTCCTGTTTACAAAATTTTGGTTGTGCTTGGATACTTCATCAGGCCTTGTTGTCAAGACCCAAATTTGCTTTCAATAGTAATTTCTAGGTTTTTAGCCACTCCCTAAGTTTATCTTGGGGGGTGTTAGAGTAATAAGATATTGCCTTATGAATTAAATCATGTTGATTTAATTATTCACTTATTATCTTTAGTTTACTTAAGCTAAACTTTGAGCATATAATAGTTTATTTTTTTTAAAATTATTGTCATGCAACCTAGGTTAGTTATCTATTAGGGTTTTAATCTCTTTGTTATTTTATTAATTCACTTTTGATAATAGTAATCTTTTTTTTCTCATAAAAAATGTCTCATCTATGGATCTGGGAATTCCATCCTCCTTAATTTTTGCTTCTCTTTTTCTGTGATAGGTGATTCTTGGGAGTTCTGGAGTTGATCTTTCATCAACTTCAACAGATAACATGTAATCTACTTGCAACATAACAATATTAGCACATTTGATACCAAAATTTTAAAGGTGAAAACCCTTTAAAGGGAAAAACCACCTGGGACTAACAACCCAAAATTTTCACTCTTCTGAAGTGAGCTCGGCTAAGAGCCAACCTTGTTACAGGTTACATACACATTAGTAATGTGACACTATTAGAGGATTATAACTAAACGATCATCTAGACCTTATCACTCCTTGATCATGGCTAAAGAGTGGCTTGATCTAAAGGACTTACAAACATCACAAATCGATGTTACCATAAAGGATTTCACAGACTTGTTAGGTCAACTCAATTTATGAGATTTTATACTACAATGATTAGAAAGTAACAATGTAAAAATTTATTTGTTAGGTATAACACTGGCTTACTTGTTCAGATCACCTTTTTGCTATGCCTCTTTCTGATTTCTTTATTTGTTCTCTTGACTGGTTGATTCACACTCTCACTCTTTCTCCTTCTTTCAACCCTATTTAGTTCACCTGGCATAACTATCCTCTTTCAACTTCAACAACTTCACACAATCACTGCCTTAATAATAACAATCAACAAACAACCTCATTAGCAACCAAAATAATCAACAAACAACCTCATTAGCAACCAAAAACTATCTTGAACATCTCCTTAAATAATCACTTTTGTGCTTCCAGATTCTTCCAAACTATGCCACTTAATCATAATTGTCGATCTCAGGTTTTACCAAATACAATTTATCTAGCCACTAATAAAATATAACTTTCATAGAACTTTGTGCACATCCTTATCCTTCTGCAATCTCCATCATCAGATCCTTATTGAATTTTCTCAATCATTGGCCTTGTGACAAAATTTGACTTGTGTCTTTGAACATCTCAAAGATTCCATATTTCCATAAAAATTCAGCTTCTGATTCCATCTTTACACTTTTCTTTTTCCAACTGTTACTCAGTGAACACACCATTTTACTCGGGTAATATAGTACTCGATCAATACTATACTTTTTCGGATAATATTACCGAACTTCTTCTTTTCTATACTAGCTACTTGGTGAACACTATAGTCACTCATCAAATATTGTCTTCCTTCTTCAACTTTGTCACTTGATTAAGCTTGTGTAGCTCAATACATTACAATATTGCATGATTGTAAAACAATTAAACCAACATTACATTATCACCATCTAATGCAGTCAAGTGTTCATTGAATAACATACTTATTAACTTTGTCTTCAACATACTCTCTCCAAATCCTCTTCATCAATCAAATCATATGGCACTCTCTTGAATTAACATAATATCTAGCCAACTAAGACTTGACATCAATGATAGCATAACAAGTGATATGACTCTTTTACATACATTCATAGCATTACCAATTACATTATTAGTTGTGGATAACAATTATTTCATATACTGCTAGTGAAGAGTTCCAATCATTTAAATCTCTACTATAATGCAAAAGTACTTGTGCCTTTTTTAGGGGTTTAGGCTTAGCACGAGTTCTACACAAAAGATCGTTCCAACCTTTTTGTTGAAGAGATATTTATGTTTAGAGTTTGAGTGTGACTGGGATTCTAACTATTGATTGATCCCATGTAGCTATATAATGATTTCTATATAAAATTCGAGGAATTTAGGGTTTCAAAGTAACTAACTTTGCTAATCACAATAATTGATTATTTCCACATGTCACAATTGTCTCAAGAAAAATATAATTATGTAAACTAGCAATTACCCTATTTTGTTTTTCAAAATAAAAGGGGGGTGAAAATGGAAAAAATGTGTTACCTTATACATCCTTTTTCTTTAGGGTCTTCAACCTTTAGGCCAGTACTACAAGCCTTTTGAGTTGTTTAGGAATTGCAAAATAACCTCATGTACTCACTCTTTTGAAATAGCTTCTCAATTGCCAGCTTCCTAACTTCTCCATCACTAGCTTCTCCCTAGCTTTGTTAGGCACCATTGTTGTGAACAGACAAGACAACTTGGAACCAGAAGCAAGATTTGGAAGATCCAGGTTAGTAAAGCTTGGGGAAGAATTTTTAAGAAAATGCAATTTGCCTATGTTATATGGTGTATAAAGTGATAAAAGAAAAATAACAACTTTCTTTTCCTAGTTTCTCCTTTTAGAAATATAAGAGGAGTAACTGAGAGGGGGGGGGAGGGACGGGTGAATCAGTTACCACTAAAATAAATCCTAGATCCCTTAGATGCCAATTATAAAATTCAGACTGGTAAAACTGATTACTGCCGATACTCAGTAAACACATAGAAAATTAATATAACTTGGTAAATACAGAGTGTATTTTAACTTAGCAGATCTTAAGATGTTATCGGTAATTACTTGCAAGCATGACAGAAATAAAATGAACACATGAGGCACCAAGATTTAACGTAGAAACCCAATTTGGAAAAAACCACCAATGTAACTAGTTACTATTTTTCACTCTTCTAAAGTGAGCTCTGTTAGGAGCCTTGCCTATTAAAGGTTACAAAAAATGTTGTTAGGTGTGACCCTGTCAAAGGATTTAATCACCCTATTAGGAGTGGTCTTACAAAAGGTCTTGAAACAATTCAATGAAATTTCCACTTTGTTAGAGTATTTACAAATGGCTATTAAACCAACTCTGTTAAGAGATTTTAGATCACTGTTACAATGGTTAGAGAGTAACGATGAATTGACCTAATTGTGATGCAGCTAAATTGTTGATTACAGATACCTACTTATCATTCAAGTTCGCTTCCTCTCTTCTTATCTCTTTCAACACATTCAACTTACATACATCACATACACTTTGAAATCACAACTTGACCTTTAACTTATACCTTCCAGATTGTTAGGTCGGCTCAAATACAAATTAGAATAACCAATATTCATCACCTCAGTCGGCTAGAATCAATAGGTAAAAATAATTAAACTTTACATGCCAAAATAAGAAAATCCTTTGGTAGCCAACTTAGCTTGATAGAAACTGATTTTGAAGCGATTTCTTGTGTCAACCAACAGATGCTCAGTTAACATTGTGAGCTTACAAAATTCTTTTGGTAACCGAGTGAACTCGATTAACATTGACTCTATTCAACTTTTCTTCTGTTAATCGAGTGAGCTTGGTTAACACTCTTTTCTGCATAACTTCCTCCGATGCTTGAGTGAGCTCAGTAGATACTGCCTTTTGCACAGAGTGAACTTAGGAATGCTCTGTAGACTAGAAAAACTGTCTTCACTAACCAAGTAAGCTTGACACGCATTGACTGCCAACTGATATTACATTTGTGTAACATCAAGGACAACACACAATTAATCAATTGTATCCAACAATCTCCCTCTTTGGCATTGATGGAAACACAACATGTCATAGCATAATGAAATTTTGAGAATAGGATTCCCTCTGTCAAAAAGTTTCTCCCTCTTAGATTTTATATAGGAAACTTCTCTAATAGTGTTCTCCGTCTGTGAAGGAACTACTTAACTTCTTCCTCTGCAAAATTTTAGAAAGATATGACACTAAACTTCTCCCTCTTTGACAACACCTGCCAAAGACAATTTTGATTAATATCAACATACCTTTAGTATAGATTCATCTGCAATATGTTCTTGCCAATACTGCATCAAATGATTAATCTTCAACCTTGTTCTTGTGGATGCATCACTAAACTTTATTTAGTGAGCTTCAGATAGGAGAATGACCCCTAGCTTACCTCTTAGATACAAAAATGCATCTTTAGGTAATGGCTTTGTGAATATATCTGAAATTTGTTCTTTTGTATGCACATATTCCAATCTAATTTCTTTATCCTATACTAATTCTCTTACAAAGAGATATTTTATGACAATGTGCTTTGTTTTGGAATGCATCACTAGATTCTTGTATATGTTGATTGCACTTGTGTTATTACAATACATCACTATTGGCTCTTTGATTTCAACCTTCATTCCTTCCAACAATTGTTTGAACCAAACAATGTTAAGAACAATTCACTATTGCTGCTACATATTTTTCTTTTGCTGTAGATTGAGATGTGCAATTTTGCTTCTTGCTTGTCCAAGATACCAGCCTTTTACTAAGAAAAAATGCTCCATCACTAGTGTTTTTTCTGTAATCAAGATTTCCTGCCCAATCAACATCAGTATAAACTTTTAAGTCAAGGTTGCCTCCAAGTTTGTACTATAAGCCATAGTCTTCAGTACTTTTCAAATATCTCAAGATTTTTTTTACTGCCATCATGTGGTTTTCTCTAGGTTTAGTTGAAAATCTTGCCACTATCCCAACTGCTAAGGCAATATCAGGCCTTGTATGTACAACATACTGTAATTTCTCAATCATTGATCTATATAAGGTTTGATCTACTTCTTTGGAATCATCATATTGGTAAGATTAAGTCCAATACACATGGGGGTTCCAATTGGTTTTGAATCTTCGTTCCAAATTTCTTGAGTATCTCTTTGATATGCTTAGATTGAGTGATATAGATACCATTTCCGTTTTGCTATATCTGCAATCCAACAAAGAATTTTATTTCATCAAACATGGGCATTTCAAATTCTTTATTCATTTATTCTGAAAATGCTTTGCATAGGTCATAATTTCCTATGAATAGAGTATCATCCACAAATATTTCTGCCAACACAATCTTTTTATTTGATCCTTCCTTGATGTATAGGTTGTTGTTATCATTTGTTCTTTGAAAACCAATCTATATCAAATAGTTATGTAGTCTTTCATACTAGGCTCTTGGAGCTTGTTTGAGACCATATGGGGCTTTGTGTAATTTGCAGACCATGTCCCTTTTGTTTGGATCAACAAAACTTTATGGTTGTTCAATGTACACTTCCTCATCAAGAATTTCATTTAAGAATGCAAATTTAACATCCATTTGATATACTTTGAATCCTCCATGAGCTACATAAGCCAACAAAGTCCTTACACTTTCTTTTAGTTTGCTTCTTGTCATTATTCCATCTAACTTGTCTCCAATGATCTAATCAGGTGCGTGATGCCTTCTGACATATTTAGTTAATACAAGTTCTTTGACTTTTGAATGAACTGTACTACCTTCATTTTAAATTTCAACTTCCAGCTTGGGTCCTTCTATCCATGGCTCGGGTCTTCAGACTTAGTATGCACTAACTCAGTAGCCTCTGAATGCGACTTGGGTCCCTATGACTTAGTTTACACTTCTTGCAATTCGGTAACTGATGGAGATTTGGAGAGCTCAGGAGATGAAGTTTCCTTTTTGTCAAATGTGTTTGTCAATGTATCAATTTCATAGTAGAAAAATCTTCTATAGTCTTCTAGCTCCTTTTTGCTTTCTTCTTCAGTCTTTTCTGCAAATTCATCAATTCTCACATGTGCACTTTCTATGATTTTGTGAGTAGACAAATTTAAACATTTGTATGTTTTACTTTTGCAGGAATATCCTAGAAATATACCTTCATCACCTTTTACATCAAATTTTTCTTTTCTGGATTCTTTCAAGATATAACATTTGCTGCCAAATACTTTCAAGTAACTTACATTGGGTTTGTAGCCATACCATAGTTGATAGGGAGTTTTGTTTGAGTCCTTCTTCAACTGAACTCAGTTTAAAGTATGGACTATAGTGTTGATAGCTTCCTTCTAGTATTTGATAGCAACATTCTTCTCAATCATTAGTGTCCTTGCACAATCCATGATGGATTTGTTTCTTCTTTTAGCTATTCCATTATGCTCAAGAGTACCAGGGGCTGCTACTTGTCTTTTGATTCCTCTTTCAATGCAAAAATTATTGAATTCATTTGAGATGAATTCACCACCTCTATCTGATCTCAAGCATTTCAATCTTTT
Organism: Cupressus sempervirens; assembly: GCA_028749045.1. NCBI lineage: Eukaryota > Viridiplantae > Streptophyta > Pinopsida > Cupressales > Cupressaceae > Cupressus > Cupressus sempervirens. The sequence continues at coordinate 70,297,422 of CM053788.1, forward strand.
TCCAGTTTCTTTTTTCTACTCTAGCCATATACCATTTGAATTTCTCAAAAGCTTTTGATTTTTCTTTCAGATACATAATAGTCACCATTCTAGAATAATCAGCAACAAAAAGAATGGAAAACTTTTCTCCACTATAAGTTTCTATTCCAATGGGTCCACATAAATCGGTATGCACAATTTCCAAGACATCTTTTAACTGATAGTTTTTACATTTAAAACTAGTCTTTCCCATTTTACCAATTTGGCAATTTTTGCATAATCCAACATCAAGTTTCTTCAAATTGGGAAAACCTCTTACTCTTTCAAGTTTGCTAATCTTGACCATATTATCAAAGTTTATATGACATAGTCTTTTGTGCCATAACCAACTTTCTTTTACTTGAGCAATGAAACATGAACAATCACTAAGATCAAGATAAAATAGGTTAGCTTTTGTTTGCCTACATGATCTAATCAGATTTCTTTGGTTATCTAATAGTCTTGCCTCGTCATTCATGAATTCTACCTCGAATCCAATGTTGTTCAGCTATGCTGCACTCAGTAAATTATGTTTTAGTCCTTCAACCCAATAGACATTGTCACATACAAGTTCATTAGTTAATGAGATACAACCTTTTCCTTTTATGCAGCAAGGTTCAGTGTTTCCAAACCTTGCACTACCTCCATCATAGTGTTCAAAATATTCAAATTTAGTTCTATCTCCAGTCATATGGTGAGAACATCCACTATCTATGATCCATGTGTTATTTTTGCTAACATGAGAGACAAGTGCCATCTTATCTCCTTCATCATCAGATTCATCTTTTACAACAATATATACTATTTCATCTTCATTGTTATCAGAATCTTTAGCCATAAAACACGTTTTCTTACCTTTGTCTTTGTAGGATTTATGACCTTTGAATTCCTTCCTGCCTTTGTACTTGTGGGTTTTCTTCTTTTCATTGCCTTCTTTGTTTGAACACCTAGTAGCAATATGACCAATTTTGTCACAAGAAAAACATATTAGAGGGATTTTACCTTTGTACTTTCCTCTACTCCTAGAATATTTCTTTACAAGTAGAGCTTCAACAATTTCAAGATCAATATATGGACTTTCTTCAGTTTCTAATTGATTATCTTTTATTTTCTTACCTTTTTTTTAAAGTGAGAGTTTAGCTTCAAATGCAGATTCAAAATTCTTGGAAGCAGGAACATAGTTGTCAAAGTTATCTAGTTCAAAAGCTGTCAATCTTCCTACTAAAGCATCCAAACCTATCTTGTTATTTGAATCACATCTCTTTTCTTGAATGGCAAATACTCTAATCACATAAATGGGAAGCAAAATTCTGAGTACTTTACTTACAACAGTTTCTTCTTTGATTTCTCCTCCAGATGCTTTGATTGCACTAACATTATCCTTGATTCTTTCCACATATTTTGCAACATTTTCATCTTCTCTCATTCTCATTTGATCAAATTGTCCTCTAAGGCTTTTTGCTTTGGTTCTTCTTACATTGTCATCACCTCCATAGATTTCTTTCAGTTTGTTCCACATATCAAAAGCAATTTTATAGTCTTTTACCTCATCAAATTCAACATAACTGAGAGCAGATGCAATGTCAATCATCATGATGTTATGGTTCTTTTTCTTAGGAATATCTTCAACTGATAAAGTTCCAGTGAGAGTTTTATATTCTTCATCAAGATATTTGCATCCTGAATCACTGATAGTAGCCAGATGAAGCCTCATAAGTCTTTTCCATGCTGCAAAGTTGTCTCTATTCAGCTTTGTAATCTCTCTTTTGTAAGACATCCTGATCTTTAGCTTAGGTCCTTGAAACTTTCTCTGCAAGTACCAAAAGCTCTGATATAAATTGTTGGAAATATAAGGAGGAGTAACTGAGAGAGGGGGGGGGGGGCAGTGGGGGTTCAATCAGTTACCACTAAAATAAATTTCAGAACCCTTAGATGTCAATTATAAAATTCAGACTGGCAAAACTGATTACTGCTGATACTTAGTAAACACATAGAAAATTATTGTAACTCGGTAAATACAAATTGTGTTTTAACTTAGTAGATCTTAAGATGTTATCAATAATTACTTGCAAGCATGAAAGAAATAACATGAACACATGAGACACTAGGATTTAATGTGAAAACTCAATTTGGAAAAAACCACCAATGTAACTAGTTACTATTTTTCACTCTTTTGAAGCGAGCCTTGTTAGGAGCCAACCTTGTTAAAGGTTACAAAACACACTGTTAGGTGTGACCCAATTAAAGGATTTAATCACCCTATTAGGAGTGGCCTTGTAAAAGGTCTTGAAACAATTCAATGTAATTGTCACCTTGTTAGAGGATTTACAAATGACTGTTAAACAACTTTGTGAAGAGATTTTAGATTACTGCTACAATGGTTAGAGAGTAACAATGAATTGACTTGATTGTGATGCAACTGGATTGCTGATTATAGATCTCTGTTCTGGTTCATACTTAATCCTTCCTGATCGAATAACACTTTTTTTCTCCGCAAGGATACTTGCTTATCATTCAAGTTTGCTTCCTCTCTTCTTATCTCTTTCAATACATTCAACTTGTATACATCACATACACTTTGAAATCACAATTTGACCTTTTACTTATACCTTCCAGATTGTCAAATCAGCTCAAATACAAATTAGAATAACCAATATTCATCACCTTAGTCGGCTAGAATCAATAGGTAAAATAATTAAACTTTACATACCAAAACAAGAAAATCCTTTGGTAGCCAAGCCAGCTTAGTAAAAACTGATTTTGAAGTGATTTCTTGTGTTAACCAATAGATGCTCGGTTAACACTGCGAACTTACAAAATTCCTTTGGTAACCAAGTGAACTCGGTTAACACTGACTCTATTCAACTTTCCCTTTGTTAACCGAGTGAGCTCGGTTAACACTCTTTTTTGCATAACTTATTTCGATGCCCGAGTGAGCTTGGTAGATACTACCTTTTGCAAAGAGTGAACTCAGGAATGCTCGGTAGACTAGAAAAACTATCTTCACTGACCAAGTAAGCTCGGCATGCACTGATTGTTAACTGATATGACATTTGTGTAACATTAAGGACAACATATTATTAATCAATTGTATCCAACATCTCTTTCATGTGTCAACATCCCCAATTCTTCATATCTCAGGAATGAATTCCATTACATTCGAGATGAAACCAATTGTCTCTCCTACATGATTGTTTCAAATGTTGAAGCCTCCAAGAACATGTTAAAGGAGATAGGAAAAATAATTTTAGATCTACTAATATAAATAAAAAATACATCCTTTAATTTTCCAAATCTATTGAGTGATTCTTCTTCGACAACAATTGCAGTGATGGACTCTATTGTTACACAATCAAATGTTTTTGGATAAATCTAAGGTTTCATCTAGAAGCTTCTGAGAAGTTTTAAAATTTTAAGTGTTATAATGTTATGAATTTTGTATTTTATTGAAGAAAAAATGATATTTCTAATTGCTCAAACCAATGCTAAATAAGAAAAATCATACTTTTCAATTATAAAAAATAAATATTAATAATCAACTTCCATACTTTTGTACAATAAAATTTAATTGTTTATTTTTATTAATTTGTGAAAAAATCAAATAAACATTTTTTTTGAGAGAATAACTAATAACTAATAAGAAATAGTCAACAATGAGCATCTCATCTAAAATATCTTTAATACATAACAATTAATCTTTCGAAATAATAATAAAAAATCATTAAGAAATAACGAAGACTTCCCCATTACCTATTTAAAAAAAAAAACAAAACAAGAAGAGCCCACTGGTGAAACTTAAAAACTTGCTTTGCCTCCTTCCAAACATTTGCGCACCCGAGCCGAAGAAATGCACCTGATGTGACTTTTTAAAAAATTCATTAATTAATTTAAAACTCAGAGAATCGTTGTTCTGTGATTTTTAATTTATTATTTGCGCGGCCCGATTGCTCTATATTATTTTTAAAATGGAGGTACGTTTCGCAACGAGTCTTCAATTTTCTAAGTGAGACTCTTTCAGTCCGAAACCAGGGTTCTTCCCGAACGAAAAACGAAAAAAGTATTGGGTGGCCGCTAAATGCTATGACCAGTTGCCTAAATCAGCTGGCCGGCCATTGGATGCGGTCACAGAACTACAAGACATAACATAAACAATTCATTTGACAGAAAAATTGATTTGTTTATAGACTTTTTGACTATTGACCATGGAGTTTGGCATAAAACCAATTCACCTTTGGCAGAAGCCTTCAGACTTTGCTAAGGAGATACAGATTCACAACTCTGTAATTCGTGGTACTAACAATGGCGGTGAGTCTAAGAGTTTCAGCTGTGGAGGACTTGAAAGCATTGGCACCCATTATGTATCACGCGTTCGCAGAATTCAACCTCTCTGTTGGAGTACCTCCTTCCGTAGACTTTAAGACAGAAGAGGTTGCTGAAGAACTTATGCGTCGGATTTTTCAGTCTCCGAAGAGCTATGGAATCACTGCTTTGGATAAAGCCTCGGGTCAACCAATTGGAGCCGCTTTCCTCCATCTTACAGGTCAGCGTTTAAAACACCTTATTTTTTCCTTTCCAATTCTTTTTGAAATGTGAGATGTGTTACGATGTTTTGAATATTGTGTTTTATAGCGCATTGAAGGATTTCAGTTTATCATTTTTTAGGAGAGAGTTTTCAATTAGTTGGGCCTGTGTTTGTTGATCCTGCCCATAGCAACAAGGGAGTAGGGAAGACAATTATGAATGCTCTGATAGAGAGGGCAAATGCTACAAATGCCAAATCCATCAGTCTTGTTCAGGTGATATGCCGTTGCTCTCCTTTCATCAGTTACAGGACTTGACCATGTTAGTTTTATGATTGTTTGTAAAGCAGGGTTTCATGAGGGGCTTAAGCTCTGTTTACGACAAAGAAAGTAGTATCATGAATAGATTTTGTTTGATTGTAAGATTATTTAGAATTTTCTCCTTTATGATCTAGTTCTACATTTAATAGTGGAGAAGGGTTGGAACTAGAAATTGATATACCAATTTAGTAATGTTTTTTTTTGCTATTTATCAAAAATTAAAAATTTATAACCAAACCAGACTACAAGATTCATGAGACCACAACCATTAAAAATGTAGTTGACAATTCCAATTCTACTTTTAGGAATCCCCTTCCATAAGACCCCAACTTAAAATTTTTTAATTACATTTTGATATTACCTTTTTCAAATGTAAATTATTCAACCCAATGATCTTCATTAGAATCCGCTGCAATTAATGTCCAATCAAGCCTAGAACATGTCGAAATCCTCTAAGCCAAGTCTTTAATGAGGGAGGCGGCTATCCTCCCTACAAACTGTACAATTGACCAATTTTCAAAAAATTGAAAACATCATTTCGAAAATTTCAACATTTGATCTTAATGATCTGCATAGTTTGTAGTCGAAAACAACAAAAAATTGGAAAAAAAACAGAATTTGGAAAAAAAAAGTTTGACTCTGTTTTGTCTTTAGTACATTTTCTCTGGAGATTAGCCTGTCCCTTTAATGAGTCACCCACCATCATTTGAATCTCTTGTCAAACAGAGATCCACCATCTTTAGAACAGCTCTTGGATTAGAAGTCACTATTACTGGAATTTAATGAGTCACCCACCATCATTTGAATCTCTTGTCAAACAGAGATCCACCATCTTTAGAACAGCTCTCGGATTAGAAGTCACTATCACTGGAATGTACTAAATCAATTGCACCATCACCTATAAAATTCTTTTATTCTTACAAGCCACAGAGAAATTTCAGGCGTGGCTTGCATTCCTATAGCAGTCATTTGAAGCATACAGAGTGAGGCTTGAACACAGGTTATCATCATAGCAATTGCTTTATCTTGTCACAGTGTCATGCTCTGTTGGAGTACAAGTTTAGATACACTTAGGAAAGTCCAAAGTGAACTCGAGGTGCGATTGTATCCATAACATGTTTGCTTGGTTTACACACAGATTCTTCTATTATTGACCCTTTATTGTTGGTGCATGTCAGCTTAGGTAATAAATATAGGCGAATTGCTTGCATTTGACATAAGTTTGAGTCCTTTGCATCACCCTATGTGTACTTGAAAGCACTCAAGAGTCCAATGTGCCCTGGAAGTTGAACTTCATATTGCATGTTTGTTTAGTTACTTATTAACCATTTCTTTAACTTTTTAGGTGTGTGTATGGGATGCAGTCCAGTAGTTTGAAATTTGTTAAAGAAGTCTTCCTCTAGGCCAGAAACAGAGTTTACCATACAAATAAGTTTTTACAACATTTTTCTGGCTTATTGAATGCCCATTGCTCATACCTTGCGTTGGGCATGATCTGTGAGGCTATGTATATGGTGGCTGTCGCTAAAATGTAAGACCAGACCGGATTTGAGTTCAATCATCAAATGCTCGAATTAGTACTCTGTAAAGATGGCTTAAGTTCATGAAAACTGTTTTTCCCTAGGGATTGTTTTATACATACGAGTGTCGCACGTCTGCCTTTTTAGAAGCATAAATTCTTGGCCAGTTTTGGCAGATGAGTGGCCAACATGAGATTTCATTTGACAACTTTTCTAGGAGTTACCATTCATGCTAATTAATTATCTAGATTTTAATAAATTTGCACTGTTTAACAAAATTGAAATTACTCATCAGCCCTTCTTTAAGTTCAGAATCCAGATGTTAAACATTCTGCCATAGTTTTCTGTTTGTGTGCAATAAGAGTTCAATACACGCAGTATGATAAAAACTGGTTGTTTTCAACAGATTTGTTTGATATGCAAGCATAATTTAACATAGACTTAAATGTCCTGTCATCAATGGATTGTCGCTTCAGGTTGCAGCAAATACTAAGTCATTCTCTCTATATGCAAAGCTGGGGTTTCGACCCATTGAATGTGCCACTTATTTTCAAGGTTCAATGAATGAGAAATTATGTGCTTGGGAAATGAGGAAAGAAGGTAAAATTAGACATTCACATTATGAATGTTTTCATATGAAGAAAAATATTATTACTCTTTCTTTGCCTTGAGTTTGAATTTACTTATTTTCACTACTGACACTCTGTGTAAATATGCAGACTTTACAGTACGGCTTATGGAAGAATCTGATGTGCGCCTTTGCTCAGAGCTTCATAGTATTGTGACTGGACATGAGCGAGAGACATATATACAGCAGATGCTTAACGTGGTTCCTGCAGATGCATGGGTAGCAGTGAAGGGTGGCATATTACAGTATGATTTCCAATATTTTTTTGATACTTTTCAATGTAAATATAAAAATACTAGATAGCAGAATATTTTGTTTACAAAGTTAGGACTAATTTTTGTTCTCTTTTGATACATGAATGAATGGCTACTTTGTTCTTAAGTAAAAGTGCAAGAAATTTTGTGTTTGTTGAATGATTGTGTGACTGTTTCTAACGTGTCTGTGATTATAAATAAGTTGCCTAGAGTTGGAGTTTGCAAAAGTGTCATGTTTGTTCTTTTTCACTTGTCAAATTCGAAACAAATGCAGAAAATTGAAGGAATTAGATCGTTTACAAGATTTTAATTTTGAGTTTGCTAGGTTCTGTCCAAATAGAAAAATTGAAGACTTCGATTAGATTTGAAATTTTGAAATCAGCAACTGGACTAATAGTGTGGGTCACAAGATTGCTGAATAGATTAATTTGATATTTGTTTTGAATGTGTTTGGTTTAAATTCTTGCAGGATTTAATGTCATCGTCCTTATAATTCCTCATTAACCTTTTTGTACTGAGTATTCAGTACACTAACTTGCTCATGTATATCTATTTTTTAGATTCATAGGCTACTCAAGACCATACAGATTAACAGATATCGCTCAAAGTAGTTTGGAATTGTGAGGCGTTTCTTTAAAACATAGCTTTCCTACTGAAGGAGCCTAACTTGTGAGCATGTATCAGAAAAATATAACATAGAAAATGAAAACATCATCTGTAAAAGGCCAAATGACAACTTCAGAAATCATGGACAACATCAATGTTACCAAAAGTCTTACTTCAACTTCCTATTGTGAACATTTTTTTCCTTGGCTTGCTAGAATTATGATCATCTTTTCGTTGTTTCATAAACTTGAATAATAAATCGTCATCGATTTTGGACTAGAGAACAACTATAGCCAGCATTTATTTACAAATACAGATTGGTCTCTGTGGAAGTTTGAAATTGATTCCTAATAGAGCATTGTTTTCAAAGGGATTCAACAAGGAATCTGGTTATTCCTTCACAAACTATTAGTCAACATAGGTTTTAGAATGGTGCTGGTAATTTCTAAATGAAATGCATCAAAGACAAAAAGAAAGTCAAACATGATTCTTTTTCAGATTTACGAAAACATGGTGAATTTTTCTTAAAAATTTTGTTGTTTTTGATCACAAAATATACAGATCATGAAGATCAAATGCTAAAAATTTCAAAAAATTTCATTGTGTTTTCATTTTTTTGAAATTTAGTCAATGGTACAATTTGTAGGAAAGATAGCTGCTTCTAGAAAGAATTTGCTCTCAAATGACGTGTGTGTTTTATGTTTATGGATATCCTATAGTTATAGAATGGGACAAAAAACTGCATATACAAATGCTGATTAGGACAAATGAAATAAAAGCGGACAAGCAAGAAAGATCCAACATCAGAATAGGGTAATTGATACAGTATTTCTCATACTACTTCATTTCTCAAGTGACTTTGTTGGCAAATTTAATTTGGATTTATATTTCATGGTAAGCTTTTTGTTAGATTCTCTTATTTCGAAATCTGAATGTCATTAAATAATGAAACCATGGCTCTAAAACTTGGCGTGCACTTGCCGGACTTATGAATTTCTCGGGTAGATGAGTAACCTGCCTGTGATTCATAGTTCGATTCTGCTGAAAAGCTTGTGAATTTTCCAAAGATAGAATTGGGCAGCACTAAAATAGATAAAAGAACAGTTAAAAGTCAAAACTTTAATATTTCAAAAAAATACAACTTTGTCAATAGGCCTTTGGTTTACTGGTGAAGTTGAATAGCTCACAATGAGCCTACCAGGGACCAAGTCTTGTTGAGTGCAAGGCTTGAGACATCATAAGGGATGAGGCGGGATCATGCCCCTGACGAATTTGGAAAAGTGAATGCTCCTTAGCCCTTGGCTCTTAGCCGAAGAGGTTTTAGACACCGTGGGTTTGTATCAGATACCTAAAACTTATTTTTAGATGACTTCCAATAAAAAAATATGACTTTTGCTGTCATTTTAACCTTGAAAAATTCGCTATGTTATTAACCTAATAGAGTCCAGGTCAAACGTTTGAGCTTTTGAGTTTTAGGACGAATAAATGATTTAACCAACAATTGAGTCCCTGTTTCCATCAGTTGTCGTGCTCAAACTGTTTTAGGAGATATTGTAGTGACTTCAGTTTGTGGGTTTGTAACTGATCGTAGGGTATTTAGTAGTTTTTTAATTTATTATTTGAAATAACACATTTAGAGCGGAGTGTGTTGCTGGCATTAGAAAATAGAGTTTTGAAGACTCGCCTGGGATAACCATTTTCAAGGTGAATTTCTCATATTCAAATTCATCTTTTTCCTGCTGTTACCTTTTCTATTTGTAAAATTTGTTTCGCTGTTCATTGTGAATTAACAGAGTATAGGTTTGAGAGTACCTGGAGTTTGTGCATTATTTGTATTATTTGCTATGTTTTCTTTCTTTCGTTCTTCTTCTATCCATTATCAGTGAGAGTAGAGTATTGAACTGCAACAACAGAGGTTGATGGTATCAGTAAAATATTGGCCTTCAAAAAGCCGGGTTGCATTTTTGTACCGCCGTTTTCTACTGTAGATTAAGTATGATTGTCACGCATGGTTTTTTCTAGATATATTACTCCCAAGAAATCAAATTGTAAACATTTCTCAGTTATTTAATGGAGATTGGCTCATTAAAATCATTTCATTTTATACAGAGCATATACTACAGGCTTTAGTTTTGAAGGTCATTCAATAGCTATATCAGAGGAGGCATTTGCGGTACTTTTTCAAGGAGTTTGTCATCAAAAGCGTGATCATTCAATGAGCATCTTTATCCCTGGACGTATCTATCCATTCTTACTAGAATGGGCACTTAAAGGAGGACTACAGCTAATGAGGTTTGTAACCTTATCTGATAAAAAAGTGGTTTATTTGATATCTGCAAAATTCATGATTTTTTAAAATTGGAATTTCATATCCTCACAACATATTTTTAGACAAATGAGTTCATTTTCCTGTGTGCAATATTATCAAATAGCCTTTTATGGTCTCTTCTAAATCTTCCCAGTTCACAATGAGTTGCCTTCATGGCACACCGTGTATTATACAGATAATAGAATCCAAAAGAAAACTGAAATTTTAGCGAGGATGTTTTAAATCCATATTTTAATACAGGTATATAATTCTATATTCGTTGATGTTATAAGGTATGTTGATTTATTAAATATTATGGGCATCCAGAGGATTCCTGAGCTTTGCTTTCTAATAGGGAAGAGTAATGCTATGGTGGTCCTATGTTATTCACACAAACTCATTTCTGGTATCAGTGGCTTAGGAAGCAAGGGATACTCTTTAACATAAAAGGTTGAGATAGCGAAAGGTATATTTTTACCAATTAAAATAAGATTCACATTTACCATTTATGGCACAGATAAAATTACCATTAGCTGTTTGAGCTTGAACCATTTGATATTTAAATAGAATGGGCAGCATGTGCCTTGGGAGAAATAACAATAGCTTGAGATCTAATTGAACACTGAAATCTCAATAGAGGGGGAGGATGATAATAGTAGTATTGATATTTTATAGTAAATTAAAATGTTAAATACTTGAATCTGAGAAAGGGATTTAATTCAAGTCATGATTATATTATTTAACACGGAGCTCTGTATTTTTGATGTTTAAATTACAATTGTCAGATTCGTATAGCTTCAATGATGAAGATTACATGATCTCAGCATTTATACATGCTTACATACATTCATACATTATATATGCATGTATGTATGCATGCATGCATGTAGGCATGTCTGCATCTATGTATGCATGGATAGAGGCGTGTACGGCTTTATGTATACATGAAAATTTGTACACATGTCCGCACACATGTATGCATAGATGGATGCATTCATGCACACGGGTGTATGTATGCATTTATATATGGATCTATGCATGCAAATATGGATGCATACATGCATGTATGTATGCCTATATGCATGGATGTATGTATGGATACATGCATATGTGAATAGATATATGAATGGGTGTATGGATGTATGTATGGATGCATGCATATGCGAATAAATGCGTGGATGTATATAGGCATATATGGATGTATGTATTTATAGATGCATGTATAGAAGGATGTATGCATTTAGGAGGATGAATGAATGTATATATGCATGTATGGGTGTATGTATGCGAAAAGACTATCCAGCCAAATCAATTCACTACATTTGACAAATTGTTTTTATTTATAAATTAAAATAAAATTTTGAACAAGCCGTATTGTGATTTTTATTATAATTGATACATATAATCAAATTGTCAAATGTGGTGAATTGAGTTGGTTGGATAGTTATTGTCATATGTCTGCATGTGTGTGTATATATATATGTACACACACACACACACACACACACACACACACACACACACACACATATATATACATATGTACATATGTACATATGTATATATATACACATATGTATACATACATACATATATGTGTGTGTGCGTGTGTGCATAGACATATGCAAGTATGTATGTATTTATGGATGCATGTATGGATGTGTAGGTGAATGTATGCCGTGCATATATGTATGGAGGCATGTATGGATGAATGCATGTGCCTATGGATTTATGGATGCATTGTTCTATAGACATGTATGGATGTATGTCTATATTTATCCATGTATGCATGTATAGATGTATGAATGCATGCATGTACGTATGTTTGCAAATCTGCCTGTGTGCATTTGTGTATGCAATTCTCAATGTATACATGTATGCATATTGGTGAACACCACAAGATGTTGAGAGGGTGGTGAGTGAGCATAAACAATTCTTATTCATTATGTCACATTTTTCAGTTATTATGATCCAATTAATTATCAATGAACCACAGAGTGATAAGAGCACACATAAATACCAGATTTATGTGGAATATCCAATGTAGGATAAATCACAATGAGAATCTTACTATGTGAAACAATTGATTACAATTTTTAGGCCAAAATCTAGGGAACTAATTGTCCTTGTTATTTAGACACGCTTCCCAAGGAACTCATTATTCCACAGTAAACTTGCACAACAGATATAGATCTTCATACTATGACAAATAGAGCATATTGTCTTGCAATAGAAATAGAGAAAATCTGAACATTATAGGATCTCCAGATCGACTTCTTCAACTTTTATGTTAGATACACCAATTAACACTACAACAATTCAATCTTACCATGTGAAACAATTGATTACAAACTTGTCGGCCAAATTTAGGGAACTAGTCCTTGTTATTTTAGACACACTTGCCAAGGAACTCATTATTCCATAGAGAACTTGCACAACAAATATATATCTTCATACTGTGACAAATAGAGCATATTGTCTCACAATAGAAATAGAGAAAATCTGAACAATATAGGATCTCTGGATCAACTTCTTCAACTTTTATGTTAGATACAATGATTAACACTACAATTCACACTTTTTCCTTGCATTACTCAGTTTTTGTATTTGATCCACACATATTCTGCAATAACCTCACATGTCATGCTTCATCAATTCATTTACACATGCATGTATAGTAGTTGTCCATCAGAATTGTTATCAAGGTCAAGCTTGAGTATAATAAGCAATATCAATACATAGTCGACCAATGAGTAAAAATATTAAATTTTGTCTAATCCCTAAGATAAAAGAAACTTAGACACATCTCAACATGTCTTCTTCAAATGTTATGATCAAAGCACACACATCACATCATCCTCTAAAACCAATCCCAAATGTAATGTGTAGAAAAGCTATTAACCATGTTATTAGTCGACTCCAAAACATTATCTGAAGCACATAATGCCATGCAGAGCACATGTCATGACATGATCACCCCTTACCTTTCAACTCTTTTATTATCTTGATTTGATCCAATAATATTCAAACTTAGCCACCACAAATAGTGGAGTCAGCCATAAGTAAACACACATAATAGTATTGCACTTGTGACAAAAAATCTTCAGCTGCAAAGCACACCATCATAATAAACTTGGATTGAAACAATGTAACAACCATTTGACCATGTCCACCAAACTACACAAGCTAAAATGCCAATGTAGAGCAATGTTGAACATTCTTCAAGCCTATACAATTTATGCTTGGTAGCCAACCATACTACCAATAAGTATTTCATCATAACTTGTGCAAAAGTGTAGTTGGGAACATGTAAGAAAAATAGTGAAATATTTAGTGTGAAGTCATTACTACCAAATTTGCCCGAGACAATCATCTTATGCAGAAGAACATAAATCATGTTCCCATAAGGTCTTTAGATACTTGTATCCACCATATACCACCTTAACAATCTTCCATCTTCCGTATACACCTTATACCACCTTAGAAATATAATCAAAATATCAAAAATTCATTTGAGTACACAATGATAAACACTTATTATTCTTCAAGGACTTATCACTAACAAATCAGTAACCAAATACCCTTGTTTGCAAATTAAGGTCTTCAAATCTCCATTGCCAATCAATGACCCTTAGCTTTACAATGTCTACAACTATAATGACCCTTCAAATCTTCTTCATCAATCAATAATCTTCAAATTCACAATCTAAACACTACTCTTCTCCATCAATTTTCTATTTCCACCTTCAACATGCTGACACTAATGCCACAATGGTCAACGCCAATGACAACACAATTGCTAACAATCTCCCTCTTTGTCATTGATGACAACACTAATGTCAAATATGCATTTTTCTTCCCTTTTGACATGAAGGACAAATGACACACTCTCATTTTCAATTTGCAACTAACAACCTACACTACTTCCCTCGAGACCAACCACAAATGCGAATCTAGGAGACAAAATGTAGTTAATGATCATTCTCTCCTTAGGAAGATGCACTTGTTTTATGCATCTAGTCTGAAAAAGGAGGGATAGTAACCCTCAACTTTTGTCTAAGAGACTCATAAGTATCATTAGCAAAACTTTAGTGAAAATGTCTGCTATTTGTTCCTTCTTAGACAAATACTCTAACCTAACTTCCTTTTTAGCAATGTTTTTCCCTTAGGGCCTGTTTGGTAGTTGGAATTTGATGGGAATAGGAAAATTCGACTGCTAGAATTCAGAAATTCAGCGTTTGGTTGTAAACACGAAAAGTAGAATTAGAATTTATTAATTCTAATTTTAGCCCAAAATGAGCATAGCAAAATTCCTACTTAAAAGGTGGAATAGGAATAGCCTATTCCTATTCCATTTTTTTAAAACTAAATTTTATATCTCGTCGGGTTTGACCCTAGTTGCATAAGCCAAATTTTTGGAGGAAAGTTATTTTTTGGTGAGATGTAGTGAGACAAGCAATGACAAAGGAATAGTGGGGAGTTTGAACTGATTTTTCTCAAATGTATTGAGCAGGCCCAACTCCAAAAAGACTCGTTAATGTCGTTTGATGCTCAAATTATTAATAAAAAAAAAAAAAAACTTATTCCAATTCTAATTTCAATTCTTACAACCAAACATAGAATATGCATCTTTTGACTCCTCTTCCAGTTCAACCAAACATGTCCTAATGATATTCCAGGAATTATTTTAAGAATGCGTGAATTCTACAAGTGGGCTTATTCTAGCATTACTGAATGTGGCATTCAACAATTCTTGCAACCAAACAGACCCTTAAGAAGTGATGCTAGATGGAAATATGTTTTGTCTTTGAGCACATTACAAATTCATTGAAATATTAATGACACTTGTATTGTCACATATTATACGAATTGCTTTATCAAGATTTACCTTCACATCACCAACGATCTATTTTTCCAAATTATCTAAGTGCATCAAGACACTGCTACAATATATTCTGCTTCTATAGTGGATAATAAAATCAAGTCCTATTTCTTGGTTGTCAAGAGACTTATCTGTCTTCCTGAAAGACTACACCACCACTTGCACTTCTTCTATCATGTGCATATTTGGTCCAATCAAAATCAATGAAACCTTCTAGTGAAAAATCACCATTCCTAATATACCACAGACCAAAATCCAAAGTGGCTTTCGAATATTTGAATATTTCTTTAATTGTCACCTCATGAGATTGTCTTGGACTAGCTTGATATATGGTAGCTAAGTAGATTGTCTGTATAGTATATTGTCTTGATGTAGTTAAGTATAATAGTTCACCCATCATAAATTTGTATAATTTTTTATCAACCTCCAAAGACTCATCATCCTTCTTCAACTAACAACCAATGGCCATAGGAGTTACATTTGATTAGTGTCTTCTATTCCAAACTTAAACAATGCTTTGATGTTGGTCTAAAAAATGAATATATCATCTTTTAGGTCATAACATGAAGACCAATACAAAATGACAACTCATCTACAATAGGCATTTCAAATTCTTTGTGCATTTCTTTAGCTATGTGTTTCCTCACGAGCCTACTTAATGGGAGTTTATAGGCCTTCTTGTTGTGTGTTGCAAGCTGACATACTTGCTCTTGTTGTTCTTGTCCATTGCCAAATTGCTTGATGGTGGCTTTGGTTTGGAGCCAGAATCTCAACCTCTGGCAACACTTGTAACATACCAGTGCCTTGTTGACTATATCACTAAATTGGAGAATGAGAACGTCAGGTTCAGGGAAAGTTTACATTCATTTTTGGTAATTTTTCCTGAGATGGGTAAGTAGTGGGACTCCATCACACAGTTGGTTTGGGTGATCACAACCAAGCTAGATTCTGCCTTTTCTGACATTGATGATCTTCACACTATGTTGAGAGCAAAAAAATGCAACTTTATGAAATCCACACTTTAAAGAAAAAGTAGGCAGAAGTTGATAACAAATCTTTCAAGACCAAAACAAAGCACCAACTGAAGTCATGAGATTTTTTTTGTGACAACACCAAACCATTTCTGCTTTCCGGATTGGTGAAGCTGGTTCAAGAAAAGATGGTTGATGAACATGTTTCATAGGTTTGGGAGCTCAACCTAAGGGTCAAGGGCCTCTCTCCTCCTTATCCCTCCGAGCCTCTTTCTACAAGATATTTATTCCTTAAGGATCAAGTTGATATCATAGACCTTACACATAGATAGGGCATGGGTTGGTTAGGATGACACACTCTTCCTCCATTTCCTTTCACTTGCTGATTGTGTTCTTAAGATGAGGAGGAAACTTTTCCCTATTCCCACTAAGATTTACCTAGATGAAGACCTCACAAAATCTCAGGTGGTAGAGTTGAAACATGCTCGAGGGCTTGTTGCCGAGGCTAGGCATGTTGGGAAGTGGGTCATTATTAGGAACCTCAAGGCAATTATACAAGATTCTTTTCCTCGAGGTACAAATCAAGACTGACTATGAAGGCCAAATGATGGTCAATGGGGTAGTTGGGCATGGGGGAGTCTTTGGGTTGCTCCTTGCATGTCAATTTTTAAAATAATGATGATACTTTTTGGTCTACGTGTGATCTTCTTCTAGATACTTATATGGGTCTCACAAACATTCTTTTGGTTATAAATATACACATGAGCTCGACTTGCCCTCTTCTTGGGGTGTTTGACTTTTAGTGGTTTTTGACTTGAAGGGATGAGGTTAGGTATTGTAGTAGGGTCAAGGGATTTAGTGGGGTTGCCTGCTTAGTTAGGGATTGCTTGCTTTACGTGACTTTTATGGTGTATTGTTACACTTCTGCTAGATTCATGTGGATTCATATTGCTTTGTTGGCTGCCCTTAGTAGGGACATCTTCATTGTTGTTTACTACTTTCCACTTACTTCCTCAATTTGTGCTATGCATAGTGGTCATGATGGGGATCCTTTTGGGGATTTTCTAGAGTGCATCACTTGCTTTTCGATCATCATTGATATCATCATTTAGGGGGCTCTTTAATGCACGAACTAGAGATCATTATGCCCCCTTAATGACAGGGTGCCAAACTCAGCTTGCATCTTTGAGTCGGATCTATGCACCTTGAGTTTGTAGTGTTATTCAAGGATTGTAGAGGGACCTTCACAAGATATGGTCATCGTATCCTTTAGATGTGCATGTCATCAGGCTTATTGGTCATTAATGGTCTCTCCCACCTTCCTAGTTTTGACCTCTTCATTTGTTGACCCCACTATGGGATGCGAGTGTTGTGGACTATGCTCTTTCCCATTCCTCTTTCCTCCGCTCCATCATCTGATTCATTATCTCCTGAATTCCTTTTGTTGACCACGCCCTTCTTAGCCTTACCCTTAGGCTTTCCTCTTCCCCCCATCCCTTGGTGTCTTGAGACTCCTTCCACCTGCACTCTCATCTTATTTGACAGTGGGGACCAAGATCTCTTCACCCTTCACCTCATATGGCTTCTTCACTTTGACCCCCTTGACCTTTCCCTTGCGACAATGTGTGCCTCCTTGTTTAATTGCCCCATGAACTAGTGGTACGATTAGGACTACAAGTCCCTCCATCTACATCTTCCACTTATTTTCGTGAGCTTTCTTCACTTAAGACATCCCACTATCTCCTCCTCCACCATATCAAGTGGTTATTCATTGCCTTGTATTGTAGATCCCTCTGCACCTTGCTTTTGTAGTCCTCCAAGTTCTTCTAGCACACCATCTTCCCTTGACATCCCCCCCTTCCCCTCTTCCACACTTGATCTTGGCACCTTGGTTACATATGCTTCCACCCTTTATGACATTCTTGACCAAATCCCCATCCTCCTCAGTCCCCACTCCTATGTCATCTCTTTGCTATCTCCATCATCAGTGAGGCCATCAAATCCATGAATAGTAGCAGAGTTGCAGATGAGGAAGGGTTCCAAGTGGAAGTCTTCAAGCTGGGCACTTCTTTTCTGGACCCTTTCCTCTCTACACTCTTTAATAGGGTGGTGTGCACCTGATTACCTTCTTGGTCACAACATATATATAATAGGGAGTAAATATTCTTTTCTCCCATATATCTAATCAAGGCATTCTAACTTTGATGCCAAACTAAAGGAAAATACAATAATCATATGAGAAACAATGCAAATAAGTTTTGATATAGATAGATTTTAGCAACATATCAATATAAGAAAAACGAGTTTTACTCTAGGAAAAGACTTGCGAGAAAAACCTAGCAATGGTAACAAACTCAAATATATTCTCTTAAATCATTTCCTAAAATAGGATAAGAATATTCATTCTATAAATGGAAGTCATTAAATTTATCTTTTGGAGATAAAACTATAAAATAGTCTTGGACTAGGACCAACTTTTAATTTTTTTTACGAGTTTTGAATTACTCATGCAATTCATAGTAGGGCACTAACTACATTTACAATCCTTTTGCACATGACCTTCAACTTTATCATACACCTATCACAATATATTTTCTAAGTTGCATAGTTTGGCATCAAAAAATAAAATTATCATGCATTCCTCTAGGTGTGGTATCCTACTTCATGATGGTTCTACTATCACAATACTACAGTTATTAAATAATTACATTGTTTTTGGTATTTTTTTAAAGTTATACTCCACCTAGTCTCAATGAGATGTGGCCATTGGACTGTTACATAGTAGCCATGGAACCTTGGAAGTTTATGAGACTCAATTAATGGATAAGAACACTTGAGAATTTTAGTGAACAAACACTTCCTATACTTAGATGTATTATTTCAAGGTTCAAACAATGCTACATGATTTATCATCACTAGCTCCTAGTTGTAACATAATCTTAAAATTTAAATTCCATAATTTAAATTTTGAACAACTTAATTTATATATGAAATTGTCAATACTTTCACGGAAGTCACCCATAAAAACTAGATACTCGGTATAGATCCTTATGATGAAACTCTTTAGCTAAGAGCAAAGGATCGATGAATATTGATATTGGAAAACTTGTGTGTGCGTACGCACACACATGTTTTTGTGCGTGTGTGTGCTTGTACATATGCATGCACGTCTCTTGACATGTTTGTGTCTTTGTGTGTGCATGTGCACGAGCCTTAGGTTGAACCTCTTTGGCTAAGGGCCAAGGACTAAAGTGCATTCAATCTACAAAACTTGTGTGCACGAGTTTGTGTGCATGCATGTGTGTATATGTGTGTGTATGTATACATAAATATTAGATTGTTTGGATTTAACAAATATTTTTTGCATGCATATCTTATCTTTTAATGATATACAAATCTATGATGTTCTTAAATTTCCACATATTGGTTAGAATGTGATATCGTGAAATACAAAGGGGACTTGAGTGATCTTGGTGGTGAAAATGGTAGTGTACTACATAAATGAGATTACATATTTCAAATTTAATGGAGCACTTTTGTATGCTTCAATGAAAAAATTATAAATAGATAGAAAAACTTTTAGTTGATGTTTAGTTTTAATTAAGTAGATTAATAAGTGAAAATACTAAATTAAATAAATTTTTTTCAGCATTTACTTTAATTTAAGTTGGATTAAGAAGAAAAATAATGACTACATGTTAAAATGTATTTACAGGCAATGTTGGATAATGGTTTACGGACAACATCAAACACCTCTTCCAGGGTCCATATGGTTGCCAAATGTTTTCGGTTGATTTCGTATTATTTGAGTATCCATGAGTTTGATACCATGCAAAGAAGAACAATGGGTTTCTTTGTCTATTGATAAATAAGTTCTAGTAAACTATGCAACAATTTTATTTATTTTCTTGTAGTCCGCTGCTTCCTTGTATGCTTTCAGTCCCTTAGAGTGTTGGTGGTCTTTTGTTGGACATTAATAGATTTATCTTATCTTATCTTATCTTATCTTGTCTTACTTATGAACTTGTGGCACAATAAGATTCCTCAAAATGGAAATAGTGAGGGATGTGTAATCCTAGATGCAATGAGCTTTTTGTAATCACGATATTTGAGTTTGTGTAAAGCATTGCTTGTTTATTATGGTTTGGTGAAGATTGAAACAAAAGGACATAGCTACTTTACAATGTATCATCTCATAAAATAGTATAAATCATATATTGTAAATGTCTGGTGTTCCTCTTGGGCAATTCAAAGTTGAAAATTGCTTATTTCACAATCTTCAAATTATGCTCTATGCCTATTTAGGTGCTCATTCTCATATTTATGTTTCAATGTGATTTCCCCATGTCCTAGCCAAATACATGTCATTAGTATGTGGTACAAAGATGGAAGGGATTATTTCTAGTCATCTATCTACCCTTGAAAGATGGAAGGCTAATTCCATTAAGGACACTAGAACCATGTAGACATTTTTTGCTTGGATACTAGGGCCACATAAATGCTCACGTTGAATAGTTGAATTTGAACTTTAGGACTCATGGCCATTGGGACCTATAATATTAGTAGATTTTATAATGGTGTTTACTCAAAACATGTGTAAAAGAGTATTATCACTTTGACTTTGAATCTCTTACTTGCGTTTCTAGGAATATTCTACTTTTTCTTAAGTGCCCTATGCACTCAGTTAATTGTTTTAGGTTTTTTACTCCATTAGTGAAGATTAGATTTTGGATTTCCTCATTATCACATACATTTCTTTCACCACTAAAATTCTCCCCTTCTTTCATCATTTCATGTTTCACTTCCTCTCCATCACTCCTATAGTCTATTACAGTTGGTGCTCTAACTTCTTTTAAAATAGAAATCCCCTCTATTCCTTATTGGAAATCTTAATTTGATCCCCATCTTTAATGTTATTCTCTATGCATCTTTTATTCTCATTCTCCATATTGCAATGTTAGAAAATGATGAGCACACAATTATAATGATGATGGTGAAATATAATAAGATATCATTTACTTATTAGATCTTGACAACCATACAAGATTTACCAATTAGGGAATGTAAGATTTATGTAGTCACTCTTTTGAGAGAAAGCTGCAATGATTGATTGTTTCAAAATATTATTGAAATCTTGACATAAAATAAAAATACTCTTATTGATTTTTGTAGGCACCAACCTATTGGAGATACTAATCATCACTACTATGAACCAACTTAGTAAGAGGCATCAATCTATTGAATTTGAGATACCAACCTTTAAATGAATTAATGTCTTCAACTTCTTGAATATATAATCTTCAATGGATGATGACCATTTAAGTCTTCATGAAATTTGCTTTTAAATGATCATGTGTAATGTTTCTCACTCATATACACTTTAAAAAAAATCTTGTATAGGAATGACTTCACATTTTCTTCTTGCCCTACTTTATTTTCTTTACCTTTTATATCCTACTTATGCCTATTCACAAAGAGTGGCGACTCATCCAAGAGGTGGTTAACATCATTTAAAAATTATATTTCACATAAAATTTATAGTTTTTAAATTTATTTCACAAAGAAGGATGCCTTCTAAATATAGATGCCAATATAAGATTGTTTAGGGTGACCAACTTTTGCAAACAACTTGCATTATAATTGAAGCAAACAATCTAATGGGCATGAGTTGTTTAATTCTCTTTTATGATGTTGTTTCTCCTTTAACAATGGGACATTTTGACATTAATGACAAATATCATGACATTGATTTTTCTTTGACAATAATGAAAATATTTTTAACAATCCCCTACTCCCATTGTAATTACCAAGATGGGCAATTTCTCTAAGACTAATGTTGTATGTATGTATATATATGCATATATACACATACTCATATCATTTTGGCAAAATTTTAGTATTAATTTATTATTCTTTAATGAATTTGATTCAATATAATTTTAATAATTTTTAATACTAGTATGATATAGTATATTGATTAGTAATACATTATAAAATATAATTTTATAATACTAATAAGATTTTTAATATAATATTTTAATGATTTTTTTGGTATATTTATTCATATCATTTATGTTTTTTGAATATAACACATAATTTTACTATTGATACAATAGTTTTAATTTTTTTTTAAATATTAACAAAATAGATAAGATAAGATACAATAAGATAAATTTATTAATATCCAATAGGAGACCAACAAGGGTCTAAGGGACTAGAAACAGTATAAAGGGCAAACACCAGCAGGGGGAAGCACCAAACGATGTCGGCAAAAAGAACGTGAAAGCAAAACAACAAAAGAACCTAGAAAAGGAATAGCAATAGCTAAGAACTTGTCATAGGTGAGAAGTAGTCCAAGATGGAAATGTGGATATTAGAGCAATAAGCTACTTTGGAAGGTTGTCTCTAAGGTCTACTAGACGGACGTTTTCGAGTGTGATCTCTCGGGGGTCTGATAGATTTGGTGTGAATCGACATAGTGTAGAGAGGCCACTTCAATCCATGGGCAAGAACCGTGGGACTGAAGAAAAAGGTGATGAGCTGCATAGGGGTCTAAGTCGAGAAAAGCTGGAGCTGTATAGTGTGCTCGCTAAGCCACATGGTCTCCTAAAGGTAGAGTGCAAGACAGTGCTGGTCAATATATCTGAAAAATGAGGTAAGAGACCAACACTCTCTAAACAAATAGTAGAATCTCCCTTGGATCTCATAGTAAATGGGACAATGCAAAATAAAATGAGACTAAGTCTCAACCTACCTGAGGTGACAAAGCCGATAGATCCTGTTCTCCTTGTCGATTTGGTGATCAGTTTGAATATGTAGCTGGCGAGATCCCACTCTAAAAGATCCCAAGGAGATGCAAAGAGCACGATTCCAACAATGAGTGAGGTACTAGGGGTGCAAGATGATCCTGTCCTAGATATCAAGGAAGTGCTTAGCATAAAATGCCATACGTGGACGGAGCCCACTTGGGGGATTCCTCTAGGTCGTGATAACATATTGTCTATAAATGTCAAGTCTAACATGTTCATTGAACTCTAGTTAAGGTGGAAGAAGATGGGTTGGAGCGTCTAGAGAAAACTGAAAGGGGGGAAGACTATCTAAACTAATATGATCGAGCCTAAGAGGGCAAAGACTTGGGTGTACTAGCAACGTGACCTATAACCAGAGTTTGAACCCACAACTTCCATAGAGGAACAATAAGCCAATTAGGAATATCTATGATGATTGTTCGAGGAATCAACAAAGATTTGGAGCCGGTGAAGAAGCCAAACTAAATCAAAGATGGTCACCAATTTGAAAGGGTGAGCACCGAACTCAACCATAATGATGTTGTGTGGTGTGGACTGATGAGATCTGATAATGCGCCAAAAGGAAAAGAGTTTGGACTCTCTCAACAAAGGCCCAATCAGACTCCAAGAGGCAGGGGCCCCAAACAGTAGAGCCATAGAGGACAATTGGCTTGACCAAGGAGTCAAGAAGGGACATCTTAGTCGTGGTGTCTTGGAAGTGGTGTTGAAAGCACTGTAGCTCAAGAATAGCAAGGGAGTCGAGCCCATTGTTGACTTTGGGCTGCATGGCTGGTCTTAGGCTAAATCGAGGTCCAAAAAACTTAACCCCCAAATAAGTATATGAAGATGCAATCTTGATCTTGGTACCTTGGAAGTAAAAATGGAGGTGTGATGTCCTCAAACAATTGAAGACCATAACCCAAGTCTTGCCCAGATTTACAACTAGCTCACGTGAGTCATAGAAAGATGCCAAGCTATCAAGGAGCCATTGAAGACCATTGGGGGAAGATCCTAGGAGAATCACATCATCAACAAATAGGAGAATAGAGATCAACACCTGATGTAAATAAAAACCATCACTAGGGAGCAAACAATCATTGAGAAATGCCTCAAGATTGTTGATGTAGATGCCAAAGAGAGTGGGAGAGAGAGGGTAGCCTTGTTTCACTTTGATAGTGCTTTGTATAGGGTCAGAGAAGCCCTATGGAGTCCTGAATTTGCCCACAATGCACTCATATAAGCTCATAATAGTTGTAAGGAGAATCTCTAAGATCCCAATGTCCCTAAGACGCTAAAAGAGATTCACCCAAGGAATAGAGTCGAAGGCTTTGTAGAAGTCAACAAAACATCACTAAAATATGCTTAAATGTGACTTGAAAACAACAATCAGATTTTAGTTGGGATTTAAAACCCTCACATAAAGAGATTCTTACATATAGAACATAAACAAACTACAACTAATCAACAAGAATACATAGGCAACTTTTGAATGGTGTTCGAAGCCCTTTACAAAAAACAGAAGGCCAAACTAAAGATAAGGAAACCATTTCACTTTTGTCACTTTGACCAAAGATTGAGAATCAAATGTTTTGGACAAGCTCTCTTCCTTATGTGTAGAACTATCCATAATATATCATTCTTTTACATAAAAGAGCAAGTTGATGCAAAAGGACACACTGGAAAGGGATAAGGAGTAGCCACAACCACATTCTCATGCTTGGTAGGACCAATATGTTTAGAAGTTAACATACTAGTAGAAACTTTCTATGGTCACGACCAACAAAAGTTGTCAACGATGAACCAATAATGTTAGTCAATGATGAACTCTAAGCAATGGATAGATTTGTACTAACTGTACTGAAATCCACATACTTATTGGAAATAAGAGGCTCTACTAGCAATTTCTTAGTATGCCTAATGAAATCATCATCTCTAGAATATTCATCTATATTACCCATTGTAAGATGCTCACAAAGAGCATTTGTCCACCTATTAGTATTTCTATGGTGATATTTTTTTCAAGTTGCAGTTAGAAGACCTTTAGCAACACATTTCCCACAACAAAAAAGGAAGACCCTCATGATTGCGAATTTGTGGGCAAGGTCTATCCCCAACCATAAAGACAACTTAATCAGGTAGATCTTATGAAATGTCAATATCCACAAGAATTTGGGCATACGTAGGATGCTCGTAAATAAGAAAAGAATCATTAGCCAAAACGACCTTTCGATAATATTATCAATATATTGGAAGAAAGACTTAGTCCAAAATTGGAGAGGTAAATAAGAAAAGTTAACCAAAACAAGATACTACTAATAGATTTAGTTAGAGGGTTGAAGAAAGGGAACCAAGGTCTAAGAAAAAGGGAGTTCTTTCCCCACAACCAAATACTTGAGCTTCCTCCTCTTCAGTTTGCAAAACAACCATAGAAAATCCCCTTGCAATAGGACAAAGCTCAATCATGTCCTCAATAATGGGTCTCCACAAATTCAAAACCCATTTATTCAAGTCAAGAAGGAAATGCCATAAACCATTGAACTTACACATAAGAGCACACTTGGACAAGCATTCCTCATTATAGAACACTTGCTCCTCACAAATAACAATAGGGGTTGAAGGAAAGAAACATAAGGGTTTACTCGTGAGAGATGGATGGATAAGTGCAGAAGAAAGGATTTTACTACTAGAAGAGCTAACTACCTTAACAAAGGATAAAGAAGTTGGGGAAGAAGCAAGAGCATTCACATGCAATGTGCCAAACCCTTTAGGTGGCAAATTTGTTTCAATAGGGGAACTACTGCTCATTGGTAATGAACTACAAAATACAACACCAAATGTTAACAAATAAGCAACAATTGTCAACAACGAACCAATAGTGACCATCACTAGTAAATTAGCTACATGTTGTAAACTAGAAGGTGACAAGCCATCAATTGACAATCTGACAATTGGTGACAAACTAATATTAACAAATGACAAACTAATGAAGGGTTGTTAATAGTGAGTGAGAAAGCCATTCCAAAATTCTTATAATATGCTAGGTGTTAGGAATGCAATACAATATTTTATCAAGCTCAAGCTTTTTGATTTTATGAATAATATAATATATTCTTATTTATTTATAGAATACTAATAATTAAAAAATAAAAATGACTATTTATATTCAATTAATAAATATATAACTTATTTTAGATTTTTATAGTTTTTATGTCACTCAAAGAAAGCACGACACATTTGTATTATTACACTTAGAATAATTCTATAAAATAACTAATAGAATAATATTTATTTATAAAATTAATAAACAAATATATAAAATTAATAATTATATATAATTTAAAAAATAAATAATTTTTTTTTTTTAAAAATGTGATGGGTAGACCACAACAACATCAAAACAAGAGCTCTCAGAGAGCTAGAGTCAATGTCTTCTGTCAAAAGTAGAGCAGAAATTTTTTGTATGGTTAAAATATAGTGACTGAAGAGGAAAAACCTTTGAGAGTTGTACCTCTAAGCATAAATAAAATTAATAAACAAATATATAAAATTAATAATTATATATAATTACTTTGCTTAAATAAAATATATAATATTTATTTATCTTTTATTACACACACACACACACACACACACACACACACACACACACACACACACACACACACACACACAAAAAATAAAAAATAAAAAAATTAAAAATGTGATGGGCAGACCACAACAACATCAAAACAAGAGCTCTCAGGGAGCTAGAGTCAATGTCTTCTATCAAAAGTGGAGCAGAGATTTTTTGTATGGTTAAAACATAGTGACTGAAGAGGAAAAACCTTTGAGAGTTGTACCTCTAAGCATGTGATGTTAATTTTTTGGTTGAGGATACCAAACTAATTGTTATGGCTACACATATATGCCCTTCAACTATAGACAATTTATAAGAAAAGCAATATAATTTGAGCTCAAATAATGATCTTCTGAGGTTACAAAATATTATCATGCAATCCTTCAGGCACATCATCCTTAATCAGTTTTGCTCCGAGGTTGAGTATTTGATGGTTACTTCATATTTCTCTCTCTTAAAGCCGCCCTTCAGACCAATATAGATCTTAGAAAGTCGCTTGAACCTATAAAGTATCAGCTTTGTGCTTTTGAAGAAAAGTTTAAAGTTCAAGCTAATCAAGCTGCCATCAATTAGTCTCATACAATATGGTGTTCAAGTCTATTGAAAGGGACTATTGTGTCTCTCTAGAGGAATCTTGTTCAACAGATATGTCTTGGTTCTTTCAGTTTGGAATATAAACAACTTGGTTGCAACATTGCTTCAACTTTATTTAGTAATAATGGCTGTCAATACTTTGAAGGAATCATTGAGTGCTGTGAAGAAGGTTTGGAAGCAAGTGCCAGATTCATTTACAATATTCTCAATGCTGCTGTTAACTTAGATAGACATTTAATGTAATATCATTACTATTGTTATACCAGATAGCATTGTATCTACTGTCATATATTTGTAAAAAGTTTATTTTTGTTAATAAAATGCTTCTTTCAATAGAAAAAGATTGGAATGTCCTAAACAATATTTTATATTTGAAAGAAGAAAAGTAAATTAGACTCTAATAACTTTTGGCATGCACATCCAAACATTTAAAAAAAAATTGAAAAGCAATTTATTCCCCAACAAAATTGGCACTAATCAATCATAAAATTCAAATTAGTGAACAAAAATTCATTT
The DNA here is from genome assembly GCA_028749045.1 of Cupressus sempervirens. Taxonomy (NCBI): domain Eukaryota; kingdom Viridiplantae; phylum Streptophyta; class Pinopsida; order Cupressales; family Cupressaceae; genus Cupressus; species Cupressus sempervirens. The sequence goes on from CM053788.1 coordinate 70,324,964, forward strand.
TAGAAATAAAACTTCCCAAGCAGTCAATAGGCATCGGCTACGGTGCAACTTATTTGCACCAAGCCTATAAGCAAATTTGCATGTCATCCCATGTCATCCATAGGCATGTATAAATGAATTATACAACATAATGTCTCATGCTTCAAAACAATGAAAAACGTTTTGTCACCCTTCACTTTTAGATTATTAATATTTAAAGTCAAGAATAATTTTATTTCCTTTTGAATTATTTGATTAATATTAAGTGTTTTAAAATTGAATCTATTAATATAAAATATTTTAAAATAGTAAATTTTTGTTTTAATCAAATATTTATTTTATTATCATATAATATCAGAAAATAATTATTATTTTAAGTTTTTTTTATTGAATTTATCAGAATAAAATATTTTTAAATAGTAATTTTTTGTTTTAATCAAATATTTATTACTATACAATATTAGAAAATTATTATTATTTTTAATAGAATTTTTTAATACACTATTAAAAATTATGATGTTTTTTAATAAATTAAAATTTGAATTTATTTATACATAAAAAAATTAACTTTAATAATTATATATATATATATATATATATATATATATAAAATTTGTACTTTGAATTTAAAAAAAAATATTAGATTAAAAAAATACAAACATGAACTTGGATAAATGTATGCAACTAGACTAATCCATGTGAAAAATACTAATTCAGAATTATTTTACTTTGATTTTTTTTTATGTAAAAGGAATATTAATTCACAATAATTATTTTTTATTTTTTAATTATATAATGATTATTGTATACTATTTATCTTTATTTTTAACTAATATTTATATTTAGTTTTTACACACACATATAACAACATAAGAAATCACCATTATAATATAAAGATAAACTAATTAATGCCGATAGGTATTTTACAATGGTAGAATGGGGGAGTGAGATGGTGTGAGCGTGTTAATGTTAACTTTTATTTTTTCAGGTTAAATTTGATAACCATCTACATGTCAAAAGTTTAAATCTTATTATAAGGAGAATATACTTTTAGAAATAATTTAATAAATAGAACATGAAATATCGGTTTGAATTATAATATTTGTAGATATAGATTATCCATTTTTTAAGAAATTAAAATAAATGGAGATAAAGGAAATATAAATAATTTTAGATGTAGTAAATTAAATTATAATTATTTTGTAGTGGATATCTATTGGTATTTCTTTAGATATATTTGTTTAAGATATCTATACTAGTTTATATTATTTTAAAAATAAAGAATGCACATTTTCATAAGTTAATATCCAATTCAGATTATACATTGATTAACAATTTAATTAAGATTATAATGATATAAACATAATAGATTTATTTAAAATTTCTTAAATAAAATAGTTCTTATTTTAAATATATCTATTTAAATTTATTATTAAATATATTATTGTTCAAACGAACAATTAAAAAATTAATTGAAAATAAAAATAATATTACAAATAATCTATATTAATATTCATTAAAATTAATATATCAAATAGATATATATGAATATATTCAAATTTTAATTTTTTAAAATGATATAATAATATTTTCTAATATTATATACTAATAAATTTAATTAAAAATAAAAATTTATTATTTTAAATATTTTATATTAATAAATCCAATTAAAAAATAAAAACTTACAATCAAACAAATAATTTATAACTAAATAAAATTATATTTCACTATAAATATTTAAATTAAAAAATACTAACATATAATTTTTAATTTTACTTTGTTAATGTCAATAGGCATTCTACAATGGCAAGAATAGGGAAGTGGGATGGTGTGAGTGTATTAATGTTAACTTGTATTCTTCTAGTTTAATTTTGACAACCATCTATATGTCAAAAGTTTAAATTCTTATTATAAATAGAATATACTTTTAAAAATAATTTAATAAATATCATATAAAATATCCATTTAAATTATAATATTTGGACATATAAATCATCCTTTTAAAAAAAAATTAAAATAAAAAGCTTAGTAAAAAATTTATATAAATAAAGATAAAAGAAATATAAATAATTTTAGATGTAGTAAATTAAATTATAATAATTTTGTAGTGGATGTCTATCATCATTTCTTTACATAGATTTATTTAAGATATCTATACTGGCATTAGATAGATTTATTTAAGATATCTATATTGGTACTAGTATAGATATCTTAAATAAATCTCTTTAAAGAAATGCCGATAGATATCTACTACAAAACTTTATCTCTATTTTCTTTAGAGCTAACTTGAACTTTTTATTTAATTTCTTAAAAAAATTGATAATTTATTTTTAAAATTATAATTTTAACAAATATTTTATGTGGTGTTTAAAAGTGTAATATGTTTATAATAAAATTTAAAGTTTTGACGTGTAAATGATTGTCAAATTTAACTTAAACAGATAAACGTATCATAAACACAATCACAGCATCCTATTCTACCCTTTTGTCATTGTCCATCAACATTAAAAACGTCATTAAAAACGTCATGAGGAGATGATATAATACTTTTACTTGTTTTAAAAAAAAGATGAAGAGTCATACAGCATAAAGGATGACATGTGAACGCATTTATAAATGCCTACGGATGACACGGGGTGACGGGGAAATTTTCTTTGCCTCCATTCAAACATTTCGAGCGGCCCGATTATATTATTTTAAAATGGAGGTAGGTTCTCCAACTAATATGTAATCTTCCGGGTGACACTTGTTCCGGCAAAATCAGGGTTCTTCCCGAACGAAGAACGAAAAAACTCTTGACAGGCCGCTTAATGCTGCAAACAGTAGCCTGAATCAATAAGCCCGCTCTTGGATGGGGTCACAGATTTACAAGACATACCATAAACTATTCATTCGATAGAAAAATTGATTTGTTTATAGAGTATGGTTTGAACATCTTACCGGTGAGAAGCTTTTTGACTACTGACCATGGAGTTTGCCATAATACTAAATACCCTTTGGCAGAAACCTTCAGACTTTGCCAAGGAATTACAGATTCCCAACTCTGTAATACGTGGTACTAACAATGGAGGTAAGTGTAAGAGCTTCAGACGTGGAGGACTTGAAAGCATTGGCACCCATTATGTATCACGCATTCGCAGAATTCAACGTCTCTGTTGGGGTACCTCCTTCCGTAGAATTTGAAACAGTAGAGATTGCTGAAGAAGTTATCCGTCGGATATTTCATTCTCCAAAGAGCTATGGAGTCACTGCCTTGGATAAAGTCTCGGGTCAACCAATTGGTGCCGCTTTCCTCCATTTTACAGGTCAGCCTATAAAATACCTCATTTTTCCTTTCTAGTTCTTTTCGAAATATGAGATTTATTAAAATGTTTGGCATATTGTGTTTTATATCGCATTGAAGGATTTCAGTTTATCATTTTTTTTAGGAGAAAGTCTTCAAGTAGTTGGGCCTGTGTTTGTTGACCCTGCTTGTAGCAGCAAGGGAGTAGGGAAGACAATTATGTGTGCTCTGATGGAGAGGGCAAATGCTACAAATGCCAAATCCATCAGTCTTGTTCAGGTGATATGTCATTGCTGTGCTTTCATCATGTTTCAATTCCAGTTGCAGGACTTAACCAAGTTAGGTTTGTGATTGTTCACTCTCGTAAGAGGGGGCTTAAGTTCTATTTTTGAAGAAGAGGGTAGTACAATGAACAAAAATTTGTTTAACTATAGTATTATTTGAAATCTTCTACTTCAGAATAGGATTATTTGAAATCTTCTAAATAGAAGCTCATCCCTACTTTTTCAAAATAGGAGGTAGTTCCATATTTAAGAGCGAAAGAGGAATGGGACTAGAAATTGACACACCATGTTTTTTTTTCACTTATCAAACAATTTAAAGCTTTAACTAAAGTAGACTACTAGATTTATGGGACCATAATCATTAAATATTTATAAAATATAGCAAGCAACTGAGTTCTAATCTTTTAGGAATACCCCTTCTACAAGACCCCAGCCTAAGATTTCCTAATTAAATCTTGATTTAATTTTTTCCAACTGTAAATTATACAACCCAATGATCTCCATTAGTCAAGCTTAGAACATCTTGAAACCTTTTAAGCCAAGTCTCAAAAGACTCACCCACCATCATTGGATTCTCCTGTTAAGCGGAGATTCACCATCTTTAGAACAGGTCTTGGATAAGAAGTCACCATTACTGAAATGTACAAGATCAATTGCACTATCACCTAGAAAATTCTTTAATTCTTACAAGCCACAGAGAAATTCAGGTGCGGCTTCCATTCCAATAGCAGCCGTTTGGAGGGTACAGAGCGGGGCTTGAACCCAATTTATCATCATTGCAATTGCTTTATCTTGTTACAGTGTCATGCTGTGTTGGCGCACATGTTACAATTGTATCCATAACATGTTTGTATGGTTTACAACTTTACACATGCATTCTTTTATCTTTCACGCTTTATTGTTGGCACAGGTCAGTAAAGGTAATAAATATAGGCAAATTGCTTGCATTTGACATAAGTTTGAGTACTTTGCATCATCCTATGTCTATCTGAAAGCGATATAGAGTCCAATGCACCCTGGGAGTGGAACTTCATATTGCACATTTGTTTAGCTATTAATCATTTCTTTAACATTTTAGAAGTGTGTATGGGATGCAGTCCAGTAGTTCGAAATTTGTCAAAGAAGTCTTGCTCTAGGTCAGAAACAGAGTTAACCATACAAATAAACTTTGACAGCATTTTTCTAGATTATCGAATATCCATTGCTCATATTTTGAGTTGGGCATGATCTGTGAAGCTATGTATATGGTGGGTTTCAAAATGTAAGATCAGACCGGATTTAGGTTCAATCATCAAATGCTCGAATTATCATTCTGTCAAGATGGCCCAAGTTCATGAAAACCGTTTTTGAATAGGGACAGTTTTATACGTACTAGTGTGGTGCATTTGTCTTCTTAGAATAATAAATTCTTGGGCAGTTTTGGCAGATGAGTGATATGAAGATTTACAAAGAACCAAAATGAGAATTCCTTTGACTACTTTTCCAGGAGTTACCATTCATACTAATTAATTATTTAGATGTTTACAAATGGGCATTGTGTAACAAACATGAAATTATTCATCAACCCTTCTTTAAGTGCAGAATCTAGATGTTAAACATTCTGCCATAATTTTCTGTTCGGGTGCAATAAGGGTCCAAATTTCCAATACATGCAGTATGATAAAGAACTGGTTGTTTTCAACAGATAATGTTTGATATGCAAGCATAATCTAACATTGACTATCATGTCTTATGATCAAATGGATTTTTGCTTCAGGTTGCAGCAAATACTAAGTCATTCTCTCTATATGCAAAGCTGGGGTTTCGACCCACTGAATGTGTCTCTTATTTTCAAGGTTCAATGAGTGAGAAATTATGTGCTTGGGAAATGAGGAAAGAAGGTAAAATTAGACATTATGAATTTTTTTTATGAAGAAAAATATGATTACTCTTTCTTTACGTTGAGTTGGGTTTTACCTCTTTTCACTACTGACACTGTGTGTAAATCTGCAGACTATACAATACGACTAATGGAAGAATCTGATGTGCGCCTTTGCTCAAAGCTTCATAGTAGAGTGATAGGACATGAGCGAGAGACAGATATACGCCAGATGCTTAATGTGGCTCCTGCAGATGCATGGGTAGCAGTGAAGGGTGGCATATTACAGTATGATTTCCAATTTTTGTTTGTACTGTTCAATGTAAATATAAAAATATTAGATAGCAGAATGTTTTGTGTACATTTTTACAACTAATTTGTTGTTCTCTTTTGACCCATGAATGAATGGATGCTTTGTTCTTAAGCGAAGTGTAAGAAATATTACGTAGTGAAATGATGTTAGTGACTGTTTCTAATGTGTCTGTGATTATAAATAAGTTGCCTAGAGTTAGAGTCTGCAAAAGTGTGATGTATTATTTTGTTCTTTTTAGCTTTTCAAATTTGAACCAAATACATAAAATTTAATATTTGTTTTGAATGCATTTGGTTTAAATTCTTGTAGGATTTAATGTCATTGTCCTTATAATTCCTCATAAACTGTGTAGCACCGGTGCTGGGGTATGTTGGGAAGTTGGTACACCTGGACGAGTTTCCGGGACGGGGGGCGAAGGGCCTCAATCTTGGTATGGTGGGAGGTTGGTGGCGGGAGGGTCTTGTATACTATACATATGGAACTTGAATAATAGTTATGAAATGACGTTTCAGTATAATATACCAAATTGAAATACTTGAACATAGAAAAATTGCAACACAAATCTGAACCATTGAACATTCAACATAGTAATACGGTTCGTATCCAATAGTAACATTCAAATATCGATATTCAAATAGAAATTCAAGTATCCTTCCTGATGGTGACGTGTTTGGAGAATGGTGGAAGTGGGAGTACTTGGGTACTCCAAGTACCCCATGTGGGAACAGGTACTTCAAGATTTTGAGGGGGGGGGGGTGTGAGTCCCCTGGATTCATTGCTCATAAATCTTTTTGTTCTGAATACACGCTGACTCGCTGGTGCATATCTATTTTCTAAGTTCATAGACTATTCAAGACCATACAGATTAATGGACACCACTCAAAGTAGTTGGGACTTGTGAAGCATTACTCTAAAACATAGCATTCCTACTGAAGGAGCCTAACATGTGAGTATGTATCAGAAAAATCTAACATAGAAAATGAAGACATAATCTGTAAAGGGCCAAATGACAACTTCACAAATAACTAGCAACATTTCAAAAATCTTCTTCAACTTCCTTTTTCCAACATTTTTTATTTCTGGCTTGCTAGAATTATGTTCATCTTTGGGTTGTTTCATAATCCGGAACAATAAATTGTCATCGAATTTGAACAACTATAGCCAGCATTTATTTACAGATACAGACTGGCCTCTGTGGAAGTTTGAAATTGGTTCCTAAAGTGGCTTTGTCTTCAAAAGGTTTTAACAAAAAATCTAGTTATTTCTCCACAAACTACTAGTCAACATAGGTTGTAGAATTTGCTCTCAGAATTAGGTGCGTGTTCTGTGTTTATGGATATCCTATATTTAAAGGATGGGATAAAAAACTGCATACACAAATGCTGATTAGGACAAATGAAGGAAAAGCGGATGAGCAAGGTCAATCCAGATATATACATCAAAATAGGATAATTAATACAGTATTTCTTATGCTACCTCATTTTTCAAGTTACTTTGTTGGCAAATTTTATGTCGATTTATATTTCATAGTAAAGTTTTCGTTAGAATCCATTGTATTGAAATCTGAAGGTGATTAAATAGTGAAACCATGGTTCCAAAGATTGACGAGCACTTAGCAGACTGATGAGTTTCTCAGGTAGATGAGTAACCTGCCTGTGATTCATAGCTTGATTCTTCCGAAAAGCTTGTGAATTTATCGAAGACAGCCTTGGGCAGCACAAAAACAGAAAAAAAAAACAGTTTAAAACTTTAACACTTCAAAACATATGACTTCTGCTGTCACTTAACCTTGAGAAATTTGCTATGTTTTTTCCTAATGGAGTTCAGGTCAAACTTTTGAGCTCTTGAGTTTTAGGATGAATAAACGATGTAACCAACCATTAATTTAATGCTAATTAAGTCCCTCTCCATCAGTTTTTGTGCTCAAACTCTTTTAGGAGATATTGTTGGGACTTCAGTTTGTGGGTTTGTAACCAATAGTAGGGTATTTGGTAGTTTTTAAATTTTTATTTTATTATTTGGAATAGCAGATTCTGTTACTAGAGGGGAGTATGTTGCTTTGGATTAGAAAATTAAGAGTTTTGAAGACTGGTCTGGGATAACCACTTTCAAGGTGAATTTGTCATATTCAAATTCAAGAATAACAGGATCTTTTTCCGGCTGTCATCTTTTATATATGTTACATTTGTTTCTCTGTCCGCTGTGAGCTAACAGAGTATAAGGCTGAGAATACCTGGAGTTTGCGCATAATTTGCCATTTTTTTCTTTCATTCATTCTTCTTTCTATTATCAGTGAGAAAAGAGTATTGAACTTGCAGCAAAAGAGGTTGTCTGCATCAGTAAAATATTGGCCTTCAGAAAGCTGTGCTACATTTTTTACTGTCAGTTTCTATTGTGGATTGAGTTCTGTGACTATCATATGATTGTCAAGCATGGTTTCATTTAAATATATCACTCCAAAGCACACGACTATATTTAAAACATTTCTCAGTTATTGCATGGTCATTGGCTCATTAAAATCATTTCATTTTTTATACAGAGCATATACTACAGGCTTTAGTTTTGAAGGTCATTCAATAGCTATATCGGAGGAGGCATTTGCAGCACTTTTTCAAGGAGTTTGTCATCAAAAGAGTGATCATTCAATGAGTATCTACATCCCTGGACGCATCTATCCATTCTTAATAGAATGGGCACTCAAAGGAGGATTACAGTTAACGAGGTTTGTAACCTTATTTTGTAAAAAAGTGGTTTATTTGTTGTCTTCAAAGTTCATGCCTTTAAATTGGAAATCTGTATCCTTACAACACATTTTTAGATAAATGAGTTCCTGTGTGCAATATTATCAAATAGCCTTTTATGATCTTTGCCAAATCCTTCCAATTCACAATGAGTTGCCTTCATGGTACACCGTGGAGCATACAGTAAATAGAATCCCAAAAGACAACTATTAAAATTTCTAGGGATGATTTCTATAGTCCATATTTTAACACGGATATTATTCTGTATTCCTTGATGTTATAAAGTATGTTGATTTATTAAACATTATTAGCATCCAGAAGATTCCAAAAAATTGCTTTCTAATAGTGAAAGATAATTCTTTACCAGTTAAAATAAGACTCATATTACCACTTTTTGGCATGGATAAAATTACATTTGGCTGTTTGAGATTGAACCATTTGATATTTAAATAGAATGGGCGGCATGTGTCTCGGAGAAATAATAATGGCTTGATATCTAATTGGATATTGAAATCTCAATAGAGTGGGAGAGTGACTAAAGTAGTATTGATATTTGGTAGTAATTTAGTAAACTATTAATGCTAAATACTTGAATGTGAGTAAGGAATTCCATTCAAGTCATAATGATAATTCAACATGGAGCTCTGGGTTGTTGATGTTAAAATCACAATTGTCAAACTCATAGTCATAGCTTCAATGATACAGATTCTATGATCTTAGCATTCATACATGCTTATGTACGTTCATAGATTTTACAAACATGCATCCATATATCTATAAATTATACATGCATATATGCATGTATGGATGCATCCATACATGTTGGTAGGTCTGCATGAATCTATGTATGAATGTATGGATATATGTACGAATGCATGAATGGATGGATCCATGTACGGATTTATGTATGCATGTATATATGCATGCATGCTGGATGTCTGCACGGATTTATGTATGCATGTATATATGCATGCATGCTGGATGTCTGCAAGCATGTATTTATAGATGGATGCATCTATGTACATGTGTGCATGCATAGATGTATGTATGCATTTACATAAGGATGTATGATGCATACATGCATGGATGTACGAATGCACGTACGTATGCTATATGCATGGATGTGTGGATGCATGCATATGTGAATAGATGCATGTATGTATGCATTGCATTAATGCATGTAACATATATGGATGTATGCATTCATGCAAGGATGCATGAATGTACGTATGCATGCATGGGTGTATATGCAAAATGGGTATCCAACTGAATAAATTTACCAGATTTGACAATTTCTTTCTATTTATTGATTAGAATAAAATTTTGAACAAGTTGTGTTGTGATTTTTATTTCAATTAATATCATAGAACCAAGACTTGGACCTGGCTTTGAGTCAGCAAGGGCAATTCGACTTGTGACCCAACTCGGACTTGGTCGTGACTTGGCAAAGTGACAAAACCCTTGAAATTTAGAGATTTTTTAGGATTTCAAGAACATTCCATGCACCCATTATTGAATAAAGCTTAAAGACACAATGACATCATGAAATAGAAGGTAATTTGATCACATACATAAACATACGTCAACTACATATTTCATAACTTATAAGCACAGAGTTATACTGTAGTTGAAGGAAATGACAAACATAGATATATAAAATTCAAAATTTTACATATTATCAAAGACTAAAATCAAAATGTATATCAAATCCATGAAATCCATCACATCAATAGTCATCATCAAATGTTCCAAACATATGTAAACAAAACCAAGTCTAGCTATGGCTCCTAATCCTCATCCAGATCCTCAACCTCAGCCATAGAGTAATCTATATTATGCCTCCTAGTAAGGCATCTAAGGTAGGTCCTGGATGACATATTAGCCATAGTATCTGCCTATGAGGGGTCACTAGGATCAACTGTAGCTCTCTGCTTATCCATTGCCATAGCCACGACCTCAATGTCTTTGTCCACTTGGTCAATCCACTTTATGTCTTCATCATCGAAGATAGGTTCGGTAGCCTTAGTAACCCACTTAGACTGTGGATCAACCTCCTCTAGAGTAATCAGAGAGGTGTTACTATCCAAGATCTCTCTAGTCCTAAGACACATGTTGTAATACACAAAGACCAGATTATTCATCCTCTCCATTGACAACCTGTTATGTGAGTGGATGTACTCAAACATCCTCTAGTTGGGCTCACATTTGGAAGCACTATATAGCTGGCTCAGTATGTGGATGACGATTTTTTGAAGGTTTTTGGTTGAAGGACTAAACATTTGCCACCATATATCTGAAAAAAGGAAAAGAAAAGAAAAAATTAGGTCTCTTTTCCACCTTTAAATCTAGAACCTAAATGATAAAATTAAAATGCATAAGCAACAATTTTTACTTGGTTGCAATTTTGTTCGACCTTCTTTGCATAGTTGGCCTCCAAAAATGGGCCCAAATGAATTATTATAGGCATCCATCTCAATCAATGTATTTGTGGCACTAGTGCTTGCCATCTTCCCTATCATAGTGTATAGGCCCTTAAGAACATCCTCATCTGCATTGAAATCATCATAGAAACAGAATGTCAGATTGAGGTGATAGGATGCTGCATGGATGGGTCTATGAAGCTGATTTTTCCATCTCCTATCAATAATGTCCCACATGGGGCCATACTTCTCCTCAACTCTTGCATATTTGGCTCTAATGGCCTCCTTGGTCCTATCCATGCCCTCATCTATGTAGCCCATAGCAGGATTCTACCGATCAGCAACTCATAGGAGGATTACGAGGGGCTCAATGACCTACAAAATAGTTAAACCAAAAAACAATTGAGTGGATGATCATTAAAATACAAAACTTTGCAAAGTTGCACAGTGAAAATAAAACAAAAATATTCATATAATAATTAATCAATAAATAAATTTTCACTTTAAGTTTTCAAATTACCTCTACAATCTCCTTACAAGGGTCCCAAAAACCTTCTTCATCAATTTTTTGTTTGCTGCATCTATCCTTGTAGGGGTGGTAGCATAGGACGAGGAAGTTTAGTTCGGACCAACAAGCATGCACCTCAATTCTAAACCTTGAATCCAACAATGATTTTAGTGTGATAAAATTTGAGGCAAATCTTGTAATACCGGGATGAGCCAACTCCTTTTTCCCCATGTAATCCCTCAAAATGTTGAGGACCAATGCATGATTATAGATGAACTTGTAGATATTTTTGGCCTTATCAACACATGATTTGCCTAAGTTATTGATTCTGGTTCTAATGTTGATGTAGGTGCGGGGTGCTGATGTGTGGATTTTTTTTGGCGATTTTGGATGCATTTGGGTGCATCTGTACATAAGTATATATATAAGTTGTCAACTATAATTTATGACAATGTATGCAAAGAAATACAAGAAATATCAAATATACAATAATACAAAAATAAACCATTATAATTTATCATAATCAAATTGAAATAAGTTATAAGTTATAACAATAATCAAAACATCAAGATTGCAATGCAGTTTGAATTACAAAATCAAAACATAGTTCATGGTTCAAAACTTCAATGTTGATCAATCAAGAGTCAATGCTCAAGATTCACAAATCACATTCAGTCATTCAAAATCATAAGGATTCTCAAAAAAATCCACATTCTCATCATCTCCTCCTGCTGCAACACTTGCAAATTCATTTGAACCATGCATGGTTCCAATTGTGCTAGATGCACGTGCTATGATGTTATCAACATCATCATCTGCCATCACAATAAGATTCTGAAGTGTTGCATCCAAGTCTACAGATTCAGGGGCTACATCCCAAAGCTTGGTTGACCCTTCCTTGTATCCATCCTCTTTACATGGCAAAAGATGCAAGTTGGTATGTATATAAACCAAGTCCTCAGCTTTCTTTGAGCCCAACCGGTTGCGCTTCACTGAATGGATATAGGAGTATGTACTCCAATTCTGTTCAGCAGAAGAAGAACTTGCAACTTGAATAGTGTTCATAACATTTTAAAATTTTAAAATTAAACATACACATGAAAAACAAATTAGAGAATGTTAAACACTAAAGTGTAGAATACAATTGCTAGAAATAAATAAATGAAAACTTGTGAGAGGATCTTGATTGCAAGAGGTTGTAGATGCTTGAATGGCTGACCATACATGAACCACCATGTGATACCTTCCATGTCATTTTGGTCCTTTATTGCATATGGAGTAAGTTTTGATCCTGAAGCAAATAAGCCAAATTCTTGCCTCAACTTTTTGTGTATTTCATCATCTGGGAAGAGTCTTGCAAATGTAGTGTAGCACCTAGTAGCAACTTCTTCATCCGTACATGGTGCAATTCTATTTGGCATAGCAAGTATTTCCTGGCTATAGTACCTTGGAGATAAGGCATATGCAAGGAGATGCAATGGGGTAGTCATCCTTTCCCAATGATGATGAATGATATCATCCACCTTTTTGCACAAGGCTTCACATTCTGTGGGGTTAGTCTCATGTGCTTTTATAGAAAACTTTACCTTTTCTACCATGGTGTCCATACTATCGTACACATCCCCCAAGCAAGGTGCATTTGTATTGGCAAAACATAGCATAGTCATGATAGGCTTGGTGAAATCCAACACATTGCACACGAGCTCACCAGTGCTCATCCAAGATCATACCCCTGACCTTCAAGGCTCTCTTTGAATTTGAAGCCTTTCATATGACCCATTGGTTACAAATAACCATTTGGCCCAATGCCGATTTCACCTTGAGTAGTTGTTTCAGAACAATAGTATAAGATGCAAATCTAGTCTCAGCTACCTATAAGCAAGTTGACAATATGACATCAAATATAAAATGATGTTATAAACAAGAAATTTGATATTGAACATGAATATAAAACTTATTCAAAATAAATAAATAAATGAAACTAAATAATTACAATTTTAAATCTACCTTCAACAACTTTAACTTGGAGAATGATCTGAATATAGATTGTGACATGTGGTGGTTTGTTACAAACATTTGTATCTCCTCTCCCTCTTGGTATATTTGCTTCACCCAATCTATTTGGGTGCCAATTTGTTGCATGACCAAGTTGAGAGAGTGTACGGTGCATGGTGTCCAAAAAATATGGTTGTATCGAGACTCAACCAAAGCACCTACACGCCTACAATTCGTGGCATTATCTATGACCACTTGGACCACATTCTTACTACCCACCATCTCTATTGCCTCAATGAGAATTCTAGAAATGAATTGTGAATCCTTAACTTGTCCTTCACAATCAATAGCCCTCAAAAACATTGCCCCTTTGGGGGACATTGTAATCACATTTATCAATGGTCGGTTTCTTGTGTCTCTCCATCCATCAGATACTATTGTTATGCTGGAAGATTTTCAAGATGTCCTAATTGGTTGAAGAGCTTTGTCTGTAGAAATCTTTTCTTTTTGCAAAAGATTAGTATGTACCTTTTCATACCTGGGGCTAACGTAATTAGCTAGTTCTCTAAGGATGGATGCAAACATTTCCCTCCAATATGGCGATCTTACCAAATTGAAAGGAAGACCATTGGCATAAAGACAACGTGCAATTGCTTCATCAGCAATCTCTCTTGCCTCCATTTTGAATGCTTGATCCAATGGACCTCTTTTGCGGGTGATAACTTCTACTTCGTCATCCTCCTCTACCACTTCCAAGAATGGATGTTTGGAGGATGCAACATGATCAGTGGGCACATTCACTTTGCTCTTTGTAGATGGAGATTTGTAAAAACTTGTTTTTGATTTGCTCACTAAACGATCAGCAGCCTCTTGTTCTTTTATGAATCCGGTTAATTGTACATCGCTCAACCTTTTTCCATCTTTACTTGCCTTGCACAATGCTATGCCTTTACCAGTAGGGCCCATAAAATGAGCTTTGACTTGAGAATATGAGCTGTTGAATGGTTTACTATGACATTTATTGCATCTCCAAATGTATGACCCATCTCTGAAAACCTGTGATAATCTTGTGGTGTGTCTCCATAATGGAGATGCCACATCAATATTGAAGTTATCACTTCGTTCTTTCCCTGTTGCTGAACTTTGACTATCAGTAGTGGCCATTCTTACACAATAGAAACTATAAATCTAACAAGAAAATAGAAAAAAATAACTTAGAAATGTTTAAAAAAACTTACTCCATTTCTTTACAAAAAAAACAAAATTTCTTGAAAAATTTCTTCTAAAACTTGAAAAATTCATGCAGAACTAAAAAAAATCACTAAAAAAACTCATGAAATGGATTGAATGCTTACTTAGATGCTTATTCATCCTTTGTGGAAGCTCAATAGACACCCTAGAAATGATCATTTCAAAACTAATGACCTTGCTTTCAGAATTTCACAATGCAGACCAAATGAGAAGAGAGCCCAATTGAAGACAACATGAGAAGAATGGGCAATGAATGGCCTCTTTTAGGGCTGTTTTAGGGTTTTGAAGCAAATAGAAGGAAAAAAAAACAATTAAAGCACATGTTTTTTAAGTAACTTAAGTGACTGGGTAGTGGAAACATTCGGATTCTCATGGGATGTGCCTGGATGCTCTTCGGATGCTCTCTGGAGCACCCTGCGCACATCCGTAGGAGACACCAATGCTTCCTAGAAGCATCCGCTATGCCTCCTCCCACATCGACGCATCCTCCTGCATTCGCATCTGCATCTGCACCCCCTCCTCAGCAGACACATCTGGTTAACTAAGTGATTTGCCCATTCAAGCTTGCCAATATCCTCTTACATGAGGTCAATGCAATGGGCTGCACATGAAGTCCAAAAGATTTTTGGGTGCCTCTCCATCAATAGTTTTCTTTGCAGCAATTTTAAATTAATTGGTAAAAATTTAGATGAAGAAAATTTCAAAAACTAAAATTTAAAATCTAAAAACTTAGAATTTTACCTGTAGCAACATAATTAGCTGCATTACTAGTCGCCACCTCCTTTATGATCTCAATAGCCTCACGTAGGTATGTCGCATTTTTGACATGTGAGGAAGTATCTATAGACTTCAAAAAACATGGTGGATCCTGAAAGTGAAAGTAAAACAAGATAATTACCATTGACCGATCAATGAATCATAATTTTAAATTTAAATTTTAAACAAATCAAGATGATCAATCACCTCTGCAGGAAACAAGAAATTTTTTGAGAGTCGTATTCCTCCTATCTATCTATCCATCGGTCATAATGGTGCAACCCTTTTGGCTCCAAGTCTTTCTATGGTTGTCAACCATTTCTAGTAAGAGGGGGCCACTCAACTCAACCTTAGTGGGGGCTTTAAAGCTCAGGCCACAGATGGCAACCGCATCAATCATGCCCTGCCAATAAGGAGTCCTGTCACATATGTAGAAATATTTAAATTAGTAAATTTCAACATCAAGTTATAATTATAAAATATTATTTTCAAAGTTTAATTTAAAAGTAGAAGTTAAAAAAATCAAATATAAATTAAATACCTGGCTGCGATAAATGGAATGTTGTAGAAATACTAGAACTTGCAAATTGATCTTCTTCCAGTTGCATGGATCTCCTTGAACCAACTTGTGCTCTCAAGGAAGGGCTATGCACCAGGAGTGGTATGTGGTACAAAATATTTGTCCAACCTAGAAGTAGAAATAGATTTTCTGACTCTAGGGTGAAAGGTAATGCCAGTGCTACTATCAAGGGCAGAGCCACTATCAGGGTCAGACATAGGAATAGATGTAGAAGCATTAGGACGAAAGGGAGGAAGGGAACAACCCTCTCCAACACAACCTACAGGTGTAAAACTAGATACATATGTAGATGTAGATGTAGATGAGGGTGCACGAGAACCAATTTGAGCAAACTCTTGTAATTGTTTTTGTCTTAATTCCTTTGCTAGTTCATATTTTTCTAAGGCAACATAACAAAAATGTTTAGCTTCAGTAGATGCCTCCTTACAAGGCTCAGTATCATGGCCACGTATCCCAACAATATGGTATTTCAATCTATTTATCCCCCCACTATTAATGATCTTACAAAATAAGCATTTTGTTTGATTTCTACCTCTACTCGGGAAGTCTATGGTGTACTTCCAACACTCATCTCTTGGATTGATTTTGGGTTTTTTAGGAGGAGCAACCATTATGATTAGGGAATTTTTTATTTTTTCAAAATGTCAAGGTTGCTGCAATAAGACAATTTTAACCAAAAGTTACTATTCGAGCATTGTATTTTATGAAAGTCAAACGTGAAAAAAATGACAATACAATTATAAAGAAGAAAAAACCATTAACATAGAGAAAATTTTCATGTAAATTCCCAAAAAATCAACTTTAACCTCTTTCAAATGAGTTGATAAGTGTTGACAAGAGCTCCTATAAACTCCTCGATGATCCTAATGCAAGTATTTAGCTGCTCCAATGTGCTTTGTGTGAGCTTTTCTCCTCTTCCTTTCAGCTGATTGCAAAAAAATGGCTCCCTATTTCTCCTTCTTTCTCTCTCTTTCTTTCTAGTTGTCACATACAAATGTTATGGAAGCCCTATTAGGGTTATATAAAAAAGAAACATAAAAAAAAATTGGACGATTTTTTTGCTAGCCGCAGCCAGGTCAGAGGGTGACTTATGGGTCATGCGAGTCACTAAACTTGAGTTGCCGAGTCAGAGTCACAGGTCAGTTTGACCTGGCAGGGGTGAAATGACTCGCTGACTCATGGCGAGTCTGGTTACTTTGATTAACACATAGAAACGAACTGTAAAATTTGGTGAATTGTGTTGGCTGGATAGTTATTGTTGCATGCATGCGTGTATGTATACATGCATGCGTGTATGTATACATGCATGCATGTATATATATATATATATGGATGTATGTATGGATATATGCAAGTATGTGTGTATTTAGGGATCCATGTGTAGATGTGTGGGTGAATGAATGCATGCATATATGTATACATGCATTCATGGATGCATGTATGTATGTAGGTATGAATGCATGTATGGATGGAGACATGTATGGGTGGATGCATGTGTCCATGGATTCATGGGTGCATTTATGAATGCACTGCCGTATAGATGCATGTATGGATGTATGTGTATCGATGTATGGATGCGTGCATTTAAAGGCACATGTATGTATGTATGTCTGCAATCTGCCTGTGTACGTGTGTGTATGCGGTTCTGAATGTATTCATGTATGCATATTGTCGAACACATCATGATGTTGAGGGGGGGTTGAGTTGGTATAATTTTTTTTATTAAATCTGTCACAGTTCTTAGTTATTAATTATGATCCAATTAATTATCAACAAACCACATAGTGATAAAAGCACACATAAGCACCAAGTTTATGTGGAAAATCCTATGTAGGAAAAATGACAATGAGAATCTTACTCCCTACATGAAACAATTGATTGCAAACTTTTAGCCCAAAATCTAGGGAACTCATTGTCCTTGTTATTTTAGGCACACTTGCCAAGGAACTCATTATTCCAAAGAGAACTTGCACAACAAATATAGATCTTAATACTCCTACAAATAGAGCTTATTGTCTTGCAATAGAAACAGAGAAAATCTGAACAATAGAGGATCTCCTGATTAACTTCTCCAACTTTTACGTTAGATACAACGATTCACACTTTTGCATTTCCTTTCCTGCATTGCTCAGTCGTCACATTTGATCCACGTATATTTTGCAATTACCTCACATGTTGTCATGCTTCTTCCATTCATTACACATGCATGTATACTAGTTGTCCACTAGAAATTTTATGAGGTCAAGCTAGAGAAAAATAGGCAATATCAGTATTTAGTTGGCCAGTATGAGCAAAAACATTAAATTTGGTCCACACCTGAAGAAAAATAGGCAATATTAGTACTTAGTCTTGTTTCTTGGTTGTCAAAGAGACTAACCTGTCATCCTAGAAGAATGCACCACCACTTTCACTTCTGTTATTTGCAAATTCAGCCCAGTCAAAATCAATGGAAGCTTCTTCTGAAAAATCACCTTTCCAATTATACCTCAGACCAAAATCCAAAGTGCCTTTCAAATATCTGATTATTCTTTTAATTATTAACTCATGGGATTGTCTTGGACTTGCTAGATATCTAATAGCCGAGTTGATTGCATGCCATAATATCATGTCTTGATGTAGTCAAGTATAACAGTCCACCTCATAGTTTTATTCAATTTTTGATCAACTTCCAAAGACTCATCATCCTTGTTAATTCAACAACCAATAGCCATAGGAGTTACACCTAGTTAGTGTCTTCCATTCTAAACATCAACAATTCTTTGATGTACTTGGTCTAAGAATCGAGAATGCAATCTTCCTACTGGATAACATGAAGACCAAGAAAAAATGACAACTCAACTATCATAGACATTTTAAATTCTTTATGCATTTCTTTAGCAAATTGCTTACAATCATTTCGATCACCTCCAAAAATTATATCATCAATGTATACAATTACTACGAGCAACTTATATCCTTCAACTTTAAAGAAAAGATCACAACTTTTTGTACCTGTATTGATTTTATATTGCATCATATATCTATCTAGTCTAGCATACAAAGCCCTGGGAGCTTGCTTAAGTCCATATAATACCTTCTTCAATCTAAAAACCGTATTTGAATCTTTTGATTGCTTGAAACCTAAGTCATAGGGTTTGTTGAATTTTTGGCTTTAGGTTTGAAATTCGGCAAACCCATAAAAAATGAAAAAAAAACTCTAAAATTTGGCAGAAAATTTGTATGGTAGTAGTTTGGTTGTCGTTTTGCTGAAAACATATTTCATTACAACATTTTTTAATGTTTTCGGCAAAAAAGAACCTATAAATAAGCTTTTGTTTACTGGAAATGAATCAATTTTCTGAAAGATGGCTAGGATGTAACAGGCTATTTTCTCATTCCTAATTAAGCAATTAAATATAAACAAAATATACAATACTTTTCATATTCACATGAAGAACAATTATAACAACTACTTTACATATTTAAATGAAAGAGATCAAGGGTTATAACAGATTAATTGAATAGTCCATTGAAAGAGAGTAATTGATTTGACAATATTGACCAGCTAAACATATCTTCAATTGAAAATGCAATTACATAAAAGAAAAGTACCCGTTTGAAGAAGATAACTTGAATGCAAATCATCTCTGTCTTGTGCAAGTCTTGACATCTAGTGGAAAGGAGAAGCATTGTCAGGGGCTTAACCTCCCAACTACAGACCCTTGAATATCCCCACACAATCTCAATTGAGAAAGACCCTCCCTACCCAAGACTAGGCATGGGACACCCCTATCCTATCACTGAGCATCTTGGTGTTAGAGTGTTGACTATGCAGACAGTTAGGCTACGAAGTCCTTCCCATTGGCCCATTTATCCAACTACTAGCAACCTTGACCTCTAGTGATCACAACTACAAGCATGCCACTAAACCTACACTGGCCAGAGATTTACATGGACAGCATGTGCCCGATCACCCACCGCTTGACTTGACAACAAGATTATACCCATTGAACACCATGAGATGACTTGGTCTAAATTACTTGCTTATGTTCAATACTGATTTGTTTAGTGCTGATTATTCTTTTTCTCTTGTAGGTTATTTCACATAATCTTTGATTATTAGACCACACCCTTCATCTCAACCTTGCTGGTCATCCTTGATGAATCTCGGTGTGGCTGTCCCTTCATTCTTGATTAACTCTATCTATTACAAACATGATTTGTCAGCCCAACTTGGAACTAAAGGCCAATGACTCAAAATAATAATAATATTAAAACTATGCCAAAAGGTGGAATTATTAATTTTGTTCTCAATGTGTTAGTATAGGGACATCATCTTGTATCTACCTATACCTATATATGCATGTACACATACACATTCATATATGCAAAATTCTAATTATATGTGCCTTGTGTATATGTCATATTTTAAGCGTATATGTTCATATACTTGTTGCATTTACACATGTATGTGTATATGTAGGTGTCATGCTTTCCTTGTATTAAGACATGTTTGTTATAATAGGAAGCCTTTGAGATTATCCCAACACATATTTATGGAACCATTCGTTCTAGATCTATTATTTAATTAGCTTATTAAATGCATAGACCAACTTAGCTCATGGCAATCATATGGTATATGCTTGCTTGCCTAGTTTAGTTTTCCTTTGACTAAGGTGGTTTAGGTTCCATACTTGGTAGCTCAATGGTAGGAGGTGCCCACATGCCCTTTCCTTTTCTAGCAATGCTTCCCCCGTCCGTCGCGTTCTTGCAAAAGAAGTTTATCAAGGTAATAATATAATCTAAGTTATTTAATCAAAATAAAATAATCATATTAGCTAAACTACATGCCATTCATATAACACCATAACGAAAACCATTATTTCAATTTCTCATGAAACATAATGATTAACCAACTCTTCAATTTCTCATGAAACCATAATGAACAACTAACACTTCATTTTCACATGAAGTAAAAAAAAATTAACAATTTAACCAACCAACTCAATTTTGTTTGAAGTCCCAATAACTACAACAACATTATAATCAAGCAAAAATTAGGGATGTAACATAGGGCAAATCGTTTGTTGCATCTTGGAAATCATTTGCTATCATCAATGGAGGGTCGAGGCATCTGAAATCATTTGGCATCTAGCGTCTAAAATCATCTGCATTTGACATCTAAAATCGTCCCTGTTCGCCATATCTATTGGTCGTATGTTCGATGTGTGGTGGTTGCTGGTCCCTGTAAGGTGGTTGGAAGGCAGCTACAACTCGTCCTCTCTCACCTGCTATAAGATCCCAACGATCTCCCGTCAGCAGCGACAATTACCACGTCCTGGCAATAATTAACAAAGATTTGCATTTCAGTTTTAGGTTTTAATAGTTTATAGCTTTATTATAATGTATATTATTTTTATTTCTTTATCAATATAAAATACTTTTATGTATATTTTTTTATCAAAAAAACATTGGTATGTTATGTATGTTCTATTTATCTTTTTTGGTAGTAAAATATTAATATTTGGTATTTTTAAAAATTATTATTGTATTTTTTTAATTTTTAAAAAATATATAAGGTGATTTTAATGTCGATTTTTTTTGAAATTTTTACACCATGCCGAACTTCATCCAAAGTTCATAGTTGTCAGATTCAAACCTTGTGACTTAGCTTGAAACCATCTGATTGTTCTATATACACTTCTAACACATTTCAAAAAAATAGATTTAACATCCATTTGATACACTGAAATGTTTGTAAGCAACAAAACCTAGGAACATTCTAATAGCTTCCCTCCTAGCTTTTGTAGCAAATGTTTCCTCAAAACCTTTCCCTTCAAGTTGGGTGTAACTCTTAAATACCCGTTTTGCCTTGTTTCTAGTGACATTCCATCTCTATTACGTTTATTCTGTAATTCCCACTTAGCTTCAATCACATTTTTATCCTTGACTCTATTGATTTCTTCTTTTGAATGATTGCATTGAACATATTTAGTAGGCGTTCTTTGATTTTATTTGTATTCTTTCTCTTCGTCCACCAATCCTTGATTACTTTATGGAGCTTTTTAGCATCTGCATGAACAACAAGAACTTCAAATTCAATCTCTATTTCTAGAGAACTCTGATCCCGTACTTAATTGACTTTGACATTTGCACTTTCTATTGCTTTCTTCAACCTCAGGTTATAGCATCAACATGCCTTTCTTTTAGTAGAATATCCCTTTAAAAGATACCTTCATTAGATCTTGCATAAAAGATTTTAAGCCTTCATCTCTTTTGATATTGCAGTTGTTTCCGAAGATTCTAAAATATTTGATAGTATGTGCTTTTCAAAACCATAGTTCATAGTCTTTGAATGATTACTTTGATCCGTATCTTGTGGAGTAGGTAAAAAACAACGTGCAGAGCATATCTCCATTACACATCAGGTGAACTAGCATCTTTTAGTATTATTCTAGCCGTCTCTACAACTATTTTGTTTTCCCTTTTAAATACTTCATTTGGCAGTGGACTCCTCATAGTAGATAGCTAACTTCTAATTCTATGCCTTTCATAGAAACTATCAAACTCATTTGATGTATTTTCTCCTCCTCTATTAGACCTTGAGCATTTAATTCTAGCATCAATTTGATTTTTAAGTAGATTGTTGAATTCTAATTCTATTGAATGCTTCAAACTTCTCTCTTAGGATAGTCACCCATGTCACTCTGGAATAATTATCATGTTGGAAATATAAGGTAGGCTAGGTTACTAAGAGGGGAGGGGTGAATCAGGAACCAATTAAACTTTTTCTTACTTCGCCAATTAATCCTTCATATATTATTCTTATCTAATTGCATGCATGAAAGAATGGAAGCAATAAAACATTCATAACACTTTGACACAAGATATGGTGACTCAGAAACCTTCCAATTAGAAAGTAAAATTGGGGTGGGGATGATACCCACAAGCTTTAGTACTGCACTATAAAATTAATCTGTTAAGGCTTACAATTGACCACTATCAATCTTGTTAGGAGCAATAAGGACTGTTAGGTCCACCTTGTTAAAGAATTTACAAACATACACTGAAGTATGCACTCTGTTAGGAGATTTGGCAAAAGACTGTTAAGTCTACCCTGTTAAAGGATTTGACTGATGCACCTGTTAGGATGAATCAGTGGCTGATCTCTGATCTGCAACTTTGATTTGCTGAATAAGATTCTTTGTATTACAATTATCACCTGGCTATGATAGATAAATCTTTGATGTCCCTTATACTGCTTGTAGCCTTCTTCAATTTGCACTCATATACTCCTTATTCTTCTTCTCATACTTATTTGTATATGATACAATGCATTACATATATACGAATCCAATTCATTACCTTTTGGAGTTAGCTACAATATCAAATTCATCATAATTCACAAAGTCGGCCCAATTGCTGTAACTCGGGTTCTGAAGACAAACTTGGTGGTGTTCTGATACATGGCAAACACTGTCAATGCTTGGCAAACTTTGGCACTCCTTTGAAGTTGAAGCTCGGTCCATATTGATCACACTCGAGTAGCTTGAACTCGGTCAACACTGTGTGACTCGGTGAACACTGATAAACTCGGTAGTTGCTGAATCACTCTATTGACATTGCATGAATTGGTCAACACTAGATTCATTGAGTTAACACTGTGAGCTCGGTAGACATTGTAGAGCTTGGCTAACACTGGAGCCTTCATCACATCCACTGGATAGCTCGATAGACACTGTTATGCTCGGGCTATACTGAAAACTGTCTCTAATACTCAGTAGATGCTATGTAGCTCGACATGAACTGCAAATTGTTTGTTTGGCTCGGTAGCAACTGAGACACTTGGTTAACACTGCTGGATGAATGATAAGCTTGGTAGCAACTATAGAGCTCGGTAGCAATGTAACCATTTGACGAAGTGTTGAGTCACTGATAGACAAATTGACCTTAATGTCAACACATCTTATGTAATATGAAGTACCTTTTACAATTAAGTTCTCTTGTTTTTGTAGGTCTGTATAGATTAGTGTGTACCGATTTGAAGAGGCTTGTTGTTAAATATTCTTTTTTCTTGATTATGTTTCTCATTTTCTTTTTCATTTGACATTCCCTATATTCAGTATTAGAAGGCTTGGTAATCTTCAATATGTCTCTTTCAACTTTAGAGAAATTGATCTTCATAATGTTATCAAAGTTGATGTGTCTGATTCTTGCATGCCACAACTATTTTTTTCATTTTTAGTACCAAAGAGCGATTGCCTACATTGTTCTTTTTTAGATAAAAGACAACCATTTCTAATGCATTCTACGACAAGTATTCTGGAACCTTTTCTGATTCCACATATTCCTTCATGAATGCTAACCTCAAATCTTCTATTGCATAATCGTACACGCTTGAAAGACTTTGTTTTAGATCCTTACCATAGTAAACATCACTAGCCTTATGCTTTACATCAATAGAAATAGCCTTATACAATCAAAGCCTTCACCATCAAACGATTTGATTCTCCATCATAACCTTCAAGATTTACAAAGACTCTTCTATCACTCATATAATTTGAACAACTAGATCAATGTTTAAGATTTCAGATTCTTCTTCTGTATGTAGAGCATTTTTTTTCTTCAGTATTTTAATTGGCACATCTATTATTACCATCTTCCTTGATAACCATGAGCAGTACCTCATCATTTGAACCATTTCCATCCTCATTTTTTGAATGTCTCTATTGTGAATTCTTTATTCCTCTTATTATTGTTATCCATCTTAACTTTCCTGTTGCATCTCTTGTAGTTTTCTTTCCTTTCATCATCATCAAGTTTCTTTCTATCTTCCCTAAAGGGTCATTTAGTAGCATAGTGTCCTACTCTTCTACAAGTAAAACAAATACCTTTATATTTTCTTGTGTCTTTTTCAGTCTTTGGACAAAAAATGCTTCTTCATTCTAATCAAGTTTATCTTCAGCATTATTGATTACCTTCAAAGCAACTTCATTCTTCTCATATTGTTCTCCTCAAATTCAGACAGCTCTTATGCAGTGACAACACCATAGAGCTCCTCCAAACCTATATTTCTTCATGGCATTATTCTGTTGAATGGAAATCAACAGAGTTTTATATGTCTTGGTCGTTGTTCTCATCATCATTTAGCAGTACCTCAGTGTCTTCAAGAGTTCTACAGGAGCCTCTGATAGAGTTAACCTTTTCAGTAACTTGGTGCAAGTAACCCTCAATGTTCTCATGCTTTGGCAATTTCAAAGTGTCAAACTTGTTCTTCAGATCTGCAACTTGATCGGTTTAATCTTTTTGCCTCCTTCATAAATGCTTCCAAGCTTCTTCCAAACATAAAATTTGGTTTGACAACCCATAACTTTTGACTTCTTCAACTTTTCCATTAGATACAACAATTCACACTTATACACTTCTTTTTGTGCATTACTCACTCTTCACATTCAATCCATATATATTTTTCCATAATCTTACATTCTGTCATGCTTCTTTCGTCTATTTACCCATGCATGCATAGTAGTCCATCAGAAACATCACCAAGGTCCACCTTGAGAAATATAGATAATATCAGTACATAGTCGACTAATATGAGCAAAAATATGAAATGTGGTAAGGAGACCCAAACACATGTCAGCAAGTCTTCGCCAAATGTTATGATCAAAGCATACAGCATACACATTGCATCATCCTCCAAAGGTGATCCCAAATGTAATGCGTAGAAAAGCATTAAAACGTATTAACAGTCAGTCTCAAAACATTCTCCAAAGCACAGAATGCCATGTGAAGCACTGCACACCATGATATGATCGTCCCTTACATCTTAACTTTTTCCTTATCCTCAATCCAGTCCAATAACATTCAAACTTAGTTACCACACATAGCTGAGTTGGCTAGAAGCTAACACAAACAACAATATCAAGTACGAACACAATACCATAATGTTTAAAGTGGAAATCTAGTGCGAGAGAAAAACAAGACAAACAATTGCTTTTGTATAATTCTTCTTTTGCAATGTTTGTAGGCATCATTCTACTAGGCATACCAATGCCTAACTTAATGAGCACCAACTCCTACACTTTGTGGGCACCAACCTAAGGCACCAACCTACAAGCATGAATTCTTAAAGAAAAGCACCAACTTTACATGTTGCTATCTCAACTGATGATTGATTCACTATATTAGGACAAATTCTGATTACAAACTTAACAAATTGACTGCAAGTCTGATCAAGGGCAGAATAAATTTCTGATAATATTGTCTTTTATTGTAGCCTTTCATAACCGTTTTTAATATGAAACGCTTTTAACATTGTTGTCTTCTAATACCAGCTCCACTTTCTGTCATATAATTGCAGTCTTCTTATGAGGTCCCCCTTCATTAAGAAATTGCACCTTGGTTCATCACTGCTTATTTAACGATTGTTTTCTTATAATAGTCAATGACTTTGCTTTGTGAAATTGCTGTTAGTGTCTCTTATTTGATTTATTGATGCTTTCAGCGTTGATATTAATCATTTTCATCAATAGCTGCACTACTCTCACTAGTCAGTTTTTGCACTCATCCAAAAATTGGCTGCACTTTGTTTTTATCATAATTGCTGCGTGTCTATCCATGTAATATTTTACATCTGCTGCATGAGCAGAATCAAAGAACTGCACAAAGCGAAACCCATGGGGATCTCGTGTATAGTAGTCTCCGGGTGGATATATCCTTGATATGCCCTCACCTCTGTAATCAGATGTTGATCGCAGCCTTCAGTAGTGTATAAGTTTCTGTTTTCAACCTCCCCATTCTAAGCACCGCCTTAGTCTCTTTCCTGCCATCATTAGAAACTCCACATACCCGAACTTGCTGCTTGCTTGAATGTTTAAGCAGCCAAAACCAGTGTTACCCCAACTTTCAGGACAGGGATGATAGAGGACTGGGGGCGGAAGGGTTGGAGGAGGGAGATTTTCGGGGACGGGAAAAGGGATAATTGTATAAATATCGAATTTTTTGAAATACGTAGGGAAATTTACATTTATGTGTTACATTTATATAAAAGCATGGATAAAGTATGTCATTTAAACATAATAACCTTAACATGCAACACTTCAATGGTCAAACTCAGTACTCAATAATATACTTTTATAATTCACAACTCATTGTCAATAGACATGTAATATTAAAATAATAACATACAGAATTGAATTACACCAAAAAAAATTCAGAATTCAATAACATACAAAATTGAATTACACCCAAAACTATAATTCAGAATTCATTGTCAATAGTAACAAGAACAATAATCCACCTTCCATATTGAAACACACTACTATCATTCAAGTCTGATATATATTAGCTGTGTACATATTATAGGCACAACTTTACAAATACTCCGATGAAATACTAACATGGAAACTTTGGAAACTGTGTTAGAATTGATTGTTGGAGGTTTGACATTAACCTTAGAAATGACTTATATCGATAGTGGATAGAGTATGTGTCTCCCAATGCCTCATTATAGACCACATTCACTAATGATCTAAATTGGAGTTACAACATTACACCCTTAAAACTACATCTCTAGTTCATTGGAAGTGGGCTGATATTAATACAAACATGTTTGCTAGACAGTTCCAAACATGTTATAGGTCCCTTACGGCAAAATGACACTTTGATGCAACCACCAATGTTCACTAAATCTTTCACGAAGGGTTCAAATTAAACCAACCTAGCACTGATGTATTGCCACAAAATGACAAAAAAATGCATGTTTCAGGTCTATAATGCACTTCTCATACTTCCTCAAAACCTTACAAATAGTTTGTTATATGATTCAAAGCATTTAACATACTCTTTTAACACACTTAATTTCATGATTCTTAATGTAATGTTGTGAAATACTGATAAGAGGACACCAAATCATAGGAACTAACTACAATATTAAGCATACTAGGACAAACCTAGAAGAAAGACCTTCTTTAATATACATAGATAAAATTGTTTTTACTTGATTTTAGTTTTAATCAAGTACATTAATAAATAAAAAAATTAAATTAAATAATATTTTCTTAGTATTTCCTTCAAATATAAGTTAGATTAAGAGGAAATATTGACTAAATTTTTATATGTATTTGTAGGCAATGTTGGATAATGGTTTACGGGCAACATCAAACACCTCTTGCAGGGTCCATATGGTTGCCCAATGTTTTTGGTTAAATTTACATTGTGTGTATCCATGAGTTTGATACTATGCATTTAAGATCAATACATTTATGCTTACATAGATAAATAAATTCTAGTGAACTATATGAGATACATTTATTTATTTTCTTTTGTGCACTAATGGAACAAGAAGTTTCCTCAAAATAGAAATAACGAGGCATGCAACATATTTTACTATTTTTAAAAGATTTTGCATGACACGTACATGACATGAATCTAACCATATTAATCAATAGTTAATAGTTTTCTTTTTAACATTTATGCTGGGAATCTTCGTAACGTTTGTTATTTTAATATGTATTAAAATGTCAATTTAAGCATCTTTCATAAATTCATTAGTATGTACCAATGTTGAGTTTTAAGGTAAAATGTGATCCAATAAACAATAAGTAATTTTTTTTTCTTATGGATTATATTTTGAAAAGTATTTAAATTGTTTGATGATTTAAGCACAAAGGCTTCCCAAAACAACATTTAATCAAGTTGTTTTGTTGCATGCAAGAGTATCCAATTTGTTATAATGGAAAGACATAGGAAAGGGATTGTGGTGGAAACTGTATAGTTAAATGTGTTTAACCAAAGTAGTATTAGGATCGGGGACCTTCAAATTTTTGATACTTCACCCTCATTAGCATCATTTAAATGCAATGATGCTAATTTTATATAAGATATGAAATCTTGTGGAGAATTACTCACGTGATTTTCACGACAAATGATACTTCACTGTTGTGATCCTAGATGAAATGAGTTTAATAGACTTAATCATGATATTTGAGTTTGTGTAAAACATTGCTTATTTATTATGGCTTGGTGAAGATTGAAACAAACGAGCATAGTTACATTACAATGTTTCATAAAATGTTTTATAAATGAGATGTTGTAAATGCCTAGGGTACCTCTTGGGCAATGAAAAGTAAAAAATTGCTTGCTATAAAATCCTCAAATTATCTTATTCTTGTTTTGGCGCTCATTCCATTATATATGTGTAGATGTGATTTCCCCATGTCTTGGCCAAATACATGTCATCAATATGTAATACAAAGATGGAAAGGATTATTTTCTTGTTCTCTATCTACTCTTGCAAGATGGAAGGCTAATTCCTTAAGGACACTAGAACCACAAAAAACATTTGTGTTTGTATACTAGGCCCACATAAGTGCTCATGTCCACTTTGGTTTTGAATATCTTTCTTGTGTTTCTACAAATTCTACTCTTTCTTAATTTCCCTATCTATTCACTTCATTGTTTTGGGGTGTTTTTATCTCCATTATTGAAGATTATATTTTAGAATTCCTTATTGTCACACACTTCACTTTCACTACTAAAAGTCTCCCCTCCACTATTTTTTGTGTCTTAATTCTTCTCCGACACTCATGTGCTATGTTCACTTGCGCTTTACATTTTTAAAAATAGGAATCATCACGATCCTTATTGTCACACACTTCACTTTCACTACTAAAAGTCTCCCCCCTCCTTCACTATTTTTTGTGTCTTAATTCTTCTCCAACACTCATGTGCTATGTTCACTAGCACTCTACATTTTTTAAAATAGGAATCATCTCTAAATTTCTTGTTGAAAATCTTAATTTTATCCTAATCCTTAATGTTAATTCACTATGCATCTTAGTGATTGTTTCATCTTCTAGTCTCACCTTTGTATTGCAATGTTAGAAATTGATGAGCACACAATATAGAGATGGGGTAAATTAGTATGAGATAATCACTAACTTATTAAAATTGAATAGCCACATAAGTTCTACCGATTAGGGAACACAAGATTTATGTGGCAACTCTTTTGAGAGAAAATCACAAAGAAAGATTATTTTTGGTATATTCTTGAGATCTAGCCAAAAACTAAAAATATTCACTAATCTATGTAGGTACCATTGGAAATACCAATTCTTGACACTATGAACGTAGTATGAAAATTCAATCTCTTTAATTAAAAACACCAACCTTTAAATGAAATAATGTCTTCAACTTCTTAAATATTGATTCTTCAATGGATGATGATCACCATAAAAATGCTTATAAAAGTAAAGGTTTATCATCATTATACACTTCAATAAAAGTTCTTGTATAAGAATGACTTCACATTTTCTTCTAGCCTTAGTTTAATTTCTCTTTACCTTTTTATATCCCATTGATGCTTATTCAGGAAGAGGTGATTCCTCCATGAGGGTGGTCCATGACGAGGTTAGCCTCATCTAAAAATTTTAGTTTTGGTTTTATTCTACAAAGAGGGGCGACTCTCCAAATATAGGTGTAATTATTTAGATTGCCTTTTATAACTAAAGAAAAATATCTCATGGGTGATTACCCATTTAATTCTCTTTTGTGATGCTATTTTACCTTTAACATTGTGACATATTGTCATTAATGCTAAACTATCATGAGATCGATTTTTTTTTTTTGGCATCAATGAAAATATTTTAAACAATTTCCCCCATTGTAATTGATGGAAAGCTTGCAAAAAATTAAATCTTTTACACTAAGAACATGTATCTTCCATTTTTTTTAATTCTTCCACATGTATCTGTGTATTGTATTTTGGTTGTATATTACTGAAAAATTAATAGATTTAAAGAATAGTGCAATGATAAGCTCCAATGTAGTTTAAGCACTAATATCAATTGATGAGCACACACCTATACTGAGAGGGGGGTGAATCAACATAAGACAATCTTTTAGATATTAAAAATTGAAAAATCATTATAAAGCAACCACATAAATAATTCTAAAGTAATGTTTTAATGAGCAATTGGACTTCAGGCTTCCTTCTTGATTGCTCTATCTAAATTCATCATCACTCTCATTCACATTCAGTTATAGCTCACTATCCTTTGTTACAGACTTACATCTTCTATTCTAGTTCATATAGTATGTTATAGATCAATGAATCTCTTATCACCAATTTTTGGTCACCATTTCTACACTATCAACTTCATGTCGTAATTGCCCATTCTTTTTTCCTAATTCTCCTATTGCTTTTTTTGTTAAATGTTGTCTTAGATCTTCTGTCATAACCAAACGTCCTTCAACAAAATAAGTCCATCCTGCTCCTTGTTGTCAATATATATTTTAGAAAATTAATTAAGTGTGATTTTCAGTATTGACTAATTACTTGAGTTTGATTTTGATATGGTATTAAACTAATTCAGTTAGATACGATTATATTATGTGATCTAAATAGAAGCCTGTGTATCATAGATTTAATTTCATTGAGTATAAGTTCTTTTTCTTTTAGATGCAAATCTTAATTAATTAATTTATATAGAAGCTTTCAATTTGATTCTTTAATGTGTGAATTAGAATGCATCCATAACCACTAGACATACTACAGTTATCTCTTGAGCAAACAACCACTATATTTATTATTAGCTTATGAATCTTGGATTGACAATATTAGGGTATTTTCATCCAATTCACATCTTAAAACAACAGAATAAAATTGACCACAACTTTCCCCTACAAGTTACAAATTTGAAAAGATAAATTTGAAGATATAGTTTTTGTCATAGAACTGATACCTCCATATACAACCCCTAGAGGTATAGGTCACCTTAAGTCTAACCTATAGTGGTACATGTTGCACTAAGTTTACCTATTCCTCATATATTCAGATTTTTCACAGTTGAAAGTTAAGGGTCTCATGATTCTAGATCTCAGTCTTAACCAAATTTTGACACAATCTATTAGGGATTTTGTAGATATGAATACACAACCTCTATTATCCCTCAAGGCAATTTATTATTACTTACCACTTCTCTATAGCACATATTTTTGTGTTGGAACTGGTATCTTATTTATCATCACATAAGTGTTTGCATTAATTTCCATGCATATATATTACATATCTTTTAGATTAAATTAAATGGAAAAGTGACCCTTCAAAGGACAAAGGGATTTTGGAATTGACACTTCCTCTTAGATGTGAATCTTGCATTATTACATCTAAACCCATTTGGTTAGTGTTGAGCTAGGGAGTTTACATTATGGAACCTCCTTATCCTCTTTTAATAGTGCATAGCATGAAAGTGGTGATTTTCCATTGATACTATTTTCGTGTATACAAAAATGATAATGATCAAATGATTGATTCAATATTTTATCAAATTATAATGGATGCAAAATTAATGAATATAAAGTAGATGTATCTAAATATATAGTCAATGCATGATAACTAGGAGATATGCATGAGATGACCTATCAATCATGCAAGGTGTAATTACATGTCCATTAGTGGTGGATCATCCTCCATTGTACCTAAAAAGTAT
The DNA here is from genome assembly GCA_028749045.1 of Cupressus sempervirens. Lineage (NCBI taxonomy): Eukaryota > Viridiplantae > Streptophyta > Pinopsida > Cupressales > Cupressaceae > Cupressus > Cupressus sempervirens. Next base: position 70,357,404 of record CM053788.1, read on the forward strand.
GTGCAATAGTTAAAATATGATAATGTGATAAGAGAACTAAAGATGGATCTCACGCACAATGCAGTGTGAGATAACACCTAACTCCACCTCAAGTAGATTTCTCCAATACTATGTACTAAAATGAAATACAAACTCCTATGTTTCTACGTGAAAACTAGTATAAAAATGCATTGTCTTATGAAAACTTAATTAAACTGTAATTAAGAAAAAATAATTACACCTACACCCCTCTTAAGTGAAACTTAGTGGAATACACTCCACCCCACAAGGATAGATGACAATGCATGATGAGTCTTGGATATTATATCATGTTAGGTACCTATGTACAATATGTAAGTGAAAAAGACATGCCACAAAATTTACATGGAATTCCTTTCAAAAGAATACCGTAAAGAAAGACTCTTCAGATTTACCATCAAAATCCAACCACAAATTAAAATGTTCTTAATTAAAAAATATATATAAGCGCTTACCCATTAGAGACATCAATCTTTATAACTAAGCACCAACCGTAATATGAATTTTTTTTATAACCTTATTAAATATGTTCTTTTTCTCAACAATGAACGATCATTTAATCTTCCTCCATATAAAATGCTTGTAAATGACGCAACATTTTTTACATGTACTCTTTTTGAAAATTTTCTTCAACATATTCTTCTTGCCTTACTCCTACTCCTTACCATTTTGTATCTCCTTTATGCCAAGAGGGGCGATTCCTCTATATAACACACACACACACACACACACACATACACATACACACACATACACATACACATACACATACACATACACATGCACATACATGCACACACACACATACACACGTGCATGCGCAAGATAAGATAAATTTATTAATGCCCAACAAGAGACCAACGAGGGTCTAAGGGACTGGAAACAATAAAAAGGGAAAATGCCAGTAGAGGGAGCACCAAATGGTGTCCACAGAAAGAATGTGAAAGCAAAAGAAACAAAAGAGCCAAGAAAAAGGAATAACAACAGCTAAGAACTCCTCACAGGTGAGAAGTAGTCCAGAATGGAAAGATGGACATTAGGGCAATTAGGTACTCTGGAAGGTCGCCTTTGAGGACTACTAGAGGGACGTTGTCGAGTGTAGTCTCTGTGGGGTCTCATAGATCTGGTGTAAATTGAGATAGTGCAGAGAGGCCGCTTCAATCCTCGGGCAGGAACTCTAGGACTGAAGAAAGAGGTGATGAGCTGCATAGGGGTCAATGTCGACCAAGGCTAGAGTTGTATAGTGTGCTCGCGAAGCTGCATGGTCTCCTGAAGATGGAGTGCAAGACAACGCTGGTCAATATATTTGAAGAATGAGGGAAGAGACCAACACTCTTTGAACAAATAGTAGGATCTCCCTTGGATCTCATAGTAAATGGGACAACAAAAAATAAAGCGAGACTCGGTCTCGACCTCCTTGAGGTGACTAAGCCAACAGATCCTGTCCTCCTTACCAATCTGGTGATCAGTCTGAATACGTAGTCGGTGAGAACCCACCCTAAAAGATCCCAAGGAGATGCGAAGAGCGTGAGTCCAATGACGAGAGAGGTATTAGGGATGTAAGATGATCTTGTCCTAGATATCAAGAAAGTGCTCAACATAGAAGGCCATGAGCAGACGGGGCCCACTTGGGGGATTCCTCTAGGTCATGATAACATATTGTTTGTAGATGTCAAGTCTAATGTGCTCATTCAACTCCCACTGAGGTGGAAGAAGATGGGCTAGAGCATTCAGAGAAAACTGGAAGGGGGAAGACGATCCAAACTAATACCAATCGAGCCCAAGAGAGCAGATACCTGGGTGTACCAACAATGAGACTTGTAACCAGAGTTTGAACCTGTAACCTCCATATAGGAACAATAAGCCAAGTAGGAATATCCGTAATAATCGTCGGAGGAATCAACAAAGCTCCGGAGCCGGTGAAGGAGCCAAACTAAATCAAAGATGGTCCCCAATCTGAAAGGGTGAGCACCAAGCTTAGCTAAAATGATGCTATGTGGTGTGAATCGGTGACATCTGATAATGCGTCGAAGGAAAAGTGTTTGGACTCTCTCAACAAAGGCCTAGTCAGACTCCAAGAGGGAGGGGCCCTAAATAGTAGAGCCATAGAGGACAATCGGCGTGACCAGGGAGTCAAGAAGAGACATCTCAGTCGTGGTATCTTGGAAGTGGTGTCGAAAGTAATGTTGCTGAAGAATAGCAAGGGATCCGAGCCCCTTGTTGACTCTGGGTTGCATGGTTGGTCTCAGGCTAAATCAAGGCCCAAAAAACTTAACCCCCAAGTAAGTATATGAAGATGCAATCTCGATCTCAGTACCCTGGAAGTAAAAATGGAGATGGGATGTCCTCAAACAATTGAAGATCATAACTTGAGCCTTGCCCAGATTTACAAGTAGCTCAAGTGAGTTGTAGAAAGAGGCCAAGTCATCAAGGAGTCATTGAAGACCATCATGAGAAGATGCTAGGAGAATCACATCATCAGAAAATAGGAGAATAGAGATCAATACCTGATGTAAATAACAACCATTGGCAGGGAGTGAACAATCACAGAGAAAAGCCTCAAGCTTGTTGATATAGATGCCAAAGAGAGTGGGGGAGAGAGGACAACCTTGTTTCACCTCGGAAGTGCTCTGGATAGGATCAGAGAAGCCCTGTGGAGTCCTGAATCTGCTCTCAACACACTCGTATAACCTCATAATAGCTGTAATAAGAATCTCTGAGATCCGGATGTCCATAAAACACTGAAAGAGAGCTGCCCGAGGAATAGAGTCGAAAGCTTTGCATAAGTCAACAAAAAAACAATAAAATTTTGTCGAGCGTTGGTGAGATTCCTCAATAATGGCCTGTAAAGTCAAAATGTGATCAGTGGTTTGAAAATCTAAATGAAACCCAACTTGATCTCTAGCCCGACAATGTCGTTGATCGAGCTCACTGGACAACATACCGTTGAACACAGTCACATAGAGTTTGGTGTAGATATGCCCAACCATGATGGTCCTATAATTTCTAGGGTCAGAGGCTGGCCCAAATTTATGGATTAGATAGATAATATGTCGTGACCAAGAGTCGGGGAAGCTGACACAAACCACTCTATTAAAGAGCACTGTAAGAAAGGGACCTAGGATAGAGATACCCAACTTGAAGAATTCAGCTTGAAATCCTTCCTCATCTGGAGCTCTACTACCGTTCATAACTCTAATTGCCTCACTAATGTGGGAGAATGAGTAAAGGTGACAATAGGTGGGGTGGAGGATGAGATGGAAAAGGGGTTGGCTAGGATTATCATAAAGTGTGGAGGTGTGGGAGGCAAGGAGTGAAGGTCCAGAGTAGAGGGAGGGGGGGTGGCGAGGAAACATGGTGTGCCAAAAGAGCTTTGGGGACTGGAAGAACATGGCACAAAGAGACTTACATTGTAGTAAAGTGAACTTCCGTTTCTTATGGTGAAGAAAGCAGCAGTAGTCGAGCCTCAACTGAGAGGAAGAGGAGGAAGAAGTAGTGGGTGGAGTAAAGAAAAGCATGCGATGAAAAGATTTGTAGTCCTGATCAAACCACTGGTTCATGGGGCAAGACCTATGAGGAGGTGCAATGGGGAATGGAGAGAAGGGCAGACTACTTCAAGGCTGACGCAAGTGAGTGGATCATGGAGGTGACATCCTCGAAGTCAAGGAAGGGGTCCTAGGGGAGAAGTCATCTTAGGTGATGGATAAAGAGCTCTGCGTCACCATCAGAGAAGTGAAAAGAAGTTTGAGCATGGATGGAGGGAAGAGGGGGGCAAGAAGAAGCGAATAAGCAAGGAGGAGAAGATGTGAGGGATCCCTGAAGGGGGGTGTGAAAAGAAGTATGAGCATGGATGGAGGGAAGAGGGGGGCAAGAAGAAGTGAATAAGCAAGGAGGAGAAGATGTGAGGGATCCCTGAAGGGTGATGCTAAGGAGGGCATGATCAGCTAGATGAAGGTGAGAGATGGTAAAGCGAAAAATGAGAGGGATGAAGGAGGTCGTAGAGAGAACATAGTCAACAATGCTAGCACCACCACCATGTGGACAACAAGTGAAGAGTTTGGATCCAGGAAATCAAGAGAGTCCATTCAAGATCACTAAATCAGAAGACTCACAAAGTTGTAAAAAATTATGACCATACTTGGTGAAGGGCCCTTGACAATCCTCAGAGAGTCGAAGCAGACCCATAGAACCAGGATCAAAATCATTCGTACACATGGGATCATACCTGTGATCATGGAGAGGAGGCTATAGGTCTCTAGTCCGTGCATTAAAGTCTCCCAAAATAATGTCCCCCATGGCAGAGAATTTGGTAATGTGCTCAAGAAGGTCCTCATAGGGGTCCCCACCCTCAATGCTGTGAACTGCATAGAATGAAGATGCTGGCAGAAAGAAACCGATAGCGATATAGGTATCTTTATAGAGCAAGGTTCCTCGATCAATGCGAATCCACATGAATTTGGCATAACTGTCAGAGTGAACCAAGGAAATTTTAGTGAAAAAGTGGTCCCGAATAAGACATGCCACCCCACTAGAGGACCTGACTTCGTCTCTAAAAGAGGAAAGCCATTGATAGCTAGAAATACTGGGAAGAGGACGCATGGGGCTCTTATGTGTCTCTGTAATAAAAAGGTCGACATAACCAATAGCATCATTAAGTAAGCCAGGCATAGACTAAAGGATACCATTACCATTCCAACAGTTGAGACACAAAGAGCCTATGCTCAAACTACCGCTAAGCCAGTCATTTGGCCTTAGAGGCCACCCCTAGAACCTAGCTTGTAGGAAAGGTGTCGTGGATTACTGCTTTAAGATTTTTGATGACCTCATATTTACCCTCTTGTCTTGCTGCTACAACGAGGGCACGAGCTTGTTTGAGTTTTGCCACATATGATTGGGTGAGATCCTCATCTAGATAGATCTTAGGAGAAAGAGAGAATACATTTTTCTTTTCCCTAAGAGCCCCACAAATTGTCAGAGAGGGAGAGGAACCGGATGAAGAGAATACCATTAGGGCCTAACCAACACTTGTCAAGAGTGATGTCTGAAATGTCCAGCTAATCCTTGAGGAAAGAGTATCCAATAGTCGAGGGATCATCAATGGAGGAGAGACCACAGACTCGTAAGTTAAGTTCATGGGTTTGCTTGACTTGCTCATCATCCATCTTCCCTTGAACTAACTTCTCAATGCTTGAAAGGGGAGCCTCAACCGCAGAACTACACAAAGAAGCCCAAGACTTCACCTTTAATTCAGTCTCTGTTAATAGTGAAGAATGCCTATTGACAATCTCCAATTATTTCTCCTTGTAGTGTCTAATTCCGTGAGTTGCATGGTGGTAGATTCCAGATTAGCCTTGAGGTCTGTATTTTCAGCAACTAGAGATTGCACAATATCTCGTAGAGTGTGGTTCTCGGATTCCAACAAAGCCAACCGTACTGCGATTTTAACATAGAGTGAAGTTGACAAAGCAACAACACTTTGTAGGACAATATTAGCAGACTCCACTATAGCCAAATGATCAACGAGCTACTGGAGTGTAATTGGATCAGAAAAGGGTGCCATAGTCTATCAAAGAAGGTGTCCCTAGAAGTACACAACCTTACCACATACCAGACATTTTGTCAAATAGTTTATGGATAGCTATGTAATGTACAAACCATCAAACAGTTGGAACCTATTTGAAGACATTGGCACCAAACCAGTCCTTGAGGATTTCCCTATGGTAAAAGCCTCTAAGCTCTAATAGAACACATGGAAGGAGTGATTGAGTAGTGGAGTTAGAATAGCGACTACTCCCAATCAAACCAGTGCAAGGCCACAACAAAACCAATCATTTTTTCTACCAAATGTCATACCAGATATCTCTGCAAACAATCCCCATGGCAGACACAAAGGCGAAACAATCCCTGCAACATTCCCCCCTAAGGCAGTCGAGTAATAGTCGATATACAACAACAGGCCGAGACAAACAAAAGCTTATCACCACGTCAAAAGCATTCTGTCAAGCACCTCGTGCACTTGATCTCTGGTTCCCTGTTTGGCATCTTTATAAAAATATTTCAATAGCCCCAAACATCGATTTAAAATCCACTATGGCACAAGCTTGAAGGATGGTGCAGAGCTTGTGGCACTTGCTATATCCCTTGTTTGGGCCTGTTTGATGCATTGCCTGTGTTGTGCCTCAATAAAGCGTCGGAAACCAAGCACACACACATACAATGCTTAATGAATGGTTGATAAGGCACAACTCTTGGTGAAGGTTTTGCAAATGGGGTTTCAAGCTTTGGGTTTAACCATGGAGGAAACTATGTAGTTCAATGTGCTTAGGTTGGAGTAGTACTAGGATGGGTGACCTCCTGGGAAGTACTAGTACTTCACCCCTGTGAGCATCACCTAGGTCCAAGGAGTGCTAAGTGTTCCCTTTATTCTCATGAGAGATGGATTCATGTTGAATCACTACTCATGAAACATGAGTCAAAAAATCAAACAGTTAAATCTTGATAGCAATATCACAATGCTTAATGAATTAGATTTAATTCTAAAACAAATTTTTGGCCAAAAAAATTGTCAACCCTTTCCATTAATTATTTAATTAGCTGTTATGGGTTGCTTTCACTACACTTTAAACTCTTGTTTCTCTTATTTATTTAACTTAATTTTATCTATGATCTTGTTTTTAGTTTTAATAATTATTTTAAAAGTTTTTTTTAAATTTTTTTTTTTTAATAATAAAGCTCTCATTTTTTCCCTTTATTTATTTAACTTAATATCATTTGTAATCTTGGTTTTAATTTTAATTTAATTTTTTAAAAATTGTTTTAAGTTTTAATTTTTTAATTCTTTTAATTTATTCTTTAAATTTCTTTAGTTCTTCACTTTAAATATTAATTTTTAGTTTTTATAATTTATTAAGTGGGAGGATGTAGTTTTTAGGTTTTTACTTTTTGAAAAATATATTTGTTTCTCCTATACCATTTGTAGGAGATTTTTTTGAAAATTTTTATTTTATTTATATATGATAAATTGAATATAAATAAATGATATTTCTTACTTTCTTTAAAATAATTTAAAAAAATTTCGCTTATTGAAATTGTGGATTATTTATAATTTAAAAAATAATTTTATTATAAAAAAGCTATGGACTTATTGTTGAAAGCACAAAAGCATGCAAATGCTAGTTAGCTCATAGGCTTTGTGTAGGAGTTTTGCTCTTGTAAAATTACCTTTTTGCCTATAAATTTGTTAGCCCCTTCTTTAATTTTTTTTTGGTCAATTTTTATCACACTCCACTTATAACTCTAACTTTTGTCTTTCTCTTTATTTAGTAAATTAATTAGTTGTTATCTCCAATTTTAAGTTATACTTTTTTCCCTATTTATTTAACTTAATTAGCTCTTACAAAATATATTTTCTTACCTTATAATATGATTTTTTAATAAGTTTATTTTTGAGCATTTTTTTGGGTCCATTTATTTTTGAGCTTTTTAAATTATTTTAGTTTATTTTTTGCTCCACTTTATCTGTGCTATTTTTTTCATTCTATTTTTCCATTAATTTTTCAAAATAGATGTTTTATGTGGAATTGATTTAGATGATCATTTTATTAATATATGATAAATTAAATATAAATAAATAATATTTTTTAGTCTAATTTTTAAATTTTTTTTTATTAAAATAGAAAAATAATTTAAACCTATTTAATGCACATTAAATATATTTTAGAAAGTATTAGTAAACACGTTTTGGCTCATTAGTGCAACAACACAAGCTTGTTGAAGTGATAGGATCTATGTGGGAACTTTGTTCTTTGTAGAAAATTATTAGCCCTCTTTCGAAAAAGTTTTCTTTTCAATTGTAGGAATATAAGTTAATCTATGTTTTCTCTTAAAATTTTTTAATTTAATTTTAATTTTTAAAAAATTGATTTAGTTTTTAATTTTTAAAATTAATTTAGTTTCTAGCATTATAAATTAATTAATTTATTTTTAACTAAAAGAGGGGTAAAATTTTTATTGAATACCAAAGAGAACTATACAATAGAAGAAATAAAGAGAACTACAGAGGTTTATCCTAATCCACAAGTTGATCCAACATTTGAGATAAATCAAGGGGAAGCATCTTATGATAAGTAATGTTCCAATCCAACACATGCTCAGATGCCCATTTAGCCAAACAATCAGCCACACCATTCGATTCACGAGGGATATGCACAAAAGACACAGAATCCAGAGAATTGTATAGTTGAGTGATTTGCTGAATAACTAGAGCCAAATGCCAATCCACATCTACAAGGTTTTGTCTATTCAATAAATTCACAATCACTTGTGAGTTAGTCTCAGAAATAATCCTTCTCCAACCATGTTAACACTGTTCCATTGCAACCAAGATAGCAAGGGCTTCCATGAGGTTATTTGTATGGTAACCCTTGTATATAGAAAACATAAATTGAATATCGCCAAAGCTGTCACGCCCAACTCCCCTAATACCAGCTGATCCAGGATTTCCTCGAGAAGAACCTTCAGTGTTGATTTTAAGAACTCCAACCTCGGGAGGAGTCCAATGCCCCTCATGATTAACATGCTGAGAGCGCTACCTAACTCTATTCCTAGAGCGTTTGTGGGGGAACAAGGGAGTGTCGCCTTGAAGAGGAAATGAAGGGCATGAGTAAATACCAGCATCATTAGGATCCAGACCTCCACTAATGTCACATTTAGCCAGGAGTCTTTCATGAAGAGAATTAGCAATTTTCTCCCATAGGTGCCTAATCTCAAACAACACATCATGAAAGATCCTCCTATTTCTATCAAGCCAAATGTGCCATAAAATAAGGGAAGGGCCAATAGTCCAAGCAACCTAAAGAAAAGAGGTCTTGGAAGGGGGATGGCCCAAACAGTCCCAGAACTCAGACAAGGAGGAGTCAAGCTAGCACATGCATCCCAACACACTCCACCAGAAGTGCCAAATCTGTTTGACAAAGGGGCATTGGAAAAAAAGGTGAATCCAAGGGAAAAAGTTACACTTAGGCCAAGAAAAGCTATTCCAAACTTTCTTCCACCAAGAGACCTCCACCTCACCAAAAAATTGCCTAGTCAACACAAGGTACCCTGAAGAAATAGAATACTTGCCAGAAGAAGCACCTCCCCAAGCCAAAACATCAGGTTCCTAAAGAGAGCTACACTCCCTAGAAACCAATATCTGAGAAAGTTCCAACTGATCCCCCAAAGAACCACACAACAACCAATCAGAAGAATTCTTCCATCTGTAACCAACAATAAGGCCCAGGTTATAAGCTTCCTTATAATGAGCCACCTTATCCCATCTAGTGGAAAGGAAAAAATCACAAAGAGGCTGCAAGTGCAGATGAGAGGACGAGAGAGGAGGATGCCCATTCCAGGAATCACTCCAAAATAGAGCCTCAGTGCCTTTGCTACATATTTTAAAAAGACTTCTCTTCACCAGGTGAGCACCAATCTTGAGGGTATTCCACACCATATAGCCTCTTCCCTCAAGAGAAAACTTGGAAATATCTAAAGGTTCAACACCAAGCAAATACTTGTGTGATAGGATATGGGCCCAAAGCTGAGATTGACTGGAACACTAGTGCCAATAGAGCTTGGTAGCAAGAGCTTGACTGCACAAGATAACATAACGAAGGCTGAGGCGTCCTTCCTTTTTTGGCCTAGAAACAGTATCCCAATTGATGAGGCTCCATTTGGTATTTTACAAATTGCCACTCTAAAGAAATTGGTGAGAGAGAGAATCAAATTTCTTAAGAAAATACGTTGGGGCAGCTTGAACCATGCTTCTATATATGGGAAGGGCTTGAATCACATATTGTAGGAGAGTCACCTTGCCAGTAGTAGAGAGCCACCTATGAGTCCAATGATTGACTTTTTGTTGAAGCTTTTCAAGCAAGCTCTGCAAGGCCTAGGCTATCTTCCCACCACAATAGGGACCCCCAAGTAAGTTAGAGGGAGACGATATGATATCTCAGGATATTAGCAATCCTTCATTGGATAGGCTCAGGAGTGTTGAAGAAAAAAATAGAGGACTTGTGGTTGTTAATTTTCTGCCCAAAGGCAACCAAATAAGTATCCAAGGTGAGTTGAAAGGCTTCAACTTCCTATATCCGAGCTCTTTCAGCAAGGGCCATATCATCAACAAACTGGAGGTGGGAAAGTGTGGGCAAACCATTTCTCCATTGCCATCCTTGAATTAGATTTTGGGAAGCATGAGACTTGATAAGTCTACCAAGTCCCTCAGCCATAATGATAAACAAATAAGGAGAGAGGGGGTCTCCCTAGCGAAGACCCCTAGATGCCCTAAAAAGCTCAAACGGTTCACCATTAAGAAGGACTGAGAAGGAAGGAGTAGTAACATAGTTCAAAACCCATCTAACCCATTCCTGACTAAACCCAAAAGCTAGAAGAACTTTCCACAAGAAACCCCATTTGGCTTTGTCACAAGCCTTAGCCATATCAAGCTTGATGAACATGACATGTTCCCTAGAAGAACACATAGAGTGAATGGCTTCGGAAGCAATAACCAACCCATCCAAAATTTGTTTTCCCACCACAAAACCTCCTTGTTCCTCAGAGATAACCATTGGAAACCAAACTTTAGGCCTCTCCGCCATGAACTTAGTAATGATTTTATAGACCACATTACAAAGAGTAATGGGCCTAAAGAAGTCCAATTGATTAGCCTCTTCCTTCTTCGAAATAAGGACTAAGAAAGTAGCATTCAAGATCCAGAGTATATCTTTATTGGAATAGGATTCTTGAACCACATCCAAAAGGTCATGATTGATAATATCCTAATATTCTTGAAAGAATTCAACAGGGAAGCCATCAAGGCTCGAAACTTTGCCTTTACGCAAGCTAAAGACCACCCCCGCCAAGTTAGACATACAAATTGGCCTCATAAGAGAGTCATTAATCTCCCTGGTCACAATAGAAGGAATACAAGACAAGGCTGTATTCTCCTTAATCTTCGTTGGAGGCAAGTCTTTGAAAAGAGACTAGAGTAAAACTGAATAGCTTCCCTGGACATAGCTTGAGAGGAGGTTAGATGTGTCCCATCAGAAGTAACAAGAGAAGCAATCTAACTCCTGTTATGTTGAGCTTGTACAGATTTATGGAAAAATGCAGTGTTCTTGTCCCCTTCGGGAAGCTAGTCAACGCGAGCCTTTTGTTTCCAATAAATTTCTTCTCTAAGATCCCACTAAGCTAAATCACTAGAAGCTTGGGATTCTGCTATGTACAGAGCTTCAGAAAAACCCAAATCTCGAATCTACCTGGAAATAACATCAAGATGATCCTGAACCCTCTTCTTCATAATGTAGAGATTACCAAAACAATTCTTGTTCCAATGCTTCAACTTCCTTTTAACATATTGTAGTTTTTTAGAGAAGGAGAACATACCAGTGCCCTAGGCATGCGCTCCTTGTCTCCACTAGTGAGCCATTAGACCATGGAGATAAGAGTCTCAAAGCCACATCAGCTGGAACTTAAAGAGAGGCTCTTGGGGACATCAACATAACTAGTTGTGAGCTTGATAGGCTAGTGGTTAGAACCTCTCCAATAAAGAATTTTAGAAGAGAGAGAAAGAAAGCCACAATTCCAAAAGCAAGAAACTAGGAACCTGTCCAAGCGTTTTGAGATGGCATCATTTCCAACCCTTTGATTGTTCCAAGTAAAGATCCCATTAAGAGATTTGACATCAGAGAGATGTAAAAGATCTATATTTTCCCGAAGAAGCTTAGAAGAAGGACCTAAGCGAGCCAACCCACCCCTCTTCTCCTCCAGATTGAGAACATAGTTGAAATCTCCAGCCACGATCCAAGGCAAGAAAGGGTGACAGCTTCTAACATGCCTAATATGTGCCCAGAGCTTGAGCTTTCTAGGGAGATAAATAGGGGCATACACATTAGTAACAAGAATCATCTCTCCAGTTTCCAGAGAGGATGCCACCATTGAGAGAGCTGAGAGACAAGAGACCCAGTAAAGTGGCATAACTTTCCTAGGATTCCAACAAATGGAAAGACCACCAGAGCTCCCTAAAGCACCAACACATTGACATTTCCCCAAGAACCAAATTTTAGGAGCACATCTAAACATGGATTCCACTGAAAGCTTGGTCTCCTGGATACAAAGGATATCTGGAGAATGATCAGCCACCAGCTCATGAATAGCTTTTTGTCTGGGGATGCTATTCAACCCCCTCACATTCCATGAGAGGATAATCATTGAGTAGAGTGGGGAAAATGTTCATCCATGGTCCTTACAACCCCATACTCTACTAGTAAATCTCCTATAATTTTAATTTTTTCTTGATCCTACTTTCGTCCAACTCTTGAGAGAGTAGCAAAAGAGACTTTCTTAAATATTCTTTGCATCAAGCCCAAAGTAAGAGAAGATCCCTTTCCTTTACTAGAGGCAAACACATCTTTAACCAAATCTGCCAGAAGAATATCATTTTCTTGTGGAGCAGGAGAAACCACAAGGGCACTGAACTCAGGGCCAATAGAGGTCTTTGACTTCTGTTGAACTACAACATCTTGATTGCCACTAAGAATAGAACTCCTGCCCTCTAAGCTAGTAGCCCCACATTGATCCTCTATAGGAATGCCTTCTTCTATGACCATGTTGTCAAGCACCTCAAAACAATTGAACCTTGAGTCCACTTGCCGATCTAGATGAGATCGCTTTTGACCCTGGCCCTTAGCACTGTTTCGAGCTGGGATAAAACCATCCTTATTAGGACCGGTAGTATTGGATGACCCTTGCCCTTGACTTGAAGTGTTCATTTGAGATTTCCCTTACTAGTACTATTAGTATGAATATTCCCTTTTTTAGTACTAATAGTTTGACCATTCCCCTTACTATCATTGTCCATCCTTGGGCCAGAGAACCTGCCAGGGGTAGCATTGCCTTTACAGGCTCGAGGGCATTGGTGTTGTAAATGACCATACGCATGACAAATGCAACAACAAAAGGGAATAGATTCATAGTCTAGCTATTGAATCCAAGAAGAAGAGCCTAGGAAAATTTCCAAAGAATCTGGCAAAGGAATATTTAAACCAATTTTAACACAAATACAGGCATAGAAAATAACCTTTTTATCTAGTGATTAATGTCCTATAGTAGTTGGCTTCCCAAGCATAGCAGCAATCTATCGAAGGATATCCTCACGCCAAAACTCCAAAGGAAGCCACGGTAGGCAGACCCAAATAGGAACCCTTGAAGGAAGATCCTCAGCATAATTGAACTTTGTATGCCAGGGTTTGACAAAAAGGCCCACAGTCATAAAAATATGGGCCTCCCTCAAAGACCCGGTTTTGATTTGACATGCAAGAGAAAGTTACCAAAAATTAGCTACTACTAGCCATCATAATATCCATATCACCTTCCAGCTGCCAGAAATGATGAATCCGGGCTTATAGAGTTGATAAGGAAATGCATGTGAGGCCAAATAGTCCACATCTTCCATTACTGCTTCCAAAGGGATAACCAACATAGGCTGATCCTAACTACGCGAAAGGCATCCATTAACTTTATTTAACTTTGGGCACTCGCTAACATAAAATGGCTCCTTCTCCTGTGACCTCACCATGGAAGGAGATCCATCACAATCGGAGGCTCCAACAAGAATGAAACTCCTAAAGACCCCGCTTGCAGCCATAAGAGCCCAATAAATAAATTCTGGACCAAAAACCAGGATCAAAGCAATCTATAGGCACTAAATTCAGAAACATAAGCCCCAAATCCCCCATCTCATTTGGAACCTAGGTCAAGCATACCTCACCTTCACTATTTATTGTGCAAAGCAAATGTCCACAATGTAGATTGGAACTGTCATTCATCTCCCAGCAGAATGCAAATCTCCAAATCACGTCTTTGTTTGGTTTTTAGTTATTATTATTATTTTAGTTTTTTTTTTTGTTCAATTTATTCGTGCTATTTTTTCATATTATTTTTCTTTTTAATTTTTCATAATATATTTTTTATATGGAGATTTTAAGATGATCATTTCAATAATATATGGTAAATTAAATATAAATAAATAATAATTCTTTAGGTTTTCTATTGAGGCATCTACAACTAGGGTGTGATGATCAAGGTACCTTCCATCCAAGGGAAGGTCCCTCACCATTAATAGCTTTAGTTGCAAAGTCTACTCAAGCCTTTTATGGGCTCTAATGGTAAACATGATGATATTTCCCAAGATAGGGTAGGGAGGATCAACAACAATGCACACATTCAGAGATGTCGTCGAAGGCAATCTTTTTATCCCGAAAGGTATGTGCTAGTTCAAGCAGGACCAACTAGGATCAATTTTTCTGTAGACGGAGGAGGGAGGTAAGTTTCCCAATACCTGCCCATTTGTCATCAAGCCAAATGGATAGATGTCCATAACTATTGAAAATGAAAAAAGTGGGCTAAAGAATTCAACTATATTCTTGGTAGCACACGATTTAGATTGCATTCCCTCAAGAAAATATACAAAAGATTGGGTCACTACTAAATTTGGATTGAATTTTTGATGTAGATTGGTTGAAGTTTATATGCAAATTGGTCAAAATTTTGACCAAAGTCTTTGTCGCTGAGATTTGGTCAAAGCTTCAACCAACGTCTTTGTGCATGTATTAATCAAAACATCTTCTTATCAAAAAATAGTCCAAACTCTTGCAAAATGAGGCATACAAAATGGTTTGATTCGACATGGATGCCATGTTATCGATAGCAGTCCTCATCAAAACTTGTACCAAAGTATGTCAAAAGTTTGATGAGTTCTCAATATAAAATAGTTTATCAACAAGGATGCCATGTCATCAACTACATTCCTTGTTGAAAATTCTACCAAATTATGTCGAAACTTCAATGAGTGCCCAATATTTATAAAGGAATTAATCAACGAGGATGCCATGTCATTGATGATAGTTCTTGTTGAAACTTCTAGAAAATTATGGCAAAACATAAACAAGTGCCCGATATTTAAAAAAGAGATTATCAACAAGGATGCCATGTCATTGACGACAGTCCTCATCCAAACTTGTACCAAACTACGTCAAAATTTTGACAAGTGCCCTGTATCAAATTTATTTTTGAAAGTATACTGTGTCAAAGGAATAGATCATGTTCATTCAATTGTCAATGAAATATTCATAGTACTTGAATAGTATAATAACAAAAAATATATAGTACCTGAAATATTCCTAAAAACACACACACACACACACACACACACACACACACACACACACACACACACACACACACACACACAAAACTTATGATAATTTAAAGGTACAATCTAAGAAAGTATTTATACTCATACAATTGTCATAAAAAATTTAAAATATAGAGTAGACTCTAGTGTCATACAATTATTTGTTTTTAGATGTCTTAGATTTGTGCTCACAGATTCTATTAGGAAAATGGTATCTTAAACTTGCATTTCATAAGATTGCTATTCATATGAATTTTATATTTTATTAGATCGAATTATTACTCAACTCTAAGGATTATGTAAATAAGTACTCTACAATATTTTTGTGGAATGCCATTTTTATAATTGAAGATATTAAAGTTCTTAATTTTTAATGTTCTTTAATATGTTTGGATATAATTATCCATAGTCTTAGATATTCAAAATGAGCCTAAAATAGGTCATAACAAATGTATTAGTCAATAGCTTAGTAGACCATTTCAATATATTTTCATTTCTTCAAATGATTCATTAAGTACATATCCATATGAAAAGTTATTGATGCTAGAAAATGGTTCTCCTAAAAGAAGAAATGCAAAACCATGCTTGATGAAATATAAAAGGAAGTTTCATGTGTTAGTATTTGTTTTGATACATTATAGAGAATTTTGAATTAGAGATGATTTATGTGTCAATTATTGGGCAAATTGAGTCATGGCTTTTTATTACCATTTTACAATTTCATGTATTCTATATCCTATGTATTACATGAAAAATATGGAGGTTTTAAGTAAGAATCTTATAGTTATCAAGTTACTTCTATATTTTTAATTGGTATATTCTATGATTTGAAGATTATATAAAAGAAATAGAAAATCAATAAGAAATTTTTTCACATGTATGTTGTAAAGAGAAAACCTACAAAAAAAAAGAATATTAATGAAGAGAGAAAAATGGATTTGTAATATGTGAGAGTATTATTTGAAGATTATATAAAATAAAGAGAAGGATAAATATGTAGTAAAGGATAATTCTTTATAATAGATGAAAATAATGAGCTCTTATCATATGACATTTTACTATTAAAATTCTTTATAATGAATAATATTTCACATGATATTTGCATACACCCTTCATATTAAAAACTCATTTTCACCATTACATCGAAAAATATTATCTAAGTAAAGAAAAAACAAAGAAATATACCTGGGTATCATCAATTACACTATCACCCTTGGCACCTAATGTTATTACATCGGCCACATTAAAGTTTCCACCATGGGGGCTCTTGGAGTTTGAATTAGCCGAACCAATCAATAGTCTATTTTTGATAGCCCTTTAGCTCCCTTTCTATAGGATTGCGAGTGATGCTTCTCATGGGAAAATCATGAGTAATTGATAGACTACATAATATATTAGTTTCTCCTAAGAAAGTGTTTTGTTGATTGCTTTGAGCAAGGAAAGTGACAAAAATAAATAATCCATCCACAATAAATCTTTAATACCAACTGTATAATATCCACTAATCCAATCATTAGAAATTTAAACAAGAGAAGAGAATTTGATGAAAAAAATTACATGGAAATTTTCCTTTGTCAATATAATATGACCATATGAACATTTTTCTTTATCATTATTTTGAATGACATCCCATTAGTTGAACTTGCAAAATAATGATTTAAAATATCAATTCTACTAATACACACTTTATGGTCTGCATTTATAACAAGCATCTTACAATGAATATGATTAAGGCATAAAATGAAAATAGTGGAACGCTGATAAGAGTTGAAGAACTTACACTATAGCCACATGACCTCCAACAATGTAAAGAATATTGTGGCTCTAGTAAAGTAAAGAATTGGTCTAGTTGGTGCAGAGTGTTTTACATCTTCAACCTATATAATTGAAACATAGTTAGATATTCACAAATTCAAATGAGGCATAGTCAAAGAACTTGTCTAGAAAATCATTCATGTAATAACGCAATGTGACTATCTATGTTACCCCAAGTTTTTGGGACGAGGGAACGGGGGGACGGGGAAACGGGTTTTCGGGACGATTTTTTTTTTTGCCGAAACAGGGGACGGCAGGGGACGGCTATATATATATATATCTGAATTTTCAAATATATTCATCAATTCTACATTCATCATAGTAACATAGTTTAAAATTATCAATTTCATTCATCAAATAATGATCCATCAATGATCATAGAGCATAGCAATTAGCATCTAATCGAATCATCGTAGAAAATTCTAAATAGCATCATTTTCAATTATCATTTAAGTACTTAAGATACCATTAGCACATAATGAAATGAGTCAAATAAGAGAATGAAAAACATCAACTCTCAGTAAAATGGAAACATTGAATGGATAAAGACTCAAACTTTAAAGTTTTAAACTTTTGAAGTATCAACTATAGTGTATCAATGATCATATAATATTATAATGTTAAGACAGAACACTCCAAGTCTGAAACATCAAAGTCAAAATGAAAACAAAAGATACTAAGGCAGCTGCCCCTAATCATCCATATCAAAGTCACTATCACTATCATCCTGAGCTTCAAAATGAAAACAAAGATGGTATGATAGTTGCCCCTAATCATTCATTTTATAATATATTTTATAAAAAAATTGACTTCTACATGTCCAGGCTTGCAAATGATTGGAAAATCATTTTTGAAATTTTTTTTTGAGTTTAATAAATTTTAATAGGAAACCTTTTATGCAGTCCTCGGGACGTTAGGAAATGAAAAAACAGTCCCTAAAACGGTCAATGTGGTTCGAAAACTTGTTGACCGTTTTTGAAGTTTCAGGAACGTGTTTCCTATTTTCTTCTCCAAGTGGGGACGCCTGGGAAACGTCCCTTGTCGTCTCCCCATCTCCGTTTCTGAAACTTCAGGTTTAGGGGTGGAAACGCGTCCCTGGGAAACATAGGTGACTATCTAATCATGGACATAATTAACTCAATTTTTTTGTAAATTTAAATGTTTTATTTTGAGAGAAACTACTACATCTATTGTTATGTAGGTTCCTTTTCCTATAGATACTACTCTTTTGCATAGAGATCTTCAATGATTCAAATGTCTTTCTAGTGCACTTTGAAGAGAGACTTTGGCCTTAAAAAGTAGAGGATAATGGAAGAGTTTGGAACAACTAGAGGACACTTTGATATGGGTCTATTAGCCTCTAATTTTATAGACAGAATGAATGAGCCTTAGCCATCAGTACCTACAAAGTTTTAATCTTGAGTATTCTAATACACCATTCATTAATCTCGAGCTAGATCACACAACAATGTTTATGTCTTGTTCTATTTCATTTTAATACCAAAGTCCAATCAAGGCACGAGTCCATCTTGAGATCAAAATGTTCCATGGCAAGATATATTATTGAGGAATTGGATTATTGGTGTTGACAACTTATAAATTACCACACAATCAATAAGTTCATGGGTAAATGCACAAAGCTAGGTCAAAATTTTATGGAAGTCGATTTTGTGAAATTAGATCTCTTCAAAAATGGGTACTCGATTTATTAGAATTGGGTACCCGTTATGGTTGGGGTGCCCAATCCATATTAAAAAATAGGGCACTTGATTCTTGAATATGGATCAGGTACCTGAATCATGATTTAAAAATCATTTAAAATTAGGTATTCGATTTTGAAAAAATATATGACCCATTTTTGTGGGTTTTTTGTCATTTTCATTCTCATTAGAGAATGAGAGCTCGATTTATGCTTGGAAATGGGAGCCTGTTTTGTGTTTTCTATTGACCCCCAACTATTGTTTTTTGATTTATAATTCCATCAATTTTTTCTATTCATGTTTACTAGTTTAGTATATGTAAAATTCTACATTTCCATTGTTAATAGTTTTATATTTAGATTATTGTTAATTTAAAATCTTCGCAAATTAAAATGTCATGTTTTTTTTATAGTTAGCTATTCTTTTAAATTTTTGTTTTGTAGATGTTCATTTAAAAATGATTATGTTAGATGTTTCGATGTAGTTAATTAAAGTTAAAGTGATGGATGATTAGATAGATGGATTAGACGTTTAGATTGTTTAAACATGTAGCTAACCATGTAATCCAATTTTAACTAGAGCCATAGTAACATTGACTTTAATTTATGTACATCGTAACTAAACCCTACGTAGTGCACATAATCTAAAACCGTTACTTCAATCCTACATCTAACTCTAAACCTTAAATGTCTAGCTCTAGATAATAAGTTAAGTTTCAAACCTTATATTCATAACCCTACCATATAGACACTAAATTACAAATGTAGATGTAAACCATGATTTGATAAGTAGGAGATAATTTCCACAGCAAGCCAAATTGTGATATTGCTATTAGGATTTAACTGTGTGATTTTTGAGTCAAACTCATTGACCCATGTTTCATGAGCAGTGATTCAACATGAATCCATCTCTCATGAGAATAAATGGAACACTTATCACTCATTGGATCTAGATGATGCTCATAGAGGTGAAGCACTAGGAGTTCCCAGGAGGTCACCCATCCCAGTACTACTCCAGCCTGAGCGTGCTTAACTACGGAGTTTCCTCCAAAGTTAAACCCAAAGCTTGCAATTCCATTTGCAAAACCTTCACTGAGTGTTGTGCCTTATGAAGGATTCATTAGAAAGCCCCTTAAGCTCATTAATTGATAAGTAAACCATGATATAAGCTACCCATATCCATACCCTAACACTAAACCTAGAACCAAGTTTAATGAACTCATACCCTAAAATGTTATTTCTAAAACTTAACCATGTAACCCTAATATTGTAGATTAAGGTGATGTATGTATGAATTTAATGCAAGTTTAATATTTAATGTAAATGTATTAAATTTATAGAAAATGGTAAGTGTTGCAGTCTCTCAATTATTCACATATGTTGACATGTGTGAATTGACAATATTACATGAAAAATCAAGTTAGAATTTATTTTAATTTTTAAATAACAAATAATCAATCTTTATGTATTAAAATAAATTCTAAATTCAATATATCAAATAATAGACAATTTAAGTAATTTACCTATATATCAAATGATTTTGATCACAAATATTAAATCATAATGTTAAACAAGGTACAAAATCATTATACTAATCGTGACATAGATGTAAACCATTATCCTAAGCCTAATCCTATTAACAATTGTAACTTCAACCATAAAACTAACTATATTCCTAAGTCTGACCTCAACCTAACCATAACTATACAATAAAAATCTAAAACTTAAACATAAATCTAAGTATAATGTGTTCTCTTACCTTTAAACCATAATTTTAACTATAAACCCTAGATTCATGTAACTCTAATCGTAAGCCCAACTCTAATCCTAACATTAATGATGTAGCCCAAACCCTTCAAAACAATAACCTAGAAAAATTACACAACATAGAGTTTCAAAATGCCATATCCTTCATTAAAATTTTTCCAACTCTACTCTATCCTACAATGAAAGAAAAACTACTACTTATTACAATTTCAAAAATTACCACATTTGGCAAAATTTTAGGAAAAAAATAGATTTTTTCAATTTTGGTAATTTTCAAGACCCATCCTACGAATCCTAATTTTTACCAATGAAAGCCCCCAACTAAGGCAAGATGAATTGCCAACTAATCTACATAAATACAAATTTGGATTTATAACAAAAATAACTTTCTAAAAAATTGGAAAAAAATACAAAATACCAATTTCAGAGGTCAAGATGATATTTTAGGCTCCCAGAAAAAAATCTAAATGGCCACCAATTGAGCTAAGATTGACAATCTAAGTAACTCCTCATGCAACAGCCTATAAAATTTTAGCCAAAACCCACATCTGAGTCAAAAGTTATGACCCTTAGATGCTCCTGCATTATTCTCCCATGCTTGAAATGAATGCAACTCCTGCATGTTTGAATTCTCAAACTACTTCTGGTGCCAACCCTTCCCACTGCACGAGATATCTGTTGCAGTCACCCTAGCGAGTTTGAAAATTCTTCTTGTCTAGAATTTGTGCAACCTTTTCCCTTTTCTTGATGGGGATAGTGTGTGTCCTGTATATCACATCCTCATTTTCAATAGAGGCATCATGACCATAGAAAGTATATAAATCAGAAATATTAAATACAAGAGATACATCAAGACCGCTAGGGAGCTCTATAATATAAGGCATTATCATTAATCTTCTTTAGAATTTTGTAGGGAACAATTTTATTATATTTCAATTTATGATAAGTATCAATGGGAAACCTCTCCTTCCTAAGATAAACAATCACTAGATCACCTGGACTAAAAACTTGATACCTTCTAGTAGCATCTGTGGAAGCTTTGCATCACTCATTGCTATCCTGAAACTTCTACCTCACATCTTCCTACAATTGGTAGAGCTACTCTACAAATGCTTCTCCATCATCATTGACTCTATCACCCAAGGGAATTTGTACCAAATTGAGAACAACCTAATGATTACAACCATAAACAACTTGAAATGGTGACTTACCTGTTGACCCATTCACCAAGTTGTTATAAGAAAACTCTGCTTGGGGTAATGCCAAATCCCATTGTTCAAGCTTCTCTCCAACAATACATCACAACAAATTACCAAACTACGATTGAAAACTTCTATTTGTCCATGAGTTTGTGGATGATAAGCACTACTCAACTGTAATTTTTTCCCCATCTTCTTCAATAAGGTCCTTTAGAAATGACTCAAGAACTTGGTATCTCAATTAGAGATGATCATTTTTTGAACCCCATGCAATCTAACTATTTCAGAAAAGAATAACTTAGCCACCCTAGTGGCATCACTAGTTTTCTTACAAGCAATGTAATGAACCATTTTTGAGAATTTCTCCATAACTACAAAGATAGATTCATTACCTCATTGTGTATGTGGCAGTCCCAATATAAAATTCATACTCAAGTTTTTCCATAGTCCTATTGGTATTGGTAATGGCATGTACAATATGATGTTTAGGGAATACCCCTTAGCTACTTGACAAATTGAACACCTTTTCACAAACCTGGTGATATCTCACTTCATCTTTGGCCAGTAGTACTTATTTGCTACCAAAGCTATTCTTTTATCCTTCCCAAAATGCCTGGCCATACCGCTGCTATAAAACTCTCTAATAATATTTTCTAGCATTAAGCCTACAAGGACACACAATTGCTTCCCCTTAAACAAATAACCATCTTGCATATGATACTCACCTTGAATAGTGTCTACTTGCTTAGGTACTAGATTCTTCAACTGATCAACAACTTCCCAAAAATCACTATTAGATTCATACAAGTATTTGATTGCATCGAAGTCAACCACTTTTTTTTCCCATGATGGTCAGAAGAACAACTTGCCTGCTCAAGGCATCAACAACTTGATTCTATTTCCCTAATTTATGCTTTAGAACAAAAGTAAACCCTTGTAGGAAAGATACCCATTTTGCATGTCTAGTGTTTAATTTCTTTTGTGTGTTAAAGTATTTCAGATCAATATAATTTGTAAGTAGCACAAATTCTTTGGCTACTAGATAATTCTTCCAATGTCTCAAAGCTTTCACAATTGCATAGAATTATATATCATATGTAGAATATTTCTTTCGCACATCATTCAATTTTTCACTAAAAAGGGAAATGGGCCTACCTTCTTGACTGAGTACAACACTAATGTCCACATGTGAGGCATTGCACTCCACTTCAAATGCTTTATCAAAATCTAGTAGGGCTAGTATTGGAGCTTCAGTGACCTTATTCTTTAAGTATTGGAAACTCTCTTCAGCCTCTTTGGTCCATGAAAACTCATGACCATTAGTGCAGTTTTTCATAGGTGCTACAATGTTGCTGAAATTAAAAATGAAATTTCTATAGAAAATAACCAAACCATGAAAACTTCTCACCTTTGAAATACTATGTGGACTATGTCATTCAAGAATGGCTGAAACTTTCTCTAGATCCATCTTGACACCATTCGTAGAAATGACAAACCCTAGAAAAAGAAAACTTGCTTGCATGAACCTACACTTCTTCAAATTAGCATAGAGTTCCTCTCTTCTTAATACCCCCAATATGATCCTCAGGTGTTGCAAATGTTCTTCCCTTCCCTTACTAAAATTTAATATATCATCAAAATAAACTACTACAAAATTACCAATGTAGGAATGCAACACAATGTTCATGAGTCTCATAAAAGTACTAGGTGCATTGGATAAACCAAAAGGCATAACCTTCCATTCATACAAACCATCCCTAGTTTTAAAATCAATTTTCCACTCAATCCCCTCTCAAATGTAGATCTGGTGGTACCCACTTCGTAGATCAATCTTAGAGAAATACTTTGCTCTAGCAAGAACATCCATCATGTCATCCAAATGTGGGATATGAAAACAATACCAAATGGTTATCATATTAATTGATCAACTGTCTATACACATCCTCCACTTTCCATATTTCTTTGGGGTTAATAATGTTGGGACAACACATGGGCTCATCCTTTCCTATACTAAACCTTTTACTATGAGCTCAACCACCTGTTTGTCCAATTCCACATGTTGTGTTAGACACATTCTATATGCCACTTGATTGGGAAGATTTTCTCCTGGAATAAGATCAATATGATGTTGGATATCTCATTTTGGGGGAAGTCCATCAAGTAGCTCCTCTTTGATAACATCTAAATATTCTTCCTACACTGCAACTACTTCTAGTGGTATGGTCAAGTCTTCCTCTTTGTCCTTTTGTACTACCAATGCATAAAAACACCCTCTTACTTTCATCTCCTTGACAAGTTCTTTTTTAGATAACATACTTTTAGTTTTTTTGTCACCCCTAAGAGATATTAAGATTACCTTAGATCCATCCTATGAATCCCAAGTTTTTCCATCAAAATCGCATCCATCAAAATCGCATCACACCATCGATCGTCCTTGTAGACCTTCCCTATGGAAAATTAAAAAAGACAGCTCTTATCTACTATGACTTCACTTCCCTTTTTAAGCCATGCAATCCAATAAGGACGATGATGCTTCTCACACTAGAGGTTTAGTTTCTCCACAATTTCTTTAGAAACCATATTCTCACAACTACCTCCATCAACAATTACTTGACATGCCTTTCCTCTTGAGGTACACCTTGTCTGAAATATGTTGATTCTAAGCCATGAATCATTGATGCCTTTCTCCTCTACATCCACATGGATAGATTCTAGAATTCATTTTTATAGTCTTGTACTAAAGATAGGTTTTGCTGCAAATTCTGGAATCTACAAAAGAGGGTTGTCAATAATCCATGGCTAAGAATTTTTCTTTCAACTTTTTCTCCATCTTGCTCCATGTTTTATTCTTTTCCTTTTGTTTTTTGGTTTGTTCCTTCTGAAGGTGATCCCATCATATCATTCCATGTCCTTTTAATTTTGTGCATACAAATTTCATCTTCTTTTCCTCTACCATAGGCTTCCATTCAAAAACTTTCCTCATCTCATTTAGCTAGTCTATAAACTCTTCTGGCTTAAGACCACCAGCATAGTTTGAAACTTTGATCTTGATCCCTTCATTTTTACCTTCTAAAGCTTGAAGCACTCTTGTCTTCATAGCTCTAATCTTCCAAGTGTTCTTCTTCATTTTCTTCAATTTGATTAGTACCTCTTTGATTTCCCTCTTCATTTGATTCATTCCCTTATACCACTAGTATTCCTTGATTATCCATTCGATCATTCAACCGTTCAATCTGCCTCTACATATCCAGTATAAATCTTTGTATTGGAGTGATACATCCACTTCCTCTTCCTCTTCCTCTCCCACCCATCTTCTTGCTCTAATACCAAATGATGTATCCCAAACCCTCCAAACTAATAACCCATAAAAGATACACAACACAGAGTTTCAAAATGTTAGATTCTTTTTAAAAAAAATTTCCAACTCTACTCTATCCTATAATGAAATAAAAACAACTACTTATTGCCAATTTTGAAAATTACCATATTTGGTAGATTTTTAGGAAAAAATGGATTTTTCTATTTTTGGTAATTTTCAAAACCCATCCTATGAATCCCAAGTTTTTCCAAGAAAAGCCCACAACTAAGACAAGATGAATTGTCAACTTATCTGCGAAATCAAGAATATTATTTTGGATCTATTACAAAGACAACTTTTTAAAAAATTGGAAAAAAATGCAATAATCCAATTTCAGAGGTCAAGATGATATTTCAAGCTCACAAAAAAATGTCAAAATAACCACCAATTAAGATGAGCTCATTAACAATCCAAATAACTCCTCATGCAACTGCTCGTAACATTTTAGCCAAAACCCAAATCTGAGTCAAAATTTATGACCCTCAGATGCTCTTGCATCAATTAACTAAAACCCTAATCCTAAAAAATCATAACCAAATCCTTAATACAACCTTATCCCTAAATATGATATAAACCTAAACTCTCTTAAATTCTATTTATGATTTTCAATAAGTCATGTTTCCCTTCCAAATCAAATGTAAAATCTTAAATCCCCTACTCCAAATTATGTGTCATCATATCCATTTATCATTTCATTATCTAGTTAGATAAATTTTACAAAAAAAAATTTAATTGTGATATCTTTTTTTATAAAACTACACACTAACCCTAAACATTATAAATTAACCTTGATGTAAAATCTCATTCTCATCATAATTCTAAGCCCATCCTTAACACTAGTTAATTTTTTTAACATTATATTAAAAATGAGAAACCTAGCCCTAATCATTAATTCCAGACCCAAATACAAGTATCCTAACCCATTTCTTAAATGATAAACCTAATCCTCAATGTTAAATCCTAATTCTAATTGTGACTTCAAATCTGAAAGCTAACACTTGAACCCTAGCCCTAACCATAACAGTAACCATTATGGAAAGTAATCTTAATCCTAACCATGATTAAAATTCCTAATCCTTAAAACTAGCACGTGATCCTAAAATGTAAACCCTAATTCTAATTCTAATTTTTAAACACTAACTCTAAGTACTAAACTCTAATATTAAATTATCATCCATAAATGTTAAATCTTAACCTAAACCATAATTCTAAATTCTACAGCCTAATCTTAAATGATAAGCTAAAATACTAGCTGCAATCCTAAATCTTATATTTTGTGCCCCAATCATAATGTTAATTACTCTACCCTAATTGTAAATGGATAACCCTAAATCCTAACCCAAATCGCAATCTTAAATGTTTTATCCTAATTGTTAATATTGAACCTTAATCGTAAATGCTAAGACATAATCCTAAACATAAATATAAATGCTAAACACTCATATTAAATCCTAGAAAATACTTGTTAGGATTAAACCACAAATAGAAATAACAATTACATGCAAATATAACCAATAATAGAGAATAATAGATCACATAGAAAAGAACACAAAACACCAAGATTTAATGTGGTTCACCCAATCCCTAGGCTACGTCCACCAAACAACCTGTCCAATATTATTACGATCTAGTGATTATAACCTAATTACAATCCGTAATCCCTTACAGCTCAATACCACCGCAAGAACCAATTTTGCATTGCAACTATGAAACAATCCCTAACCCTAAGCTCTTTTATACAAGTATTTTTATCACTTTAGGGTTATAATTAATAATTACATGTTGGGCCAAAATCTTGATAAAATAGGGGCCTTTTTTTTTTTGTCAGGGCAATGCCTCAAGCCCCAAAGAATTTATGAAGTATGTACAGTACTTTTCTGATCATTCACGATAATCTAACATGTGGCAACTGATCAAGAAAGTACTGTACATACTTCATAAATTCTTTGGGGCTCAATGCATCACCTTGAAAATTTTTTTTTGGGCCCTATTTTATTAGGATTTTAGGCCAACATGTAATTATCAATTATAACCCTAAAGCAATAAAAATAGTTGTATAAAAGAGCTTAGGGTTAGGGATTGTTTCATAGTTGTGATGTGAAATTGGTTCTTGCGGCGGTATTAAGCTGTAAGAGATTACGAATTATAATCAAGTTATAATCAATGGATCATAATAATATCAAACTTGCTATTTGGTGGACGTAGCCCAGGGATTGGGTGAACCAAGTAAAATCTTGGTGTTTTGTGTTCTTTTTTGTGTGATTTTTTTTTTTTTTTATTCGTTATATTTGCATGTAATTGGTATTTCTGTCTGTGGTTTAATTCTAACAAGTGGTATTAGAGCGAGGTTGTTTTTCAGTTATCCTTTGCAGAAAATTCTCATAGTTGAGTGGGAGTCTCAGAGTTGAGTGGGAGCAATGGCAGATGAGGGTAAGTTGAGGGTTGATAGGTTTAATGGGCA
Organism: Cupressus sempervirens; assembly: GCA_028749045.1. Taxonomy (NCBI): domain Eukaryota; kingdom Viridiplantae; phylum Streptophyta; class Pinopsida; order Cupressales; family Cupressaceae; genus Cupressus; species Cupressus sempervirens. Next base: position 70,384,950 of record CM053788.1, read on the forward strand.
GAACTTTCAGTTATGGAAGATGCAAATGGAAGACTATCTTTATCAAAAGGATTTATGGAAGTCATTAGAAAGCAAAGCCAAGAATCAGGGATCTATTTCAAATGATGAATGAGATCTTTTAGATAGAAAATCACTTGGAAGCATTCGATTATGCTTGGCACCATTAGTGGAATTTAATATTACAAAAGCAAAGATGACAAAAGAATTGATACAAACCCTAGCAAAACTATATGAAAAGCCCTCCACTTCAAACAAGGTATTTCTCATGAAGTATTTATTTAATGTGAAAATAGCAGAAGGCAGCTCTATTGCAAATCATTTAAATGATTTTAATACTATTACTAGTTAGTTATCTTCTATGAATATTGATTTTGAAGAGGAAATTAGGGCTCTCTTGATTTTGTGTTCTTTTCTTGAAAGTTGGAATGATTTGGTAATGGCAATGAGTAATTCTATTCCTAGATCTAGTACTCTACAATATGATGATGTGATCTGTGTTATTTTGTGTGAGGAAACTCGTAGGAAATCCTTATGTGGATCTACATCAAGAAGTGCTTTGAATGCACAAAGCAGGGGCTGAATGTCTAAGAGAGGAAGTAATTTTGGAAATCGTGGGAAATCAAGAGAAAATTCAAAGGGGAGGAGGTCTCAATCAAGAGGACTGAATGACTGCTAGTACTGTGAGAAACCAAGCCATAAAAAGAAAGATTGCTAGAATTGAAAGAAAAATGAAGGAGATAAATTAGATGGAGATAAGGAGACAAATATGGTAAGTAAAAAATTTGAAGAGGATGCTTTACTTCTATCTTTAGAAAGTGTTGATGATTCATGGGTTTTAGATTCTGGTGCTTCATTTCATGCTACACCTCATAGAGGTTATTTCATTGATTATGTCCAAGGGGATTTTGGACTTCTTTATTTGGGGGATAACGAACTGTGTCAGATTGTTGGAAAGGGAAAAATTAAGAGTAAGTTGCAAAATGAGAATCATTAGCTACTACATGAGGTAAGACATGTTCCAAGGCTAAGTAGGAATTTAATTTTAGTAGGGCAATTTGGTGATGAGGGTTATGTACTTACTTTTGATGATAAAAATTGAAAGGTTTTAAAAGGTTCCCTTGTAGTAGAAAAAGGTGTGAAATTAGGCACCTTATATCTTTGTACAAGTCATATTGTTCCTTCTACTTTAATTGTTTCAAAGAAAAATGAATGTTCAAGAACAGTTACTGTAGTTGAGTAGGGAGAACAAATAGCTGCTGTAAATTCTGATACAGCGCTGTGGCACAACAGACTTGGGCACATGAGTGAGAAATGTATGAAAGTACTTCATTCAAAGAAAGTTTTACCAGGTCTAAAATGTGTTAATATGAATTTCTATGAAAATTGTGTGTATGGAAAACAAAAGAGAGTGAGTTTTGTTTAGACTAGGAAGGAAAACAAAAAGGAGAAATTAGAGCTTGTGCATACTGATGTGTGGGGACCGGCTCATGTATCTTCCCTTGGAGGCTCTCATTATTATGTTACATTTATTGATGATACAACTAGAAAGGTATCGATTTATTTCCTTAGACATAAATATGATGTATTCCAAACTTTAAAAAAATGGAAATGCTTGGTTGAAAATGAGACTGGTATGAAATTAAAATGTCTCAGATTGATAATGGTGGTGAGTATTGTAGTCATGAATTTAAATATTATTGCTCCACTAATGGTATTCGTAGATAGAAAACTATTCCAAGGACTCCACAGGAAAATGGAGTGGCTAAATGCATGAACATGACTATAATGGAATGTGCAAAGATCATGAGGTTGCATGTTGGGTTTCCCTTATACATGTGGGCAAAGGCTATCAATACCACTGTATATTTGATTAATAGAGGTCCCTCTACTTCTTTGGGTTGTGGTATTCTAGAGGAAGCATGGACTGGTAAGAAGGTGATTTATTCTTTTCTCAAGACCTTCGATTGTGAAGCTTTTGCTCATATAGATTCTGAAAATAGAACCAAGCTGGAAGCTAAGTCAAAGAAGCATGCATTTGTTGAATATGACATTAATGAATTTGGTTATAGGCTTTGGAATTTTGAAAATTATAAAATTGTAAGAAATAGGGATGTCATATTCAATGAAAAAGTGTTGTACAAAGATTTGTTGCAACAACATGAGAAGAAAGAAGATGATTATGTAGTGTTGGTTGATACTCCAAAAGTTGATGTTCTAACCATTCCTCATGATGTGTAACAACTGCAACAAGAAATACCACACACACTAGTGAATGCTAGATGGTCAACTATGCAAATTAGACCTCTAGAAAGATTTTCTCCTCTTTGTATTCTATTTTATTAATAGATGCTGGTGAACCTGAATGTGATGATGAAGCTGTGCAGGTGGATACTAAGATTCAGTGGTAGTGTACAATGAAAGGCAAAATGGACTCTTTGCTAAAGAATAAGACATGAGATTTTTGCAAGTTCCTTGTAGGTAAAAGAGCTTTATAGAATAAGTGATTTATAGGTTGAAAGAAGAGGATGGAGGTAATAAAATATTTAAAGCCAGGTTAGTTGTAAAAGGATTTGCATAGAAAAAGGGTATTGATTTTAATGAGATATTTTCTCCTGTTGTTAAAATGACTTCTATCCGTACTGTTTTAAGTCTTGTGGCTATTGAAGATTTTCATTTAGAGTAGCTTGATGTTAAAACAACCTTCCTTCATGGTGATTTGGATGAAAAGATATATATGGCTCAACCACAAGGATTTGCAGTCAAAGGTAAGGAGAACTTAGTGTGCAAATTGAAGAAAAGTTTATATGGCTTGAATCAAGCACCTGGACAATGGTATCTAAAATTTGACAATTTTATGCGTGAGCATGGATACAATAGGTGTCATTCAAATCATTGTGTTTATTTTAAGAGGTTGGATGATGACAACTACATTATTTTATGTTTATATGTTGATGATATGCTTGTAGCCGAGTCTAACATGGATCACATTAAGGGTCTAAAATGTCAGTTAGCACATGCATTTGCTATGAAGGATATGGGGATAGAAAAATAAATCTTTGGTATGAAGATTTGCAACGTTTCTCTATGGAGAATGCTAAAGCTGATAGCACACTTTTACCTGGTCATTTGAAGTTGACTAAGGAGATGTGTCTTAAGACACAAGAAGAGGAGGATAAGATGTCCAAGGTACCCTATGCTTTAGCTGTAGGAAGTTTGATGTATGCTATTGTATGTACTAGGCTAGATGTTGCACATGCAGTGGGAGTCGTTAGTAGGTATATGAGTCATCCAGGAATTGAGCATTGGAATGTAGTCAAATAGATTCTCAGATATTTAAGAGGAACATCCAATAAGTGTTTACACTTTGGGAGCTTTACTAATAATTTACAGGGCTATTTTGACTCAGATTTGGTAGGGGATATTAATAACAGGTGGAGTACTATAGTTATTTCTTTACTGTTGGTGGGGTAGTTGTGAGCTGGGTTTCTAGGTTACAAAAAGTTAATGCTTTATCCGCCACAGAGGCAAAGTATGTAGCTGCTATAGGGGCAACCAAGGAGATGATATGGCTTTAGTTCTTCTTAGAAGAATTGGGACACCCTCAAAAGAACAATTTTTTTTTTTATAGATAGTCAATGTGCCATTCATCTTGCAAAGAATTCAGCTTTATATTCAAAGACCAAACACATACAGTTGTGGTACCATTTCATTCGGTTAGTTTTGGAGGATGGAGTTGGAGAAGATACATACAAATGACAATCTAGCTAATATATTGACAAAAGTAGTAACAAGGAAGAAGTTGAACTTCTCTTTAGTTTCGGTTGGTCTTCTAGATTGAACATGAATAAAAGAATAGTAGAGTCCAGGGTGGTTTGATCTAGTAGGAGCCTCATGGAGTAGCGGCATAGCTACAAGATCAAACTCCAATTGGGAGATTATTTTTTAGTGTGGAGCTTGATCAGTCCCCAAGTGGGAGATTGTTAGATTGTGGTGATTGATCAAGAAAGTACTGTACATACTTCATAAATTCTTTGGATCTTAAATGTTTTATCCTAATTGTTAATATTGAATCTTAATCGTAAATGCTAAGACATAATCCTAAACATAAATATAAATGCTAAACACTCATATTAAATCCTAAAAAATACATACCATAATCCTAATCATATTTCTAATAATGATGTAAACCCATACCATAATCTTTACCCTAGCCCTAATTCTAAATGCCAAACCATGATTATAAATGCTAGACCCTAATTGCTCAATAATTGTTCTAAATGCTAAAATATAAATTACTAAACACTAAATCCCAATCTTAACCATAATTAAAAATCCTAATTCATAAAGCTAGCCCATGATCCTAAAATGTAAACCCTAATTCTAATCCTAATTTTTAAACACTAGTTCTAAGTGCTAAACTCTAATCATAAATTATTGTCCATAAATCCTAAATCTTAACCTAAACCATAATTCTAAATTATAATGGCTAATCTTATATGATAAGCCAAAATACTAGCCATAATCCTAAAATCTTATATGTTGTACCCCAATCATAATGATAATTGCTCTACCCTATTTCTAAATGGATAACCCTAAATCCTAACCCAAACCACAATCTTAAATGTTAAATCCTAATTGTTAATATTGAACCTTAATTGTAAATGTGAAGGCATAATCCTAAACATAAACATAAGTTATTTTTAGAATTCACATTTAAGTTAATTTATTAATAGTTTTTTGGAGTATTATGTTATGATTAGGCTTACATTTCATTGAATTTACTTAAGTGAGGGAGAAGATGGTGACAAAGGCTCCATCGAAGGATAACACTCATCAAACTAGACATTTCACTAAAACAAGACCTCTCTGGAATTAAGATCAAGTAACCTATACGCCTTCACATCCTCACAGTAGCCAAAAAATATGAGTGGTCAAATATTTCTCTCCATGGCTTTCCTCTATGTATCCGGAATGAATTCCCAAGCCTCACTACCAAAAATATAGAACACAAAGACATCAAACTTGACATGAGTCCAAACCTCCTTAGGAATCAAATGTTACAATGCCTTGTTAGACATCTGATTCTGAATATAGTTGGCACAATTGATAGCCTTAGCCTAAAAGGAAGGACTCATATCTCAAAAAGTACACCCATGTGCATCTAGAGAAGTCATTTATGAAGGTAAGCACATATCAACACTTGAAAAAGATGGAGTAGGGAATGCCATAAGATCACTATGTATCAAATCCAACAAATCCTTAGTAAATGTGGATCTACTTGCCAAAAAATGATCCCTATGATGTTTTCCAAGTGTATAACCTTGAAAAACATCACTAGTACAATAGATCTAAGGTAGCCCAGTCACTAGCTCATGTGTGCTCATTTGCTATAGATCTCTATAGTTGACATGGAAAAAATGGTCATACCAAAGTTTTCTCACTATGTCTACCTAAGCAAGAAGAGAACACTTGTAGAATTAGAGCTCTCAAAGCCATCAAACTGATATAAGTGAGATTGTAAATCAATTCTCCCAACAACAACATCATGTGGTGAGAACTCAACTGTCTTACTAGAGCTAGAATGAAAAATCTGACAGACAGACAAGAGGTTCATAAAAATGGCCAAAATAAATAGAACATCCTATAGGGAACCACCATCCAAAGAGATAGTGCTAGAACTTGAAACTAAAAGCTATGTAGAGTCACCAACTACAACCTATGTAGTAACTTAGAGCATGTAAGGTAACCAAATCAAGGGAGTGTGTCATATGGTTGAAAGTGCTTACAAAAATGATCCAAGTAGTAGAAGAAGACAAATATCATGTAGAAAGAGCATGCCCTTTCCCTAAAGGAGGAGGTAGTGGCTTTGAAGAAGCAATACTATGATGCTACATGGCCTCCTCTAAAGCCTCGAGATGTTTGCAACACTTGGAAACTAGATGTCCTTCCTTGCCACAAAAACTATAAGGATCATCTGTAAACTTCTTTTTCTAGGAGAAAGACTCACCAAACATAGAAGGTTTACCCTTTGGAGTGGATTAATGAGTATCTGATCTAGGAGATGGCTTGGAGGAATTTTCACTACCAGCTAGATCTTTTTTGGGCTTCAATTTTGGCTTTGACTTCCTTGTAGATGTCCAAGCAACCAATATATGGTTCTTTGATCTTGGTAGAGAATCCAACTATGTAAGCTTAACCTTATCTCTAGTCAATCAATCACAAAATACCTCAAATATGGGCATGGAAAATCTAAGACCGAAAGCATCCATAGTGGAATGAAAGGTGGATGAGAAAATATGAAAGTTTCGTTGAAGCTTTGACAAAATTAGATAGATACACTCTGTATCAGTCTTGTTCTTTCCACAACTCTATAACAATGATCTCTGTTGTTTAAATCTCATCAAAATTAAGTCCTCAATGGAGGGAAAAGAACCAAGTACAAGTGATGTAAGCTCTACCTCAAATTGAGAAGACACGAGTGATGAAAGAGGAATTGATACATATATCATGTTGTTTGGATGTAGTTTCTCACTATATTGAATTTTCAAAACATATCAACTTCACCAGCTTTTATGTTTTATATTTTGCATCAAGGCACAATATTATCAAAAAAATCCCTCTATTGTCCTTGAGGAAAAATTATGTGTTCAACTTCATACATCATAGTTTAAGATACAAATGAATATTGTATAATCATGATCATATACACAAATATGTATATAATGATATAAATATTTGTCTACATGATAAGATTCGAATGTACTAAAAAATAATAAAGTAATATATAAAGTATATCAAATAAAATAGCATGAACAAAAAAGAATATTACATATATACCTACCTATTATCACTGAAACCAGAAAACCTTGTCACATATATACTTGTCCAATGTAAACCTAAGATTAGATAACCCTATCAAGAGTATGTCAAAAGTATTAAATTATAAATTCCAAGATCACAATAATAGATCAATTACACCACTAAAGAAAATACCACTAAAGTACCATTGAATCAAGCCAATGAGGAGAAAATATTTTTCTCCCCCATTTTGCATTAAAGATAAAAAAGTACTACATTTATGAATTATAAATTTCTATGTATAGGAGTAAAAATCTAGAATAGGCTCCCCCATTTTTAGATAGTTATTGCAATAAATACTGAGAGATAACTCTCAAACTTGTGCAAAACTATTCAAAGGTGTCTCTAGATAGAGGTTTTGTAAAAAAATCAGCCACTTGTTCTTGAATGGGAAAATATACCAACTAAAATTTATACTCAATCACTTTATTTATCAAGAAATGGATTTTGATAGTAACAGGTGCCCTGAACTCGTTGATGCTACAAAACAAGTTTTTAAGCTTAGCCCACATCTCTTGAGGAGTATCACACCCATCAAGATGAAATTGTAAGCTATTTGAAACACTCAAAGAAATCAAACCCATGGCCTCATTCATTTTATTCTTGTGCTACAAGGTCTAATAGGTACTCTGAAAAATCATTTGTGTTTCATCTGAATAAGACTACAAACCCTTTGAACGGAGAAATTGTGTCATGGTAGTTGTCCATGTGTGATAGTTATGTGAGTTCAAAGGAACTAGACAAGGAGTCTTGGACATTTTTTTAGAAGATATATTTTTTGATATAATTTTGGTTTAGTGATGTAAATTACAGAAACAAGAATAAAAAACACCCCCCAACAATGCACAAAACTAAACCCCAGATGCTAGAAGGAAAGCTTATACAATGAGAAGAGAACAAAAGATTCAAATGAGTATTATGTGTACCTCTAAAAAATTATGATGAAAATAATAGAGAATTTGGAAAGAGGATGAAGAGACATTTCCAACACTTCTTTTGGATAGAAAAATGAAGCAAAATTGAGCAAGTTATACCCCCCAGAGTGCAAAAATGATCATCAGACTTCACCAGTAAAATTAAGTATCATTCTTTAAAAATTTACCAATAAAACCTACACCAATGTGTCTCACTCAAAATAAACTTTCCAATAGTATCTTGGTTGCTTAATTTTGATACTGTATGCTCAAGATATCGCAAAAAAACCATAGGGTACTCTGGAAGGAAAGAAAAAAACTTAAACAACCCTTTGAGATAAAAAAATTAACCCCTTCTGGTTAATCATGTGACCGCAGGTGGGCTGTTAGGGGGCTAGAGGCGTACAATGACATATGGATGATGACAGTGAGTGAGTGGCACATAGGAGGTGCGAGAGTGGCGATGTGGCATAGATGGTGCATGGGCTACACATTTTTAAAAATGCGTTGTGTTATTAAAAACACAAAAAACTAAAAAATTGTTAATTAAGAAAAACAAATTCCACCTCATTTTGCATGCCAAGGGTATACAACCCTGGTAGGAAAAAAAAAAACTTCAGAATTGTCTAAGCTCCAAAATAGGCATGTTTTATATGGAAATAAGGGTTTTGACATCCTTTGGATTCAACCACGAGGTCTGTTTGGATTCAAAGTTCTCAAATTTTAGAGACCCCCTATTTTCATAGAAGATGTCTGAAAAATACTAGATTAGATCCAATAAACTCTTGATCTTGCTTTCTTCAATAAACCCGAACAAGTTGTATAGATTTGACTTTGATGCCATGAAGGATTTGATGAGAGAAAATCCACATATCTAGTAGAATACCTACATGGAAAAACCTTTCACAGAGAAGAAAGAGATAAGAGAAGGCAAGGGTTTGGCTTTGAAATATGCAAGAGTATATTATCAGACTGAAAGAATAAATAAAAATATACAATTGATCAATCCTTATAAAAAGAGATCATAAAACCTAAAATAGAAACCCTAAGAGGTAAATGGAATTTAATAATTAATATTTAATTATTAAATGAGAATGCATATGTATAAAGTGAAATCTTAATTAGGGAGTAAAGGTAATTTAATAAATTAAATTAAATTAATCCTTTACTTTAACAATATGTAACACAACAACATATTAGATATTACAATTGCCATTATTTGCTTCATAGTTATATACTAGATTATGCAATTATTAATTAATTATCTAATTGTCCTTGAAAAAAAATATCTAATCACACTTCTTTTAGCACCATACACACCAAATTATACTTCTTTCTCTCTAGCATTATGATAAATTCCCTAAGCCATGCCTTCAAAACATAAGCAAACATAAATATCAAGTACTACAATTACTAAATTCATCTGTTTGACAAAAAGCTCATTATCAAGATCAATCACATTGGATCATCAATTGGTATCTAAATACATTACTCATCGATAATCATCAAACATGGAGAAAAAGAAGGGGTAAATAGTGGTACCCATGATTGGAATACTCATAATGCTCTCCTTTGGTGGAGAAGACAACAAAATAAAATTTTGCACCACAAAGAATGATGAGTTCTTGAGCTTTCTTCTGCAAATCTTGTCTATGCTTACCTTAAAATGAAGAATTGTCTAATTGGTTGTTTACCTTGCTCACATTTTAGTACTTAGCAAGACTAAGGAGGAGCATATTAAGAATTTGGATCTAGTATTGAATATGCTTCATGAGGAAAAGACTATGATAATTTTTGAGAAGGAAGGGATGTTTCTTTTTTTTGTAAGAGGCTTAATGATGCAAATAGAAAGTACTAAAAATAAGACTTAGATGTGTATGCCATGGTCCATGCACTAATGAAGTAAAGACACTATTTGTCTACAAGGGGATAGATAAATTTCTAGGGTAGGTGAAAAGGTTCTAGTTCTGGCCAAAGATTTTAGATAAGTGGACAAAAGAAAATGACTTTTAGGATGACTAATTCAGATTTTCCTTTGCTAACAAGAGCACTCCAATCAAATATGGTCCATAAATTTTGATGTGGCTCTTTTGTATCTAGACCTTCGTTTAAATTAACACATCTAGTTACTTCCATTGTAGCTCTTTATATTATTTCTAACAAGGATTTATTTAAGAAAAAGCCATACCTTGTATCAGATTGTAACATGATCATACACAAACAAATTTCAATTATCATGTTGGGCACACAATTTTAAGGCACAAATTGTGGAAGGACTCATGTTTCTCTAAAAGAATTATTTCAATTTGATAGGAGGTGAATATAAATTTTTATTAATGATTTTTGTCATTATAAATCCTTTATTGTCATATTTCATAGTTGTGTCTCAAAATGCTTTGGGTTGCAATGTTTCCTTTCAATTTCATGTAGCAATAGTAAATGCATGAACAAGTTAAGGTGAGATGCTGATATAGAAACATAAAACAAGGTAAGGGAGAAAAATGCTCTAATCTACATTGATGTTGGGAGTAGAAAAGGGACAATAAAAGGGCTAATGATGATACAAAAGACATCCTCATGAAAAATGACTTGGGAAATGAGTCAAAATGATCCAAGAAAGATGTAAGGTTGTCTTTTGAAGGTCTCTCCTAACATCCATGATATTTAATCTTCTAGATCTATAATAGTTTAATGCAGTTAACTCTATGCCAAGAATGGAGAAGGAATTGTTTCATAAATCTATATCCCATGTGAGAATGATGAAAGGCTAATAGGCACATGGAACCTTCTATGGACAAGATAGGCTAAGAGAAGCAACTATAAATGTGGTTTAACAAGATTTTAACCTTAAATATTGGTGTCTAAAAGTAATAAATCTTAAAATATAGAGGCACAAATATCAATCACAAATAATAAAAACTATTTATCAAGGGACTCTCTTAAGCCTTTGTAAAAATAATAAAATCTCCCTCAAATATCATTATTGATGCATCATTACAGATAGGAACGCCAAAGGTAAAACATTCTTCAATCTACACGTCTAAGAGAGAAAATAGAATATATCTTGATACCTTATGTAATATGATGATCTATTTCTCTAAAAAAAGCTACGAGAGATGTTCATTATATTAAGGTGACATTGAGGTAGAAAGTGACAGGGAGAGAATATTGATGTCTCTTGAGATATGTGCCACATATCTAGGATTAAAATATTTCTTCTTGTCATAAGCATGTACACACAAATAAACTATAATAATCCATCTTGAAGTGACTAATTCCAACGTAATCAGACCACTTGGAACCAACATCATGACTCCCAAGTATTCCTATTGAAATGGAGGGAATACTAGGTAAATAGAGAAACTGGCAAGAGAGATGAGCCAGAAGTGATTTCCAAAGTACATCAAATTGATCGAGTCTCACTTCCTTACTGCCAAGTATTTTTAGTGGAAATTGAGGGTAGATTATAGAACTAGATAAACTGACAAGAGAGATTATAAATGTGCACACTATCTATAGACCAATTGCCACAAAACAAAAAGGAAACTAGAGATTAAAATGATCTCTTTATACTAGCTATCCTCTAAAAATAATGGAATGTTAATATTCACAATAACACATATATAGCTCCAAAATTTGTGTCTATTCTTAACAAGAACATGGAATTCTTTGAGTCGAAGATCACAAGTAGATAATTGAATATGCATTGGTGTAAATGCAAGTTAAATTAGCAATGATGTAGTCTCCATTTCTTATTGTTTAGGGAATCAAGCACCCAAAGTGAACCCTTAATTACATTACATTTATTGAAAGTCAACAAGTTTTGGGCATGGTAAATGTTGGATTGTTGGAGGTAATTCAAGAAAAAAATATTGTGTTTTATGCACTCCACAAAACTTTCTTAGTGTCCAACATAGAATCTTATAGACACTTAGAGAGACCCCACACATTGTAGGGAATGAACAAGGAACATTAGAATCAATCTAAAGAGAAAAAAATATCGACCATTCACACAATAATAGATTACATGTTATTTATTCTATACATATAGTCATAAATTTGAAAGTTTATAGAATAAAAAATATCCAATCTAACAAAAAAATGAACATGAAATCGCAAGTAGTAGTTTTCCTTTAGACAAACTAACCCACAAGTGATTACAAAGTTTCTTTTGATTTCTAAGGTTCTAATTGACTTTAAATATGTTGTAATGCTCATATTTGAGAAGAAGAAGTGGATGTAACACTTCTATATCAAACAAATGTAAATAAAGTAACTCCCATTAGATCCACTTTTTATCCCATTAAATAATGCATAGAAGCCACATACCTTGAAGTGTGCACCATCCAATTTTCTCCTACTCAATGAATATGTTCTTTCAACATTTATAAAGAGTAAGGAATCTATAGAAGTATATGCTGATTTAGAGAGAGTAAACCAAAATAACCAAAGTTTCTATCTAAAAGGGAAGAAATATACGGTGGACCTTCTGTTGGAGGATAGAATTGTAACATAGATGAATTGTGGTAGAAGACATGGATAAAATGTGATTCAGTATGGACAAACCCTACCAATAGTGTATTGATAATCTAACACTTTAAAAAAAAGATTCTTAAACATGTTTTGTTCCATTTTGATGCAGATTAGCACAAAAAAAGTGTACTTTATGGGCCTTCCAAAAAATTTCAAAGTTATAGAACCAACTCTATTCCAACACTCCTTAACCCTTACCTTGTATGTAGACCTAATAGGCCTAATTAGGTTTGGTTTACAAAGAAAGTATCAAGTATGGGTACATAGAATCATTCCAAAACTTAAAATATATTACTCCACTCCATTCTTAGGTAGGGATTCACATTTGTCATCTTTTCCAACCATTGAAATGAATGCAATAATGTTACATCTTTTAATAACAATTTCTTAACTAGGGCGGAATTTAAAACCCTAAATCAATCATTAACAACTTACATAAATGAAGTAATGAAGCCAATCATTTTTGTGAGTCTCAATATAGTGAGTTATCAATATTTTATCCAAGTTATATCCAAATCCAAGAAAGGAAATAAAATTTATTGCAATTTCCTCAAAACTGTTCATATTATGACAGAATCTGACTAGTCTTAACCAAAATGGCAATAACTTCTAAACATAATGCAAATGAGCCAAAAAAAAATAAAATAAAAGTAACTCATATACCTTTTTGAAAATATAAGTTTCTGGTTTGTACCATTCACAACAAGTTCACATCAACCAAAATATCAAAGAAATTATAGGAAAAATAGCCAGAAAACTAAAATATACAACATCAAAATAAGTTTTCTTCCATTACAAATCCTTCCTCCAACTTCTCCAACTTATTCCACTTAAATTTTAATATTTTGGAGACCAAATATATATAATTTGAAATCACATTAAACTCTCTGACCAACCTATAACTACCCATTAACACCTTTAAACCAACTTTTAAAAAGTTGTCACCAAGTTGTAAAAGTTTCATTACAATTTTGGCAATGTTTGAACAAATTTTATAATTATTATCCAAATGAATTAAAAATTTCCATAAACCATTAAAATATAATAGAGATGAATTTAGGACTCAAATTGAACAATCTCTACTTTTATACATTTGAGTGGTTTTATCAAACTTGACATTTTTTTAGGACCTTGTAGTCACTATGCTTTTAATGGCTTTTATAGCATTACAAAATAATTTGAATGAACTCCAAATGGTATTTTGGTCCTTATATAACATTAAAACCATATCAAAGACAATTTAAAATATGAATTTATCTATGAGACATCCAACAAATAGGTGCTCCTGCACCATACTCCCCAACTTTGAAATTTTTCCAAGTCCTCATGGAAATGGGGTTTCAAAGATCTTTTCATCTTCACTTTTGGTCTTTCAATCCTTTTGCTTGAGAATATGAACTTGTTAAGAACAAATTTATTTCCTCTCCAATCTAATTTCTTCATCACCTACATTGTAATGAGCATAACAAAAGATTTATGGGAAAAAATCAATTGATTAGTATAAAAATCGATCACAAAATTTGCATCTTTCTTTTCCAATATTCTTGACAACTCTTCTGATTTATCATCATTCTCATTAAAATTTGATCACTCTCTACTAATTGTTCATTATTATCCTTTATTTTTTAAAATACTTCAACATAATCATTTTCAGCAATGTCCATCTTCATGAAGTCTTCAATTGGTTCAACTTTCTTATTAGATTCAATCAACTCTTCCTCTTTTGTTTCTTCTATCCTTGATTGTCTTTGTTCTTCCTTAAGTTCATTCTCTTTTTACCAAATATTTTTCAACTTCTTCAACCTTTGAAAAATTAAATTCTTAATCTCCTTCAACATTTTCAATTTGCTGCTCTAATATTTTAAGAAGTGCCTCCAACTTCTCTGTATGTTCCTTTACTTCTTTTCCCAATCTTTTAATCTCCTTTTGTCTTTTCTTTTTTTCTTCCTTCTTCTTCTTTTATGAATCCATACCCTAAAATTTACCACGCATAAATTTTATAAATAAATCCATTTTCAAGAAAGTCTCTTTTACCTTTCTTCCTCTTGTCTTTGATACCTCTCCTTAGGCCTTTCTCCTCTTTTCTATCTTGGCCTAGTCTCTCAGTATCTAGGTTCTCTCTCATCAATCTATAAAACACAAACAAACAACCAAAAAATACCTTTTGCCCAAAATTTTTGGGCTCTAATACCACTTAATGCAAAGTAGCACAACAAAAGTGTGCTTTATGGGCCTTCCATAAAATTTTAAAGTTATAGAACCAACTCTACTCCAACACTCCTTAACTGTAACCTTGTATGCAGACCTAATTTGCCTAATTAGGTTTTCTTTACAAAGAAAATACCAAGTAATTTGTCCATAGAATCATTCCAAAACTTAAAATATATTATTCCACTCTATTCTCAGGTAGGGATTCACATTTATTGTAATGCCCCGCCAAGGGATCCAAAGAATTAACCTAAAATTCCACTAAGTTTAGCAGCATTTTTTTTATCTTCCATGAAAGTAAATACCACATATAACTATGCACAATAACGGAAGCATTAACAATGTCCATCTGAAAGTAAACATAACATACATAATAGATTACATTCTTAAAGATCCCTTAACGTTGGATTACATCTAGAAACATGAATCCATTTAATATAACATCCATATGAAACAATAATGATAAGTCCAATGTTTATACATTACATTTCAAAATGCTCAATCATCCACTGTACATGTCACAGGGTATGACAAGCTCAAAAGAATATACATACATAGAATAAGGTACATCATCCTATTCTAATCCATGATACATCAAAGTAAAGATAATCACATGATACATCATCATAGAAGTCATATACATCCATCATAAAGATCAAACATAATAAACTAAGTGCATGGTTCCTCCCAACCGTTAATAGCATCATTAGACCATCGTGGATCCTAGCCATCCCTCCATGCGTAACATTCCAAACTACCGAAGAGATCATCGGTACTAACATAATAGGAATGTCACTCCAAATATATACAACATCATATGTAGAAAGTAATCTAACATGCAAATGAAAGCATAAGATAACATCATCTAACATATGCTAATCATCAATGAAAAGGATACATATGTACCATCATGAAGGACGCAACAACCACGATGTCTCAATAAATCTCAAAATGATAAGAGTGAAAAATACACTACCACTCGATCGCGTGGTACCTAAGTGGTCCACTCCCACCGTGCTGAGGAGATAATCTCAAGTCCCAAATAGGCTATCAAAATTACATAGCACAAATATCTATAAGTCCAGGAATCCTAAAAGTATACTAACTCAAAGGTTCCATCACACAAAACTGACATCTAATTCCCAAAGGCACACAATGACATGTAGGAACCTACTATGCAAGCGAGAAAGTGTCATTGC